>KN837080.1:901691-1005303 GCA_000827215.1 Sphaerobolus stellatus SS14
CAGTTGGCCAGGACTGGCCAGGACATGATCAGGTCAGAGTGCAGTTGGTCAGGCCCTGGCCAGGCCTGGCCAGGCCTGGCCAAGATGGGCTTTATCCTGGCCAGTGCCTGACAATGCCTGGAGAGGTCATCATAACTGACCAGGCATTTTCGATTTTTGTGACATTGACATCCATGTTCGTAGTATTACTATACTTGCCTGGAATTTGTAATACAAAAATTGATCGAACGATATTCACAGTGAACACTTTATGTCTTATTCCTGCATCGAGAAATGCAGTAACCTCGAATATCTCTGTCGAACGATATTTCTTTAGAAAAAAAGACGATTTGAGGAGATGGGTTGAATAGCTTATATTTTATTTCTATGTAGGCCGGTGTTCGCGTAGATATAACCCACGCTTTTGCCATCACTGCGAAAAAAGGGAAAAGAGGAAACCTTAAGCAAACTAAGATCATGTAGTGTCATCCTTCCGTAGTGTATGGCCATGATAGCGAAGGTTGGCACCCAACAGACTCCGCTTTCTTTTCTAGAATTCATGTAAATCTTCCAGATAATTATACGTCCAGGGATCAGCGAACCCTTCAGAAAACTAGCATCTGAATGGAATCGTTATTTAGATATCACCATTCGTTAGCAGAAAATTCGGCGCCTTACAAGGACTGGTATCACGAAATCAACGGCCATCGCTTGTTAAGATCTGATAAATTAAATAGTCGTCCCCAAAATAAGCCTGATGGTAGAAACGGGTGTGAGATCTAGTAATTAACTTGATTTGAAGCGCATATAGCTATTGTAAACTTCTGTCTGCCAATATCGAAGTCTATCTCATAGTTGAATTAGGTCCGTTGCAATCTCGATTTCGGGAATGATGGAGCGTAGATATAGAAGTTGCATTTATATCGTCCGACCTGCGCATTGGGGGAACACTGATCCCAAATAATGAAACCAATTGAGGAAGTGCAATTGTCTGCTGTTCATGAAAGCATGGAAAGGCTGGATCCAAGCGTAAATTGTTCTTTCGAATCGAGCCATGCCTATTAGAAGACAAACTACAACCTCGAAATTCCTCAAGTCAGATACATATATCCTAGATGGTAGACTCAGCTGATCAAACTTCCATTTCGGTGCTTTTTCATAAGGCTTCCATGATTACGAGACATCGATCCATGCAAGGTTATTATTCCAAATCTGAGTCCCTGTAACGGTAAGTACTCGTCATTCAAAGTCCATCAGGCAGTGTTCTAGCTCACCTCAGGTTTAGTTTATACATAATAGACGGCAGGCTGGCTGCGGAGAAATTCGGGAATGCTCCAAGGATAGCTAAAATCCATTATGAGCTGTAACGTGTTATGGCAGATTATGGCGAAACTCGAAACCCGGAAGCGATAGACTGACAGGTGACAAGTATTCCTGCGAAGAAGATATTCGGCCCCTAGTAGTAGACTTATCGTCAGAAGCAGTATAGGAGGGCGTTGTCGCAATGGTCATCGATTGAGATCAGGTAATCGAGTTACTGGAGATAGCAACAGAAGCCCAGTTGAATCTCATATGTAGGCACGATATGGACATAGCCGAACGATGAGGCTTCTGGAAGACCAGATAAACTGTGACTGACATCATTAAGTTCTAGAGTGATTTGAACGTCCCAAGTATTTGTGCCCAGTGTATATATCATAGCTTTTTTTTGTGAGTGCTTCAAGTAGCTATGGGCTGTGAATAGGTGAGTAGGAAACACGCTGTTGTCAATGTGAAGATGCCTCACCGTGTCAATGTGTGAAACAGAACTTCCGCTAACAATCCTAGAAAGGTTCATGTTAGTGCGCCCTAGTTAGCTAGGATAGATCATTAGAGTTTCATAACGATCTCTGCGGAGACGTGACGGAGACAGGATTTTGAAAAGCTCCAGCAAGAAACGATTGCAGGTTCCAACCAAGTTCGAGTACTGAAAAGCATCAGAGCACCAAGCTTCCAAGAGGCTTGAGCTTAACATTCACCCTGGATTCCACTTTCATGGACAAGAATAGAGAAAGAGACGTCCCGAACGTCCAAAATGTCCCAGGTACGCTATGCCATGTGGCGAGTCAAGGGGAGATCGAGACACCCACCAGACCAAACAGGTGCAAAGTGTAAATTGTCAGCTTGCGGTAATTTTCTACTTCACAGTTTACGTTGGCTCAACATACCCTCCTTGGGATCCCAAGGTAGTTTTTCGGGACTCGTTCTAAACTCGAGTTTAGAAAACGAGCGCGTGTCCCGACCGGATGGCTCGTGAGCGTTTACATGGATTTTAGAATCTAGAAAATAGGATTTAGGATTTAGAACCCTACGACAAGTCAGCCAGTGTAGACTCACTTACAGTGGGCGAGCGTCGCCAGGTTAAAATCCTGTTCCCACGTCCCTGATCCATAAACCTGATTCCTATTTCTCAATTCTCAAGTTCAAATCCCATTTTCTTGAGCCTCATGACACCTAAGAACGAAAATTGTATGAGTTATGACAGTGTGTATGTGCCCTTCCCCTGTCCAGAATGGACTTGTATATGCATATAGTAAGCTGCATCAAGGTCCTAGGGAGGAATAACATAGATATTACTGAGAGGACGACTCCAACGACGTGCTGACGCGGCCTTCCAATTTAGGAAGTATTTAATTTTCGTTTTATTCTATATACTCAGTCCCTTTAGTAAATGTGCGGTTTACTAGAATCATGTATGCGAACGGTCGGCCTTCAAATTAAAGCATATATTCCTTCAAGAAAAAAAACAAATCATTTCGATATTTATAAAATTAAAGAGAACTCTTGTGCGAACATCAACGAGCTTGATCTATTGATAAGCGAGAGAAACTGGTTGTGGATCATTTGCGAGGTCTGTGCCGGTTATGATGCAACTCTCCCCCTCTAGCCATTTCTCTTTCTACTTTATATACAAGTTATAAAACTGCATAATACATCCGTAGAAAGCTATTGTACGGATATAGTAAGGATATAACAGCTACAGTGAAGTCTACTCCAAACGGAACATAGGGTCAGATTTTGCTCAGAACTGGGAATTGGAATTGAGATCATGGATTACGGTCGTGGGGAAAGGGTTTTAACCTGGCGACGCTCGCCCACTGTACTCACTCGGTTTACAGGCTGAAGAGCTCACGAGAACGACCGATCCGCTGGGAGCAGAATCCATGGATTGAGTACATGGATCCAATCCATGGATCACCCGTATCGGGTAACTGAGATCCCAGATCCCCTTCCTAATCCAGCATAGGCTGCTCACTGCCTTACACAACGCCGCCGCCATGATCATCCCTTGCCTCTCCATCCATATAACCTCCCTTAAAACTCACACACATATATATTCATTGAATGCTCTTTGTTCATAGATCATTTTTACATTGTTCAGGTGTTCCAATAGTGAATGTTCTGATTATATTTCGTTAATTCTGTAAGATATTTCCCTTTGCTCAAAGAACCAAGCCGCTAGGGTTATAAACTCCGAACAACTACAGCTGTTAGAATATCCTACCAGTTACCCTTACGTTTATCCTGACAACAAGCCACCCAGGCTGCAGGTCGACAGACGGAGTCAGTCATGTGACATGTTATGAGATGGTGTGACGATGCGGATACCACTGAAAGAAATAATACAAAATGTGATGACTTTGCTTGTCAAATCTCATGCAGCTGAAATTCTATGTCTCTCAAAAAACATGGAATATGTAAGGAAGTAAACAACATTATGTTATTATTATTCAATCCAACAGCTCCACTGTGTGTACATTATGATAAAGAACAACGGCACCCGCATACATGTATGGGCGACGCATGCCGTGGAGGTCAAAGAACCAGCGGGCGCATGGCGCCGAGGTAGAGGGACGGCGTGCAAACACATGGCGTCGAGGTGGAGGGGTATTTGCGCCTTTGCACAAGGCATGGAGGCATGCGCATGATGTGAACGGGCGGGTGCATGCTTGAAACGTGGAGAGGCGGGCGGCACATGATGTGCACTGCAGGTTGAGGCGCTGAGGGATGCGTGCGGGCGTATGGCGTCGAGGTGGAGGTGCTGGCTTGGCGGTCGACAAAAGGCATGGAGATCGACAGATGAGCAGGCGCGTAGATGGCGGGAGGTGGAGAGAGACCCTTGACGTGAGGGTGAAAGCAGCGCATGGTTGGAGGGACGGCGGGTCCGCGTGGCATAGAGGTGGATGGCACGAAGCTGAAGGCAGGCGGGCGCATGGCCATAGCTGACAGTGAGGACGAGAGCGGGACAGAGATGGCGGAGAGGAGAGGGCGCGACAACTGGGAAGAGGCGGCTAGTAAGCGCTGGGTATCCATAGCGGAAGCAGCGCTTATGGCCTACAATCCCGTTTTGGTAGATCGATAAATCGAACAGTCAGGGGTGGATCCATGGACTGGATCCATGGACTTTGATCCCAATGGACTGAGCTTTCTGGAACTCACCAATACTCAATTTCAACAGACGAGACAATAAGAACCAACACCTGGCAGTCGTTGATGGCACAGCTTCCTCAGGTTGAAATGAATTGAATTCACGGCGCACACGGCTTCCACGTGTGTGATGCAACGAAGACGAAGAACTTTAAGAAGGCAACTTTTGGACATCGACGAGTTACCGAAATAGAGTGTATTCGAAACCGATAATTATTGGGGGTTTCAGGGTCGACTCAATGGCAACTAAATTGATGTGCCTAATACAACCCATAGAATTATCGATAGCCACATCAAAGTGCCACTGTCATGATCAGCGCGCTGGATGCCCACAGATGGGCGCTCCTCCCAGTCTTCAACGACTTCCAGCGGTGCGCCATGGTAACCTTACCAGCTTTCTGCGTGCCCGCTCTTGTGCTTCCAAACATCTCAGAAATTGCTTATAACGCGAAAGTAAAACAAGCCCCGTATCTTTGGGGGCTTTCTCATCCGTCTTCAACCCTTCAACGTACTTCCTTGCTACTCTCTTTCGTGTCGGCCTCAGCACCATAGCGCTCAGCTGGTTTTACTCCTATTTCCATCCGTTTCCATCCGTGATCTTATCAGCCGCAGCAAGGGATCGGGATCGCCCAGGATTTCCTTCGTATATATACACAGCCTGAACTGAAGGCCACCTACCAACTCCAAACTCTCATTAATCGTCTCCTTGGTGGTGCCTTTACCCTCTAGACATCCCGTATACCATGTCCATGTACACCGCACCTCTGAAGCTGCTCCACTTCGCAAGCAAGAACTTTCCTCTTTCCCTACCATCCCGAAAGGCTGAGTAAGTACTTGTTCATATACATTCTTCTGTTCAGAACCTGACATTCGTCATCAATAATAGCCTATGCAAATCTCTCGTTGAGTGCCAGTATTGTCATGATACCTTTTACGACAAGGCCGCACTCAAACAGCATAAAGACACCTGCGAGCCTCGTAAGGAATGGTGGATCAAGTACAGCGAGGAACTTCCGGGACGCTTGTAGATTCAAGCTTCGTCTATCATACTATTATATCCTCTCCTATGGCCATCACCATCAGAGCTTTGAACACTATGTTCTTCGTTACACCCATCGATTGCCCTAATTATTACCCATTGAAGGTTTCCTCTTTGTCTTATTATCTTTTGTCACTGTTTCAGTACTATTTTTATTGCTCTCGTTAGAATGTACTTATTATTACAATTTTATCGGTCGAATATTAGGTATAATAATTAGTATTCTCTGTATCATATAATCTTCACAATATCAAAGGTTATCCGGTCATTCCAGATCTTCTTTAGAGATATCGAGCCTGGGGTGAGTGAAGTCTGTTCGGGTCGGAAACCTTTGATATGTTAGAAATTGTACAAGCTTCCAACTAGAGTGCAAGAGATTTTACTGATAGAGATGTAGAATCCATAGTAGGAACCCAACCGCACGTATAGTACTCCTAGTAGATGAATAGTGATCACACTATGTAGTGTCACGCTCCGTTGAGTCACGCGTGTCCCACCACCATCACCAGCGACCACCACCATTACACCTTTCGAGGCAAATTATCATCTCTTCTTCCTTATGAACTTAAAGGTCTTCATGTCACCTTAGCATAGATGGATCAAGAAGACTATAACACCACGTCGCTACAGGAAGTGGAGAAGGTACTCCTTTGACGCGGTCCTGGCAACGCTCAACAGCCAGGAAGTGAGGAGATATACGGCCTGCCAGCCTCTACCTCCTGTCCTCGACCGTCTGCCTCTCAATCTCAAAGAGACAATATCGAGAGTTCATAATAAGACAATCGATACCTTGAGGCTCATTATCTCGCTCAGGCTTAATTCCACCACCCTTGAAGCGAGATGGATCGAGGTCGCAGAAATGAAGATGAATTTCATCGGAAGACTGCTGCCGTACAGAGCAACAAACGTACCCGAGACGATAGAGACAAATGGGATGATTTGCGTCGCCACAGAAGAACCCCATGGATGCACGAGATAGTTTGGCATGGCGGTATTATGAATATGGCGGGAATGTGAGTCTTTTTGTGTGTTGCATTTAGATTCGTAGTGACGTGTGATTTCTTAGTCTTCAGATGGAGGCCGTGGCATTGGCACAGTATCTTTATCCCACACAAGAAGAGCACACAACGCGTGGAATGCTAGTGTACTTAGTGAAGAACATTATTCAGTGACGCTGGACCGACGCAAATTGGTTTCGGCAGCTATGAGATCACGCTCTATCTTCCAACGGGTATGTAACGATATCTGTCATTTGCAATTTTGCCTTTTTTGTTCAGGCTCGCCGACTTGAAGAGGGTCGATGCGCGGGGAACCACAAAATATCTTAGAACGAGAGTGGAGTAATACTATTCGAGATCGAGAGCCTATTTCAAAGAGAAGGAGATGGCAAGAATATGCGGGTAATCCAATGACCACTGAGGTGCCTATCTTTAAAACTAATTACAGTGTTGGGTAAATATTTGTATTCTTCTACAAATTTGATTTGATAAAGAGCTTCAGGAAATATTCCAACGGATATTAGTTAGAATCAAAGGGCTGGTATTGAAGCAATATCTATGATTACTCGTCTAATGAAGGACCTACCGGCTCTTCGACCACTAGTATTTATACTCAAGCAATTTCTACATGAGAGAGAGATGAATGAAGTTTATAATGGTGATTTGAGGAATTATGCCTTGGTATGCATTATCACGAGCTTTATCCAAGTGAATTTTCTATCGGCCTTGAAAGCGTCAATATGCCCCTCATCTTCGAATTTCCAGAGCCTTATGGAAAGCGCTTCAATTTCCACGATGTTGGTATCGCATTACGGGAAGGTGGAATGCATTACGGGAAAGTGGGATGTATTTCGTCGAGTTTTAGTGAGGATGAAATACAGGTGGCTCTTGTTGGAGGATCTATTGACACCTGGTATGCCAATATTAGGTTTTTTTTTCCTGTTCATAACCGCTTAACCTTGATACAGAAATGTCCTTGAACGCAGCTCATTTAATTTTGACCAGGTATCAAGTGCCTTTCCCGATGCCTATGACCAATTACAATTCGTCGTATTTATGCGCACTCGAGCTGTTTACCTGCTAAAGTCTAAGAATGAATACTTGGAGTTGACTTTGGCTCGACAAGAGGGCTCCTCGAAGTATATTGGACAACGTTGTCGGCGTCACGGAGAAGGTGCATTCTACACGAAGTGCTACTGTATTTTTGAAAACGCCGACGAACTTCATCTAGACGATCAGCCAGAGATGGGTGGTTCAAAAGCTGTACCGCAGCGGGCAGCTGCAAACTATGGTACAATTAAACGTAAATTCCAATGCTATCACCACGTCGCTTTAGCTTCCCTTTTCCAAATTGGGGTTTTAACCAACACACTCTTATCCTTATTCCTTCGAGCTCTTTTCGTTTCCTTTCTTCAAGCTGCCAGGCGCTTGAACGTTTCTTGTGCAGTGTTTTTATTGATATTATTGAAATTTCCTTACTAGAGAAGTATGGTCAACCGAGTGTACTTAATACTTAAAGTATTGCGCCGTATGTATGTAATATGTTCTTCAGTACAACTTCGAATTTTTTATCATCATCCAACCTACAATGGGAAAGAGACTCAAGCTATAAAATTCATAAGTATGCGCACCTCAGCACCGAGAATAAAATTGAAGTAAAAAAGAAGTCATATCAAGGCATTCCATAGCAAAATCGTAACCAATACGCTACTCGTTACATATAGGCATTCAAATAATACAAACAATGGTCAGTCATTAAAGTATCTCTCTCTTCCTTCAAACATGATCCACTCTATCCGCTCGTTTCTCGTCCGTCCCGACAGAACTATCTCTGGACGAAACCTCTCTGTTCTCATCATCAATGTAAGCGTCATCCCTTGCAGCGCCCTCTTCAAATGCAACGCGATGCTTCTCGAAATGCGAAGAGTGATTCCTACACGAAGACATAATCAGTACAACAACCGATGGGAAATGGTTAAAAATGCAGAACGCACTCAGGTCCAAGGAAGACAACAATAACTACGAATGCCGTAACGACACCGATAAGAATGCCTTGTACCTAGACACACAGAAAAAAGATAAATATCATCGTTTGACAAAATAAACCCGTGTATACGGACTTTGGCATAATCAGGGACGTTCATTCCGTGAACAGTCGTGCGCAGATTGTCACCTCCGACTGCTTCGATACGAGCAGATGAGGATGAAACCATGTTTCCAATTTGGTACGCTACACCTGGGAATGTACCACGGAAGGCGGGCGGTGAGAGTTCGTTAAGGAAGATGGGGATCTGTAGAAGGCGAGGTGATCAGTTATAACATGCGTAATTGGAAGACAAAAGCGAGGTGCGCAATGGATGCACAAGATGTGACTAATGGGACAGACATATGGAGAACGGGTGGAAAACAAGTGAAGAGAAGGATAAAGAGGTACTTACAACGCCCCAAGCCCCCTGTACACCGACTTGGATGAAGAAAGCGCCAGCTGCCAAGCCTGAGAAGCTGCTCGGTAAGATCCACAGAGGGATAAAGGCACCAATCCAGAAGCAGCAGAGACTATAGATGTGCAACAACGAAGATAGTCAGTCTTCATATCATACAATACAATAAACTGAAAATAACTCACATGATAGTCAGTCTACGTCCGATATACTGGCTCAACCATCCAGCGATGGCACCTCCTGCAATAGCACCGCAGTTACCGATGATAGTAGCCTTGGTAGCAAGATTGGCGGAAAGAAGCTTATCGTTTTCGATATAGGTCGGGAAGAGATCCTGAGAACCGTGCGAGAGGAAGTTGAATCCTAGTTAGGGTCGTGGCCGTCAGCACTACATTACACCCGAAGCACGATGAAAAAAAAATCTTCTTACCGGTCATCAATAGAATGGCGTAGATACTCAATATCCAATGTGTCTTCAACATCACCTTCAGCTCGTGAAGGAAGATTCGTGTTTTGCTCTTCGTTGGACCACCTGCGGCAATTCCTTTCTCTCTCTCTGTCTGCTTAGCCTCTTGAGCGCGCAAGAACAACGCAGATTCTGGAAGAATTGCCCGTAGGCATGCAGCGAAGAATGAAAGACTTGCAGACACCCAGAAGAGGACGCGCCAAGAGTGGGACGAATGCGGGACGGCGGTAAGGTTCACAACAGCTGTATGTTAATGAGTAAATAATATGAGAAAAATATGATTAGGACGCACCTGCAAGTAGATATCCAACGGCGTATCCTTCCTGCAATACACCGGAAAGGAATCCTCGTGTTTCAACAGGTACATTTTCCAATGCAGTCGCGACACTAAGACCCCAAACGCCTCCCATGGCGATACCGAATAAGGATCGGACTCCAAGGAATTGACGATAGCTATTACAGAATGAAGAGCCGATTTGAAGCACGCAGCACATGAGCAGATTGAGGACAAGAGGCCATTTGCGACCATATCTGTCTGAGATGACACCGAAGATAGCTGCCCCTACGGAGCGAAAGAGGAGGGTAAGCGTGATAGCATTCGTCTGTGCGAATGAGTATTGATTTCTTAGCGAATTGATAAGCAACCGGCACATACCAACGTCGAAACTGGCCTGTTGAACCCAACAGGCTCGGGCTTCGTCAAATTGGGGACCGCAAGAGATACACTGAAGAAGTCCATGGCGTCACATGTCCACGCTAGCCATCCTGCAAAGACCAAGGACCATTGAATCCATGTGATACTCCGTAGCGCCTTCAGAAGCGGTTTCTGGCCTTCGGTATTTTCGCGGCGGGGAATGAGGCGCGTTACGCAGAAGTCACTAAAGTAAAGACAATAGTTTAATAACAGATACGGGCATAAACAATTGAATAAGGTCAGCAAGACCCAATATTACTTACTAAATCTTCCCCATGGCTAGGATGGATACTTAGGGTAAAGGGGATGGAAGGGGAGAGAAGATCCACATGTTAAGCGCAAGTAAATGGAGTTTATAGAGGCTTCGGATTGACAGCGAAGGTCACATGCGTCTGGCAAACGACGATTGAGATATGAATGAGATTATCGGATGGCAAGGATCCTGACCAGAAGGGGATCATTCTACACGCGTCTATGAATATCCCGTGAGAGCTAGGAGTAGATAGTAGAATCTGATTGGAAGTTTGCATTAGAGTATTGAGGTCATTTTGATGATACTTAAGCTTGTCAAAGCGAATGTTGCCCCACGGGAGCCTACAGGAGCTCGGGAACAGTTCTGGGATGGGGTGGATACAATGTGTCCCTTCATAATCACCAATCGGTAAGATTTTACCCTGAAGTCCTAACTTACATATCCAATTGCAAGTTCGCATTAGAGTGTATTTGCAACCAATATATATTAGGCTGCCGAACTTAGAGCTCCTTCTGCCGGCATTGACTGGCCTACTTCGTGTATTATGACTTTTCTCACGTCCCTTTAACGCTCAAACCACCTTCCTCCGAGAGTCTTCTTTGTTCAAGAGATCAGGAGGCTCTAAGGTGGTCAAAGGGGACTGAAGACGTTGAAAAGCGACTGCAGCAAGCAGCAGCTTGTGTTGGAAAGCCCTTGTATTTCGAACGGGGGACATACCGAGAATGGCAGGTGGCTTAGGTAACTAATGTTCAACTTACGCTCCACTCTGATCCATATTAGTCACGCTAATGTTAACATTAGAACACTAATATATATTGGTAGCAAATACACTCTATTGCAGCAGGGAGAGAAAGAACAGCGAAGCATCCAAATGGAATCTAATTACGGATCAGGGCGCGTCATTTGGATCCGAGCTATATTTAGCTTCCGTGACTCCTCGTGACTCTCTCGCTTCCTTATGCGGCGAGCTCTCTGATGTGAGTCGTACTATTTCTTTCTTGGCGATTTCGCAATTCCTTGGGCTCCGGAGCTACTTTCTACGAGGGCGGTATCCCCTCACATCAACCCGAGTCGGCGCGCTGAAGGGGTGCATAGGTCTAATAAGAGATAATTTCCTATCCCTCAACTTACGTTAGATCCTCAGAAAAAGCTCATTAGGTCGAACCCTGCAACCTATTGCCTCGCGGCTTCCCACCTGGTGCTTCTCCAGGGACTAGATTGAGAAACGGAATTCTAAGAATGGACGGGCAATCTCAGGCAATCTCACGAAGTCAATGTCACTCGACCCTGAGTATATACTGTGCACTACTCATATCATTCATCATTGGAATACGGCTGCTCTGATGAACTCCTAAGCAGTATTTATATGTTGGTAGGCCACCAATTCTCCTTAGTCGATAATCCTTCACTCGATACTTAGGAAAGCATTGTATCCGATTCTCCGATTGCGGGAGATCGTTTGCTTCGTGTCCTGAAGACGTTTCCATACAGGTAGCAAAAAGCCACAGCAGGTCACTGGACTCCATTGATAGTCGGCGTTTCTTAACTCTATGCCAAGGGTTTGGTCCTTCACCGATATCGTGACTGCAATTCCTGACTCTAGATTGACGCTTCACATTTTTAGTTTAATTTCAACCTCACGTCAATATACCGCGTGCCTATAGGATCTGCCCATAAGGATCTAACGAGGGTTTCTCTTGACCTTTTCCCTCTCACGAGGAATCTGACCATGTACACCAAAGTCGTATGATGTATGATCGCGCTACTTTTTAGATGATTCAAATGAACCAGGCAGGGCAGTCCATGAGCCATTACGGTGTTGTTTTGGCTTATTTTCTTCAGGATCGTCACGGTCAGGAACTAGCGTTCAATATTCCATTCCAAAATTTGAAGGGATAATTTTTCGGTAACCTTTCTCGTATAATTTCTCGTATATTACACTATACTTTGCCATCCTTACCTATACAGTTGCGGTGGCGAGCTTCCTTTCCTCTCGCAAATTCACGATGTCAAGTCGGTGGCCACCGGTGATATAGTTCTACCCAAGAGAATATCCGGCAGAGTCGGTACGCGCCTGAACAACATGTTCAGCCGGACTATTCGTATCCCGGTGGAATTTTAGCTTTCAATATCATTATTTGGCAAATAATTATTAAAGTATCCTGCTAGCTAGGCGGTGATCGGAAATCGACAGAGCAACTCGGCTAGAATCAACTGACACAGTCTTCGGCATTGGAGAATATATTGAGTGTGAATAATCCTCAGTATACGTATTACTATGAACCTTGACAGGGAATATATTCCGCCGGGTTTTCTTATTCTTTCCATCTGTCGTGCTCTTTGGTCCTGTCTTGGTGATCACGATAAAAAAAATATTATTTGATGGAAGAGAAAGTCTGATAGTCAACGCTTCAATACTGTTCCGCAATAATACAACTTAACTCCTCGAAGTCCATTCGCTACTTTACTATAATGTTGGTCGATATATCAACCATAAAACAATTACATACGATTGTCTATAAATTACTATCAGCATTTCAATTGGAGGTTTCACAGGTTGGCGTTGTAGACCATCAACTAGTAAACTGTTCTATCAGGACTCCCGTTTCCTAAAAATTATCTCAGCCTCCGGATCAATGAAGGACACTTCCTGAAACCATTTCAATTTATAAGGAGCTCCCGGCTTCATATCGTATGTGAGAATGAGGTGCGCCAACAATGTTTTGAGTTCCGTTACAGCAAAGAACCTGCCTGGGCTGAGAGAAATTGGATTATTAGAAAATCAGCTAGGATAACATCATATGACTGCTCACCATGCGTTCTTTCCATGTCCGAACGTTAGAAAATCGGGGCTAGTGGCTACGGCTTGCTTCCTTTCGGGAGAAAGATCTGAATCACCCAGGTCGCTGAATCTAAATCCGTTGAATTCGTTTGCATTGGAATATATATGTTCGTCCATGTGTCTTGATATATGCGCAATATAAAGACGAGAGCCTTTGGGAATTGTCGTCCCATCGGAGAAAGTGTGGTCTTGGAGGGCTGTACGGGTCATATTTACTATAGGAAGGTAATGTCGATTCATCCATGAATGCACCTGACTGAACGTACCAGCACCTAAGGCAGACACTCGTAATACTTCTCGAATAAAACTATCCAACTTCACTGCTTTATCCAAGGCTTGTTTTGTCCAACCATGGATTGAGGTCACTTCCTCAATTTCCTTCCTCATAGGTTCAATGTGCTCGGGATGTGACGCGAGATTAAGGATACAATGGGTAAAAATCTAGAGTAAAAGGTGTAGTTATTAAATCAAATCAATCTTCAAACACCTGAGACTATGACGGCTTACCATAGCTGTAGTACTCAGTGCAGCAAAGCCAACAGTCAATATACGCATTGTATAATCTTCATCATTTTGCTCCTCTGGCGGGGCAGCATCCATGATCCAAGAAAGCATGTCATTCTGTCCAATTGAGAAGAATACTGTTATGTCGGCACTGTACACGTACCGGTTTTCCTAGATAGTCCTTCCCGAATTTGGTCCTTGCTGCTTCTCTTTCTGCGATGAGAGGAGAAAGGTGTTTGATTGCTCGCTTCGGACTGCCCCTAAACCCGAGGAATATCTTTGACAGAAACCTATTTATGAAAGAATGCATCAGGTTATTTTTTTAAAATTAATTAAATGACACTTGACATACGGCCATAAAAAGCGGGGGAATAATCCAAGCAGACGGGCTATGACCATAATGGAGAGGGCAAAATCCACATTGAGCTTAGTATACTCCGAATTCCGACCTAAGTCAACTATAGAAGATTCAGAAAGAATGTAACGGGGTTTGACATACAGACAGGAAGGCCCACAATGACTCGAGTGCTCACTCGAGAGACGAGGTTAAGGGCACATTCAAAGACTTTATAAGTCTTCCACTCTGATATGATAAGAGCAACTCTAATCAGTATAAAGAATAAATTCATTAATGGCAGTTTAACGCTACCTGTACTAGTTGAAATCAACTCTCTGAAGGAGACGACAACCTCGTCATACATTTCCGGGAAGACCTCTGCAAGGCTTGATGACCCGGTGAGTCTAGAACGTATGATATCTGCATGATATTGATTCCTCGCCCTAGATCTTCCAAGAGTATAGTCGAGAGCAAGATCCTAGTGAACAATTTAGTTATATTAAATTCAAAATATGATGTGAATTTATGATACTTCTTGGATAGCAGTTTCGAATGATAAGACTTCATGGGACTTCCTCAATTCCTCTATGTGGTCTTCTCCGGTTATTATAATGCGCCATCCTTTGAATGACGGAATTCGAAATAATCCTGGATGATACTGCACCGAAACTCTTCAGTCTCCGTCTACTCAGCTAGACGAACTATTGTGAAGTCGAGCGAACCTTGTCGTAACCTTCCTGAATTGTCTCTCGCGCATGCGTAAGAAATCTAAAGACATCAATGTATGAGCTTATGTAGCCACTGTGTCCCACGATAGGTATCTTGCTCTATCAATCATGAAGGAATTACGTTCAGTTTTCGCGCTGGCAATATCTAGACGATTCCTGGAGACATACCAGTTTCTGTTCCCGTCTCACGGACGCAATGAACAGCTGCAAACCAATAATGATTATTACACCGATGAATATAGAGCTATAGAGGCTCGTATAACGTGATAGATCAGTCCCAAAAATCATTATATAGAGACAGGTGCTCGCAGGATGAGGAATTGAACGAGTAAGTGGGAGTGAAACCTAACTTCGCAATGGTCCAACTGTTTTTATCTCTGATTCCGAACTGAGATAGGATGCTTACTCACTGGCCTATCGCAGATCATGGCTCTCCGAAGTATGAAAGCCCCACAGGAGCTGGCCAAATCCTGCGTCCTGATTTATAACTGGCTTTTGGCTTCAAGGGGAAAATTCTATTATAAGATGGAATTAAATGCTATAACGTGCCAATATGTTCCACACGCAATTATAATCGATTGACAAGGAAGGATTTCTCGTCCTAACAAAGATAAAAGAGCCAAGGTTTCAAGATCCTTCTATATGTACTACAGCGTGCTAGCATATGTCCAAATCGTTATATTTATTTTGGAGATTAGAATAATACTACTCTCTGTGAGCGTGAACCGAGCAAGATCTAGAATCCTTGAATATAGGGAATTAATACTCGAGTCATCGTCCTGAGAACGTCTTAGCATGGACTGTGGGCGTCCGAGCCTGTTTGGCACAACGTCTGCTTATCAAAGGACTTAGACAAGACACTGAGGAGACTTAGCAATAAAGAGATAAAGTTAGGGGAAGATTATAAAGATAGAAAACTCGAGGAAATGGCGCGCGGAGAGTAAATTATTATTATTATTATTTTATTACTCGTAATCTAAAGGTTCTACATATCTGCCCATTTTAGGCAATTGGCCTGTTCATTGGGGCATTTTTTCTGGATTTATACCCTTCAATTCGTCTAGCTTTTATATTCTCTGCAGCGAATGGAAGCATCTCCTCACGTGCTTCCCGGTGACTAAAATGAATGCCGGTAGCTTCGCTAACGCATGTTTACCAGGACTCCACCAACGTGCTCTGAACGCGACACCAGCATGTTTACCGGCGACTTTATATGGATATACCTAATATAAGATCCCCGTGACCGCTATCCAGACTCGGAGAGTTTGCGGGGAGTAAATCCTTTCAAAGCCGGCACAAGAAGCCTGCTCAGAACGTCCAAGGCTACTTAGCGGGATGTTGGGAACCCAATGAATCGCCGCTTAGGTAGGTGAATTCTTACGTGAGTTACCGGCTGATTCTTCAACCGATCTCTGTCTTTTGAGTCACCGATAAGTATCCTTGCTACGGACTCCCCAATAACGGGAAAGCTTAGAGTCAAGAGTCCTCTTTGTCTCTCTGCTTCATCATCTTTCCAAGTGGCTAGTAGTAGGTGATTGGTTGTGGGTGAGTAAGATGCATACGATATTATGAACGCTAAACAATTTTTAAATTCCCCGAAGCGGAGCGCAGGACCTGACTTGTACATCATAGAGTTAGTAGTCGGTCGTTATGGGTCAGCTATCGAGCGGGCGCTCGGCCGCACCCGGCAGTCTACTATGGCCCCAGATTCCATCGAATCGCAGAATAAACCAACGAAGAACAGCAACGAAATCTTGAAATGCATGAACGACCTATCAAATCAGCACTCTCGTTACCAGTTAGTTTCATTTTTTTTTTAAATATGCAAGAGAAAATGTCAGTAAAAATATAAAGAGCTGCTCCAAATACAGTACTCCATAAGCTCTACTTCTACTCGAAAGTCGGGTTCAAGCTGCTTAATATGTCTTATAGATGTTTCCCATTATAGAGTTTTCAAAAAA
This sequence comes from Sphaerobolus stellatus SS14, assembly GCA_000827215.1. Classification (NCBI taxonomy): domain Eukaryota; kingdom Fungi; phylum Basidiomycota; class Agaricomycetes; order Geastrales; family Sphaerobolaceae; genus Sphaerobolus; species Sphaerobolus stellatus. The sequence goes on from KN837080.1 coordinate 918,401, forward strand.
CCTTGCACATCGCCATAAAAATGCGTCTCGAATAAATAGTACGAATAAATAGTAAAAATGATATTTGATTGATTATCCCAGTATTTTCATTTGTTTTGCGGCGAACAGCGGGGTGCACAAAAATTACGCAATGACAAGGTTTTTCTGGAAACAGTGTAAATACCCTGGAACTGGATCACCCTGCTGGTAAGTCAGCTGTTAAAAACCTCTCGCTCACGGCGTTCCGCGCATATATTTTGCTGAGAGTTGCAGAAGACTTTGAAAAGAGGAGGTAAGCTAATAGTTCCCCCTCGTCTGGAATCCTTTCTTTTTACTCTTAGAAGAACTATATGCTTGATTACTGCTTTGCACTTAGAATGGCCTCAGCTGCACTCATGCTATTCAGCAAGCAGGATTCGGATTCTAATATTTGAGTGTCTTCCCACATTTCTATCATTGCCGCTGCCTTAGCTTCACTGTTGTCTGACTACAGTCAGAATCTGAGAGCTGGAAGGCTCATAGACCTATGTATACCTCGAGTTATGCCAGCTCATATTATGGTATTTCTCCTGTTGTTTCCAAAACAGACGGAACACTCAACTCACTTGGCCATTCCACATCACCTATTCAGCCTAGAGTAGTTCCATTACCTCCGGGTCAACTTATATGTTTTGTGGCCACAATCTACCATCTATAGTCACATTTGTGAACAGACCAAAGTAAATATAATTCGCTGCTTCCCGCAGAAGGTGGTCTTCGGGGTACAAGACGGAGCGGCTGTGGTCCGCACGTTTGGCGTGAAACGCCGCCGTCGCTTGCCGTTAGCCGACTCATAACGATCGACACCTAACTGTACATGATAAAAGAGGGACCATGCAAGGCGCTTACCCCACCACCTCATTATTCTTTATTTCCATATCTTAAACGGCTTCTTTAAATTTGAAACGGTCTCAAGTAGTATAAGTTGCTAGTTAGTTACAACATAGGCCGATAAATTGGCCTGAAATGTAGGTATAAAAACGGAGAAATACCGTACCGTACCATACCACCATTTCTCCGAGTTTGGCCTCTATACTACAGCATCTCTCCCCCCTGTCCCCGATCATATTGTCGTATTTCAACGTATTAATCGCACCAAAGATGAGTCCAACCTGTTTTTTTCCTCCTAGATAACGTGGTTCTTTGGTCCACGAGACGACCGATGAGACTAGTGGTCTCGTGAGGCTCCGATGCCTCGTGAGTGCTGTCTGCACAGGCAGCTCTCAGCGTATAGAGTCATGCCAATCAAAGTAGTCGAGTCGGCATATGGCAGCTATTGTGAAAGGGACTCAGCTTCTTCGTTGTAGAAGAATCTTACTCTATCTGTGACTCTTAGGTTACGCCAAAGATTCGTGGGCCCATCTTAGAAAGCCATGACATATGCATCCTTCGCCACACCGCACTTTCCATCTCTTTATGGGAGTGCATTCCTTAAGCTTCGAGGCTGTTCTGTGCAATTTTTATTCGAGCTCTTGCATTCAGCCTTGATTGTTCGAGCTGAATGGAATCGGTCACTCGCAGGATCAGACCATATATTGAGCTGGGTTGGACGGGTCTTTATGATCTGTCTGGACTCACACTCAGCTTTATAGGGGGCCTCTTACAGAATTAACCTAATGTACCTAGTTAGCTTTGTATCGACACAACGTTGTACTTAAATAAATATGTGTATACTATATCCAGATGTATTTGTTCCTTATCAATTGGAGCTGAATTCGTCACCGTTAGTCTCAGTTCGAGTTTGGTCTAGAGCCTATTTCTCTCGTCGCAACTTAATGATTGCTTAATATCCACATTTTCTTTATTTCTATGCCACATCTTAATATCATTATAACTAATACACACTTCGCATTACACACATTACACACATATTCCATCCAATCATATCATCCTGAATCCCAAACCTCCGTCCAAACTTCCCATCCTACATGCACCACAGCCTCAAGCTCCTCACGGATGCCTCAACAAAAAACCTCCATCAATATGAACGTTCTAAAATCCAATCAGCGTAAGCATGGATGTTCAAATTAAATATGATAAAGAATGGTCCACACACCTGTCCATTAACATATGTATCACACGCCAGCATCAACACCAACTGCGCAATATCGTCGTCTTTTCCTGGACGATCAGCTGGGATGCCCTTCTTCTCGCCGAAGCCTTCAGCGGGAATATGTGATTTTTGGTCTGCGCCGGAGCTTTGGGCTGTAGATTAAATTATTATGAGTTGGTATATGCGCATGCATCGGCGAGGTATGGTGGGACGTACTCGTCATTTCGGATGGGAAGATCCCAGGTGAGAACCTGATTAATACATAATCACATCTCGTAAATAAAACTTGAAAGGAGCAAGCAGAAATAGAGAAAGACGTACGCGTTAACCCGCACTTTAACCGCCGGTCGAGAGAATTCGTACGCCAGCAGCGAGGTAAGGTGCTGCACAGCGCCCTTCGAGACGTTATAAGGAAACTGTGCCTGCGAGACATGCGTCGTGCCACTCATGCTGGCGTTGTTCAGGATGCAGGCTGAGTACCCGTGGAAGTGTTCTGTTGCGGCAGCGAGGAGAGGCAGGAAGGCTACGGCTGTGTAATAATATCTAAGTGTCAAAAACAAGATTAATGAATAAATAGAGGATTAATGAATTATAATGAGACGCACCCGACGACATTCGTCCGATACACCTCCTCCCACTCGGTCTGATCCGTCTTCCACAGCTCATCCCTCAACGCTTCCACGCCTTCATCCTCACCCTTCGTGACATCTGTGCGTTCCTTCGTCGCGATCCCCGCATTATTCACAAGCACGTTCACGTATTTCTCCTTCTTCGAGATCTCGTTCACTAGGGTGGCGATGCTTTCTTTGGAGGATATGTCCGCTGTGATAGGGATGAGTTGGCCGCCGTTTTGGATGGAGGGGCCGTGTGTTTGGATGACGTTTTGCAAGGCGTCTGAGCGACGGCCGACGATGTCTTAAAAGAAAGAATAAGACTGTGATACGGAAAGGTAGTGCAAGCATGAAACTCACAGACCCGAGCCCCATTATTCGCGAACGCCTGTGCGCACATGAGGCCTATACCCGTGCCTCCACCGGTGACGACGACGACCCAGTTCTTGACATTGAAGAGCTTGTCAACCGTGAAGATGTTATTGTTCGAGCCGGTCATCGGTTCGTTTCCTTTATTTATTTGATTTGCGTGTTGGTATGAGATGGTATATGAGGGAATTGGAGGAGGGTGTTAGGCTGCTTATATATATCATTTGGAACGGCTGAATGATGTGAAGGCGAGTGGTGGACGTGACGTCGTTCTGTTGACCCGGGACCCGGGTTATGTCAAGGGTGCGTTTGCAACTAGAAAATAGGTGGAACTTCTGGCTTTGTTCGAATGATGATGATATTTGGAAGAGTGGAGTCAAGTGGCTCAGCATACTTTGAGGATTTCAGGCATCTTTACGAGTGGGGCGGCATAATGGAATCCCAGTGGAATTTGGAACAGGTGTATCTGGAAAAGTTGCGTTACATAAGGTGTTTCAATGGTTTACGCAAGTTGAGGCGCATCGTCGTAAAAGATAATCTGCAGCTTGCAATGCCGACAACGAGCCTTAGGATATGCCGGGTCGAGACCGAGGGCCATGAAGCGGATGTTAAAAGAAAAATCAGGCAGAATTTGGTGTCGACGAAAGGTGAACCTGTTCCAGTCTATGGAAGTCTATGGTGTATACATTGCCGAGAAGGTCTACTGCGCCTTTCCGACAATGTTCATCTCCTACGAATCTTTAAATAAGACGACGCCGACGGAATGCGGCAATACTCACGAGGTAACCTGCGATGCATCACGGTCAGCAATAATCATAGAGGAGAAAAGAAAGCGCACATACCTGTTACCTTGCCTGTATTATCGTTCTTGATGTGGAAGCGGTCTCCCTAGTATTACGGTCGGCGAAGGCTCTAGACCATAGTGACTAATAATGCACCCACCTGAATATCGACGATCTGCCCGACCGAAGTCGACGTCTTGTTGGATCCGCCACCCTGTGACTTTCGTTAGCGATTGGTAAGCCGGTGCCGAACGGGAAGCGTATGTACAACGGGATGATATTCGACTTTATCGCCTACCTGTAAAAAGATAGACCAAAGCGGTATTGATCAGCGACAGCAACGAGGAAATGGAATGGCATAATGCCCACCTGGTAGTTCGCCATGGATTGACTCTGAAAAGTTCTGGGAGATATAGGCCGTCTTTTATAATGCAGGACGGCGACGCCGTTCTGGCGAAAATAATTGTTCAGTGGTCATAGTAGTCTAGACTCTAGTGATCCTCTGAGACGATGTGTTGCTGCTGCGATGTGCGGACGACACATGTTTTGGGTGAGGTCACTGTGACACTATGACACTGTGACCCGGCTCAGGTATGGAGCGCCCTGTGGGTCCACATGCTCCCACGAAGAATGTGCGGGTGACGCCAGTGCCGCGTAGGAGACGTAAAGCGCCGTCTTCGGCCACAGATACTTAGCTCCCTCTCTTTCATGTCTCTCTCAAGTCGTTCATTACAAGCAACCCGTCACCGCCGTCTCCCGCCCCCAGCTCGCTCCCAGCAGCCGCTAGCAAGCCAGCAACGGCGCCGCCACATTTCGACCGAACCTTCTACACGCTCCAATAAACCCTCTACACCCCCACCTCCACCCCCACTCCGTGCCAGTCCCCCTAATAAGTCAAGATTAGTCCCTGGCCCGCGTCCGACCAACTCTCATTCATCCAAAGCTCAAGTTGGAACGCAGCATGTAGTAGGGACACCCCGGCGTGCCGTCTACCCGACTCTCCCGCTTAATTTTGGTGCAAACCAGCTCCTGAGTGTCCCAAGCACGACGAGGGAACTGCTCGAGTCCATCGTTAATCAATTCGATGCACCCATTCGCTATGCCTTTGCGTACGGCTCCGGCGTGTTCGAACAGGATGGGTACAAGAAGGACGACCCCAACAGGCCTATGCTCGACTTTATGTTCGCTGTGAGCCACCCTGGGCATTGGCATTCCATTAACCTTGCGAAGAACCCAAGCCACTATGCCTTACATGCCCGGATGCTCGGAAGTGACTTTGTGTCGAAGATGCAGGAAATCGGACCAGGCGTGTGGTTTAACCCATACGTCACCGTTAACGGCGTGGTAAGCATTCCATATCCAGTATCATATCGTTGTATGCGCTCCTAACATTCTTTCAGACAATCAAATATGGCGTCACATCTCTGGATACTCTCTGTAGTGATCTCCTCTCCTGGTCCACGCTATACCTCGCCGGACGCATGCACAAGCCCCTCCGGATCATCAAAGACGACGCCCGCGTCCGCCTCACCCAACAAGTCAACCTCACCTTCGCGCTCCGCACCGCGCTGCTCACCCTCCCCGAAAGCTTCACCGAACGCGAGCTCTTCGAGCGCATAGCCGGGATCAGCTACGCCGGCGACCCGCGCATGGCGCTCCCCGCAGAGAACCGCAGCAAGGTGTCGAATATTGTTAGCCAACAGGTAGACCAGTTCCGGGAGCTGTATAGGCGGTTGGGCGTGGGCTTGCCTGGTGTGAGGTGGGACGGGCCCGGGGCACAGATTCAGCAGGATTTGGATCCGAAGACGAGGGTGCTGCATTTGAGGAAGCTGCCTGCGGAGTTGGCGAGGAGGGTGGACGGGTGGTATTCTATGAGGACGGTGGATTTGGAAATGCCGTCGAAGGAGGCGGATGAGGATGCGTATTGGAAGGCGATTGCTGGGGATCCGAGATTGGGCAAAGTGTTGAATGAGGGTATGTATAACCTTTTCGAATTGATTGAGATTCCGTTTACTGATGTGTTCATTCTTCTGTAGAAATGGCGAACATTGTTCGTTATCCCGCTACCATCCAGACCTTGAAAGGTGTCGTCAGCGCCGGTGTTGGCAAGAGCGTCCGCTATGGCGCCAACAAGATCATGAAATGGTGGAAAGGCGGTGACAAGGCGAAGTCCAGTGCTGCACAATAGTCAGTCAGTTACGCTGCATATGCTCGATTTTAGATGTCGTTGGTTGCGCTAGGACGGGGCCCAGGAGTATGTTAGGTATAAATTATGTTTGGGTTTGGGATGTTTGTAGTTAAACGTAAAGTAGTTATATAGTAAAGGTAGTAGTAAGTATTCAAACATAATGGATTTATGTATACACACGTTCAGAATCATTGTTATGCTCCAGCTCCAATTAGAAGACTGCGACGTCGACCAATGGACACGCGTGGGCGACTCATGGACCCACGTGATATGCGTGACGCGTCTCTTCCTTCCACGAGACCGTTGGCCGCTTCCACGGTGGACAACTCTCTCGTTAACGATGTTGAAGCCCAGGGCCCCAGCAGACCACACCACACTCGACGGCCCGCGGCCCGCTTTAATCCCTGCCTCGAATTCGTTCATATCAAAGAATGACCGTATAAATCAACATGCGTTCCAGAATCCAGAATCCACCTCCAAAATCCCTCCTATATTCCTAGGTCATGCATTCTAGAAAGACCATCCTCTCGCTGCTCAGCTCCCTATCCCTCCTATGCACTCTAAAGCTCGTCTCAGCAGGCTTCTCCCCCTCCCTCGTCGCGTGTCAGCTTCAAAAACCCGCCCCTATTTCGCCGTTATTGGGTTGTCCGCCTGGGACGCTCTTCGTTTCTGCGACAGACAAGAGGGCCAAGTTTACGAGTGTTAGTGCTGCGGTTGCGAGTTTGTGAGTTGCTATGTAAATTGCACGCGTGGGTTGGTGCTGATTCGTTTGTTATCTTGTTATCCTCTTACCTTGAAGACCGGATAAAGGACCCGCAACGATCTTGATTGGCGAAGGAGACTACCACGAGACTGTTAATGTGACAAGGTCGGGGCCGGTTACTATGTTGGTGAGTATTCATTTTATTATTTTATTCCTTGAGGTTGTCTAATCTAATTCTAAACTTATGCAAATAGGGCCAACTAACCCTCTCAATGCTCGAACCACCCACCTTCAACTCAACAGTCACCCCCACGCGCAACCTCGTCCAGATATGGGATGATCAGTTCGTTACTGCGCGTATGTTCCTTTCCTTCTCTCTTTCTCCTTCCTTTATTTTACCCTCACATAAAACCTTCTTTCCCTTTGCTCCTCTCAAATATTTCAATAATACTTATAAATAATGAATAATGCAAACCAGCTCCCCCAGCCCAAGACGACGCCCAAACCGCCGTCCTCCTCGTCGCGCCCTCCTTCAACGCCTCCCTCATCGGCATGGGCCCCACCGGCGCGCCACTACAGCCGTTATTTGGAAGCACGGACTTCAAGGCGTATAATATTGATTTTGCGAATCGTGCGGTACGTCTGACATACCATTATTTATTTATTTCTGATAACCAAGTGAAAATTAAATCGATTTATTATTCCTGCAGGCGAATTTCGCGATCTCGCAAGCGCTCGTTACGGATATCTCATATGCGAATGCGTCGTTCTATGGGTGCACGTTTGCGAGTTTCCAGGATACGTGGTATACGGGGCGGAATGCGTCGACGTATGTGGTTGATACTGTTATTTTTGGGCAGACGGATTGTAAGTTGCCCCTTCCATTATAGATCCATTCGTTAAATCATACAACGTATTAACTTGGACGGGTTTATAGATGTATTTGGGTTTGGGACTGCGTAAGTTTTGATCATTTCACTATTGCTTACTTGATTTTGACTCCAATCCTTACTATATTTAGGTGGTTCGAAAACGTCACCTTCGCGAACCGAGCATGCGGCGGTGGCCTTGTAGCATGGAAAGGAACGAACCTGACAGACGCACCAGGAAACCAATACGGCGCATATATCAGTAATTCGCATATCATTCGTGTATATCTCTTCCTCTCCTTTCTATACCTTACTCCATAACTGATAACCGTCGCTTTCACCGGTAATGATAGTCCCCAGACGCAAACGCCACAACCGTTACGACTGGAAACTGCTTCCTAGGTCGTCCATGGAACGACCTCGCAACGACTGTGTATATGAACACGTTCATGGATGAGAGCATTGCCCCTGTTGGGTTTATACCGTTTGGATCGGGGAGGAACGTCATTCTGAATACGACGTTTTATGCTGAGTTTGATTCTACCGGTATGTCATTCGCTTTCTGGGATGGTATGCAGCTGAATGGTGTTATTTTGTATAGGACCTGGAGGGAACACGTCTGCACGGACGCCGGTTGAGCATATCCTGACGAAGCAGGCGGCGCAGGCGTTTACGTTGGAGAATGTGTTTGGTGAGAGGCCTAAGTGGATTGATTTTGGGTATCTGCAGGACTTGTGAAAGAGAATCTACTGATTAAAATGTATGAAATTGAAGCCTGGTTAGGCTGCAATTTTCTTATCAACTAACTTCTTGGATGTGAATACCAAATTGGTTGTCGCTACTGTGGCATACAACTAAAAAAATTCAGTTTATATTCGTACATATTCAATCGTTCATTAAGGCTGGCACACGACGATAGAGAATAACGGAGATTCAAGATTTACATGCACTGGCTTCAAGAATAAGCTTCTCAGCTAAAGCCAAAGGAGGCTTGATGCTGCATTGGAAGGGCATTGGGACGCTGCATATTATCCAATTTCAATACGTCAGGAATCCAACTCTTCCTTTTGATGGCGAACTTACATGACTGCCTGTGAGTATTCTCCCGTAATGGGGATGTCGTTTCCATGTGCGTCCTTGGCTGGTGTGATGTCGAATAGCTTTAGGATCGTCGCTGCTCCGATGAAAAGTGTCTTTTCTGCGAAGTATCGCCCTGGGCAAATCTTGTGCAATAAACGATGAATGGTGAAGGTACAGAGAAGGGTTGTGCATACTTACCTTCGACGAAGCCAAATTGACTGACAGGAGAAGACCCGGGCTGAAAGAATCTTTCAGGGCTGAATTTGTCAACATCTGGTCCGTATACTTTTTCATCCATTAGCATGGACCTGGTAACGATCAATAACACGTGCAATATCAAGGTCTGAGATATCCAATTAATTAGAAGACAATCCTAAAAGACTCACCAAGCATTTCTGATTACAATACTTCTTTTAGGTATAAAATAGTCACCGTATACATCATCCGCCGTCGTAGAATGCGCAACCAAATGGCAAGACTGGTTTCCATCTCTGCGTTTCAGCACAAAAGACATTGACATATGGCAAACTTGACGTGTCCTGTATAGTGGGGAGACGGTCTCCGATTACACGATCTAGTTCTTCCTGAGCTTTCTTCTGGACATTAGGATGCATGGCGATGGCAAGGATGATGATCATTAATCCTCTGTGACTCTGGCACAATGGATCAGATCTTCTTGCACTGGAAGCAATGAGGGATTTTCCTGCAAGGAAACTATGAGGAAAACATTAGAGGTCTGCCCCATTTTCTCAGTGTTTTCCCAAACAGTGACAGAAAACCTAATTTTATTAAAAATTTCCTGCAGTTGTGAAAAAATACTGTGAAAATGGGGTGCATTTCCACAATTTTCCTAATATTTTTATCTGAGGAAAACACCTCAATGCTTCCAGTGTTGGTGGCTATAAAATCTGCTGATGAAGAAAATCATACCATTCTGGCACCTGCTGCATATGCAATTCCCACAGTGTACCTTATTATGTCTTCATCCTCTTGAGTGTAAGTTGGGCTGGCAGAGAATTGGGATAGAATAGCACTAGTCATGGAGTGCTTGAATTTGGCCTCAGCCTATAATAGAACATTATTCATCAAAGGCACCCAGCAAGATGGACATGATGCCTACAATTCTTTCTTTCACCCAGTCAAATGGCATATTTGTGAGTTCTCCGGTGGGTTTCAATAGGGCCCAAGTCTCTTTTTCCAGGTAGCTCCAGGGATTCAACTGGGGGGATATTTCATTTTATAGGGTATGTTAGATGAAGATTAATGTAGGGAATATATGACTCACAGAAGTGTAGAAATTCCACCACATATAGGCTGACATTCATAGTTTCCCCTGCGCCTTCCAGTGTGATCTGGACTATGTTGATATAGTGGTCCCCATTTCTTTTCAGGTTATACCCATAAACAGCCTATGTAAATGGTCAATCAGTGATATGTTTAATTCAGACTATCACTCGATGAATACTTTCATGATTATAGTAGCAGAAAAATGCTACATATGGTCTTTGAAAGCTTCAGGGGTTCCGTATAGTTGAATCACTGGAAGCAATGAGGGAATTTTCCCCAAGGAAAACATGATGAAAACATTAGAAGCCAATCCCATTTTCCCAGGGTTTTTCCAAACACTGACAGAAACCCTGATTTATTAAGATTTTCCTGCAATGTATGAAAAAATACTGTGAAAATGGGGTGCATTTCTAAAATTTTCATCTGCTGAAAACATCTCAATGCTTCCTGTGAATGACAAGGTCACTGTTTATGCTTTAATCAACTAAATAATCAGGTATGTGACCTAAAGGAATCAGACATAACTACCTGCATTTGGGTCTCTGTGTGTTCTTCAATGGTGTGGCCATTAAAATGTTGATAAAATGTTCAGTGATGACGACACCATAGATCACTGTAGGCCATAGCCCCCATGGTTTTGGACTATCCGAGCCTAATTTCATTGTTTTCAATGGGATAAAATGTGAGTTTTTTAAAGGCTTTACATGGTTTGAATTGGCTTAGCAGGACAGCTGGAATAGATGTTTGATTGTTTTTTGAATAGGTCCCGGGCAATTTCGAGAGAGCTGACTATCACCATTTGTTTCCCTAAGATGTTGATAGACACAATATCGCCTAACACCATTTTCATGTCAAGTAATTGTCCATTCACTTAGTATGAGCATTGCAGACACTGACTGTACTGTTTCTTCTATTGCTCATGGATAGAAGAAGAATAAAATCGACGCATGACGCCGAAGTTTCCTAGGGAGAGTATGGCGTTGGGAGACGGACCTGGAGGATATCTCAAACCTAAGGAGGTTGAATCAGCAGATATTCCAAAACAGAAAATAGCGGCTAGCCTTTGGGATGTGAAGGATTTACATAGTAAATCCATATCAGGGGGAGTAAAATTGTGATTAGGATTGTAGTGTCGAGGACGGTGCTCCCTGTGGTAAACATTCTGTAAAATGTGAAAACTTGAAAGAGGGGAAATAAAAGAAGAATAACCACCACACGCTTATTATCGAGACTCGGCTTCTTTAACGGACACTTCAAAATGAAACTATTTTACATAAGTGGCAGATACGTTACCATATAAGCGGTAATGGCACGTTTATAGCATTATCTCTGGTTGTTTGCGAATACACTCATTTTCCGATAACTTGACTTGTGTCAATTCGCGTCACAATGTCAAACGGAACCTGGGGAAACGCTGACTTCCTCGGTCCGCTGGTCAGGGGAGGCTCGCTACAGAATAAATCCACAACTGATTCAGAAGCGTCCAAAAGCTCAAATTTTATATTGGTGTATTAAGTAGTTAAATGTCGAGATGCTGTCCTTGCCCAATGGTGAACTTAGTAATGAATTTGCCGTAAATTTAGTAAACAAAGTGAACTGCTAATTCTAGGCTGTAGGCTGCATGAATTTATTCAAGGGTTCAAGACGCTCACGGCATGGCCGTTCTGGGATCGAACATGATGAATTGACAATAAAAACCACTCTGACTCGGAATCATCGCCGACACGGCACTTTCAATCTGTTCTGAGAATGAGATCATATTGGATGCATAGGCGGAACAACAATTCTACTACTAGTAGTTCTCATTTACTTCCTCGACCGGTCAGCCTTCGATTGAGTTACATAACGAAGCGCATTCTGAGAAATGGGATTCGATATTAACCATTCTTTAAGAGGTCAAGGAGAGCGCATTTATACCTGTTTCCTCTTCTCATGATCAGCCTTGATCACGACGTCGTGAATCAGTATCACTCCAGTTATCACCTTGACTCAGGCTCAGGCTGTCCAGGTCAGAAACACTACCATTATATTGAATGTCGCCGATCAGACCAGTGCTCTGGATAGAAGAACTTCTACTAGTAGTACTACGTTGCTTCCCATAACCCCTGTCCTTGCTTTTACCTGGAGTTGTTTTCAGTGATAAGTTACTATCCAACTTCATGATGACTATAAGGTCATATACCACGTGGATCTTTGTGCCCAAGGAGTCCTTCATTGTTATTAGCATAATCTGCTTCGGGATTTGGATTGTTTCCGATTTCTATTTATAAAAAAGGGAACGTTCAATGAATAGCAAAAGAAATGGAACATGCAGTATTACCGAACTCGTTGCCCGGATGCCTCTGAAAGATAAATTCAAAAATCGCGAAAGGAGGTTTCCGAACATTACTTTCAGCCGAAGGTACTGGATGAAAGGCAAGTCTAGTTCTCCCGAGGCTCTTCTCTGAGTAGAGATACTATCAGCACTTCCAGCCTGAGGAATGAGGAATGAGGAGGAAAATCTATAACACATCATCATGATGTTTTCCCTTAAGTCCCTTGACTTTAACCTCAGTTTCCATAGTTTGCTTTTGTGAGCGGGTTGAATGCAACTTCATGACGCTTGTATGAATTTCACAGGAGACGGCGGTCTTGGGAGCGTAGGTGATGATGACGCAGAGGGCAGATATATTCTGTTTAGTGCTCTCCCATCGACGTGTGTAAAGCTAAATGTTATGATGTGGTGAATTTCCTTTACCTGGGATGGGATTGCCAAAACTTCAATCTTGAGATAAGTGGTTGCACCGTTAACCGTAATAGGAGGCGCAGGATTCAATTGCATCTTGACCTCCTTTAAAGTTTTAAAGGAAATAATACAAGATATGGCTTTATTCGATAGAGAAGGGCCATCAAACCAGGGAAGAGGTAGACGTCCTTTCATACTTTATTGGGTAGAGGTGTAACGGATGGGATGCGTGTGAGTGAACTTGAAGCTTTTCTGGTAACTCGACTCCTATATTGCCGCAGTGATTCGGTGGTAATATTTATATATTACCGGCTGTGTGAACTGCCGACTATTTCAGTCCAGCCTCATTGTCAATCAAGGTGCGGAACATGCCAAGTTGCTCTTTACGCTTTGACTCGTGCAAACGCTTTTTAACATGCTGTGATGGAAGCCTTCTTCTGTCGTTCTCGAAATCGTATCTGCCTAAGGACCTAATAAAATCTTAAAGGTGTTTTATCAGTAATAATTAAGAGATAAACTAGTAAAGACTTCTCTTGAGTATAATGCATCACGAATCAGTCATTGGGTGTCTAGGTCCGGATTTCAAATCTTGTAACATTACAAGATGTGGCAAATTTTGGTAGGAGGCTCGAATTAATCGAGCCGGATTCGTTTCTTCCGGTTTTTCCTTTGGACATGCGCCAGCGATTGGGAGCCTCTTCGCGTCGGAAGAGGACAAATAAATTCTGAGTCTCAAATAAATCATTAGTAATATCTGGATCCCAAGTTCTTGACAATATTGCCAATTTGACAACATATTGGAATAGGGGTGTTCTCCTGAATTCAATCATGGAGTACTTATGTAGTCAAATTGGACAGGTCCCTCGAAGAACGCTAGCACTGTGACTTCACTGGAGTCGATTCCTTCTTACCGTTAGGTTAGTTATGCAGGAACCTTTGTAAGGGATTATTAGTCCTGAATAATTACCTTGTCAAGATCTTTGTGGGCTGGCATTCCGTAATGGGTTATTTGACCAAACGATAATTGAAAGCATGGAAGCGTGGCTTGGGAAACTAGGGAATATGAGCCTGGTTTGATTGTCACGACTTCTTTGATGGGCAGTTTGAATTACCAGTTACATCATATTCAAGAGAGGCCCTGAGTCATACGATAAGTAGACTCGTGCCCATTTTTTGAGGAGAGAGAGAAAGTGACAGTCTGCCCCTCAGACCTGCATATACTTATATGTCAGGAAGGGAGGAAGGGAAGGCTCAAAATGTTTTCATAATAGATGCAATTAGGATCGTAACAATGGAGTGCCAATGAACGTTTCAAAGGATGAAGCCGCCTCTTTCTTTCAGAAATAAACTAGGAACATTTTTCTTCAGTCAATACTTCAACCAGAGTCTCATTACTGAAAGACGCCCATAATTTTGTTAAACTATAATGATTATTTCGATGACATGTTCGGACAAATAATTATGAAGAGCAGGTTCCTTAGCCTGTAATATAACCAAGTCATAAGTAAAATGCTCTTCTGCATCTGGATAATCAACTATATACCAAATAAGCACGCGGTTGGTCACGTAGGGGTTCAATGGCAAGGCCCGGTGACAGTAACTGGTACTATAGGATAGATTTAGGTTAGTGAAATTCATACAGAGCTTAAAAGGCCGAAAAAAGCTCACCACAGCAGCAGGATTCTGGAATATCTTGACAGGTGTTGTTAGGGGGCAGCAGGCAGAAGTCGGCGCAGACGCCAGTTGGTTTGGGATAGACAGTGGTGCAAGTTTTGGTAGGACGAGGGTTCGCAGATGTGAGCCCTAGAACGGCCAAGACGGCAATGAAGAGAGAGATTTGGAACATGGTCGAGGAAATGACTCGTTAGCTAGCGTTAGATCTTCTAATATGCTCCTTATAAATATGGGGACGTTATGATGTAGCTAGCCCGGCTTTCGCTTTCGGTCAGATTGAAATAACTAAAAGATTTGTTTGGGCTACTTACAGCCAAATCCACCAGCGGTGCATTCGGCTGATTTGAAGTCCAGGTCAGCTGGTCTAAGAATAATTCGACTATGACTATGACTAGATCCCATCATCGTTGCGCTGAAATATGCCCATTTTAAGCCTTGTTTGTGTTCTTTCTAAGGCACCTCCGGAATACACTGCCCTGGCGAAGTTTGGCGAGTAGGCTTAGTGCATTCCTGCGACCAGACAGCTGTACGAGCGATCCGACTACAACCCTTCATATTTGCAAAGTATTATTAGTGTAAAAATATTTGGAGAATCAGATTTGCCAACTCCAAAGGCAATGTATGTATGCTGCTGAACCTTCAACCGATGTTGTAAATGGAGAATAATTTACTGCCTTAAACCTATGAAGGACTCATATGTAGTCACTGCGCTTCAAGGACGGCGTTGAGAGGATCACAGCTTACCGACTCCACTTCGGCCTCTTAGGTCTAGGTTAAGTACTATACTAAGTTGTACTGTTTATCTCTGTCGGGAATCTCGCGGAACTGTCAAATATTACATATCTCAAGTGCGAGATTTAAGCTTTGACAACACTGGGTGGCTCGTCCATTTCTTGTTCGACATTATATAGCAAGACAGCCGTGACATCGATGAAATATCTCTACCGAATGAATACTCCACATTGGTTACCCGGTTTTGGGCTGTAGGGTTGAGTGTAATGGGGGAAATTTCGTCACAATCTGGCAATGAATAAATAATTATTAAGTAGCACGAAAAAACTTACTTTAAAAAGATTTCTTACGAACCTTATTCCGTTTTTTATAAGAACAGTTTACCCCTTGAGATACAGCGCTATTCGCGTGTCTAAGGGTCCCTGAAGTTGCTGTAACCGAAGTTCCTGACTTGTCAATGGTTGTTCTTGACTTTCCGCAACAGTGCACAGCAGCGAACGTTTATAGATCAACGGAGTAGCCTAAACGAGGAATAATTGACGAGATAAAAACTTGCCCCACAAAGCAAGGGGAAATAGTCATATAGTACTGAACCGCGTGCGGGTTAATTACTGGTTTTGCAAAAAGCTTATACTAGTTCCAGACGGTAAAAAAGGGAGAAAGGCTAACGTTTATTCCGTAAAGAATTAGATGAAAGAAACTCCGAATAAAGTACATGAACTAATACATTAAGTACTGTCTGGTAAGGATCTTTACATAGGCGTGGGGGTAGAAGCACAGGTTGTTGTAACTACATCGGGAATACAACAACAGAGATCAGGCTGATCTGAACATTTGGGAGGGGGATTGGTGCAAACATCGGCGCATAAACCTGTTGGCTTGGAGTAAGAGCTTGTACATGTTGCCGAAGGTGTGGTAGTGGGGCATGGCACTTTCACTGTTGCCGGAACTAGAATAAATCAAGTGGTCAGTATAGTTCTCGTTATTATCAAAATGTGCCGAAGAAAGATGCTCACTACAACAACAGAGGTCAGGCTGATCTTGGCAAGAGGGAGGAGGGTTGGTGCAAACATCGGCACATAAGCCAGTAGGAGCTCCTATGACACTTGTGCACGTCGGATGAGGCTTGCTTGCTACCAAGGAAGCATAGGCAAGGGCAAGTAAGAAAGTCGTGAAGTGCATGGCTTTGAAGGTGGTGGTCTGTGAATGCCCTTGCGAGATTAGATGACTGAAGAAAGAGGTACCGGTATCTGCTTTTATAGTTTCAATGAGACCTAAATTTGCTTCTGATTGAGGATATGGAGTACCCATGTCCTTGTTCTACTTCTGGGATCCGAAAAATATCCACGGGCAGGTCTTTGTCCGAATGTTGATGGGTTTCATTGCAAGGGTTTATGCCGAGCAGCTAGGGGTTTAGAGTATACCTTCCGGCGCCGTCAAGGATCGTACCTGCGTAATGTGCCCATATTATATTTAGGACTCGGAAGGGAATTCAGAATGGAATTCCCCCTTGACGGACATCTAAGAACACTGTAAATCCATATCAATTCCAAATGATTTGCGGAAGATTTACTCACGTGCATGTATATGTAAGACATTGAGGATCTTCAGTCTAGCTGAAATCAAAGGTAGTAGCGGTGCTGCCGGCCCAAATCCCTCCTGGCGCTCCAGATCGCCAGCGCGCGTCGCGGTGGACCTTTAGAGAGGTTCCGGTCAGTTTCAGCGCTGCGATGGCAGACGAATTGGGGTCGAGATCAAATGAAAAAAACGGACATCGATCATCTGTCGTCGTTGAAGAGAACAGCCGAATACCACGAGTTGGATTTTGAACGCATCCGATGTTTTCTTTGGTGTCACGTAGTGCTCTCAGTCCTGTCAAAACGGTACATAAGACCTAACACGGTCCTAAGAAGCCATATCGATTTCTAATTCTTTGGGGAATCAATGAATTTTCTTCAAGCTTCCGGGGAATGTAGATGCTTACCTATTATTTGCCTATTATTGAAAAAACCACCGCGAGATTGATGATATTCTATAAATAATATATGTCTTCCGTACTTCCCGTTATTTGTCAAAATGATGAGATTTAAGCTCGAAGAAACGACGCCGAGCTGCGAGGGGAGAAAGAGGCAAGCGCGAGGCCAGTTTCATGGTTCGTTGGCTGCACCCGGCATCAAAATACATCTGTTGGCATCCTATTGGATGATGGAAGCGGAACACTGCGCAAAGCTTACCGCCATGTGACGATCAGATATCGAGCGCAACTTTCCATTTTCTTCTTGTTACTTTTTGCTTAACGGACTTCCAGTAAGGTTATGAATGTAACCCCGACGTCGTGATATTGATACTGTTCGTTTCCTCATAGTTTTATTAGCACTGCGACTACATCCGAGTTCCAACTTCTTACACGCGGTCATTGGTAATATTGAAGCATGTGCATGAGTCTGAACAAATT
Organism: Sphaerobolus stellatus SS14; assembly: GCA_000827215.1. Taxonomy (NCBI): domain Eukaryota; kingdom Fungi; phylum Basidiomycota; class Agaricomycetes; order Geastrales; family Sphaerobolaceae; genus Sphaerobolus; species Sphaerobolus stellatus. The sequence continues at coordinate 935,947 of KN837080.1, forward strand.
GAACTATGACGTTCGAAAGATGTGATACGTAGGCGAGTACTTGGAATATTTGACACATCCTAATACCTACTAATGAGATTGTAGAAATGTCAGCTTTGAGCTTCATATGCACGATGCCAATGAACGTCCAGGGGATCCGACACGTGCGGTCATTCGAAAATATTGAACACGTTGCAATAGGAATTTCGTACATTAATGGATGGAGCTTGAGGACATCTCCTTAACGACGTACTTCGGACAATCCTAGTCCAAATCATTGATCTACTGTCTACCAGAAAATCCATGAGTTTATTTGCTGCTACCAATACTCGTACTCAGATGGATGTTGCACTTCGCTCACGGTTCCCATTTTTGGCAACGGATTTCGATGAATTGATGGGTGAAGATGAAGAACATATTCCACTATTGGAGAGAATAGATACCGTCCTGAGCCTTGATCGCGACGTTGACGGCAGCCTTCGTGGTTCTACACGTCCCAGTCCTAAACCTGCTCATTCTGTTCAGGAGTTAGAACAGACATCGTCTTTTCCCATTTCCCAAGAGATGAACATTACAGATGAGGACGGAATCTCGCCAACGTTGCTGGAGGGTTTCACGAAGATACGCTCCTCGAAATTATCAACTTCTCAACCTAATAATGTCTCAGTTACTCGATATTCAATCTCCCAGCAGCTTAACACAAGAAAGGGAAGGACAGCTACGAATTTACGAAAGAGGCGACAATCGTTGAAGAGCCTAAGTGACACCAAAAATAAAGACTCTCTTAGGAAGAAGAATGCGTATAGGAAATCGGAGGAAGCAGGGTCGAAGGAAGCGCAGGAGAAGGTCAGAAAGATAATATCGAACTTGAAGGCTTCTACTACACGCGGCTGGCACCAGGTATATCAAACTCATTTCCCCTTCTTTTCATAGCTCACAGTAGTATTTACAGTTTATACAATGCGACAAGTAAGTATTATACGAGCTGGTACATATTTGATTCACTAACCAGAGACCTTCCCAGATGCTCTCTATGGTTCCATTGGCGCTGCGTAGGCATAAGTGAAGCCGATGATATTCAAGACGACGATGAGTTTTACTGCGATTTATGTGAAGATGGAGAGTAAGTATTATTCCATACTTGTCTCTTTCAGTCAAGTTTTAAAGAGTTCGTGATAAATAGGACATTACCTGAAAGTAGGTCTTTCCCCTTTGGTTTCTTGCTCGGCTTAAATTCACTGGCGGTATTATTCAAGCAACAGGTGATTGCGCGCATCCCCAATGTAAAAAGCCGGGGAAAAGTGTCGAACGCGAAGAATATTTCATCGAGAGAATAATCGGTAAATGGGATCGTAAACTTAGAGGTCCAGCAAGGTTTGCGTGGCTTGTTAAATGGGACGGGTATGTCACTAGTATCTCGTTGTCACCTTCCTCCATATTGACTAAAATCTCAGTTACCCGGCGGCTGAAGCTATGTGGGTTCCAGAAAAGGAAATTCAAAAACCCGGGCAACTTATCAAAGAGTTTAATTTGGCGGCCAAAAAACAGCAAAGCGTGGGCAGAAAGGGCAGGCTCTTGTTAGATGAAGCTATCAAGGCTGGCTGGGGGAAAAGGAAGTCCTAATAAGTGCGGATCTTTGTATCGAATCGAGCCAATGAAGAATCAGATGTCCGAACCTTATGTGACAAGCGATGCTTGTTACTTTTCCTCCTTTCGCTGATAGCCCTCGTCCCGAAGTGTATGAATAGAACATTAGATGCAATTTGAAAGCTTGGTTGTATAATACCATTTATCATGAACTGAAGAATTTTATGGTAAACTAGCTATGACATTTCAATCTAGTATTGCAAGCAAAATTACATGCCCGCCGCCGGAGTACTACTTAGTCGAATAAGCCACATAGCACAAATGGCTCACACCGGTACATAATACGCGGTGATTTTTCACTATAGACGTATGTACAACATAAATGTACACAGGATTGGAGAAGAGTTAGAAACCTAGAAAGAGTAACTCAAAATCGAGGTTCTTGCGGAGTCCTGCTCCGAGTCTATTCGACTCGGGCGGCTTATCCAATTGGGTAGACGTAATGGGGCAACCGTCGGGTGGCATGATCACACGCATGCACCACGTTGACTAAGTCGGTGCCGACGTCACGTCCTCTTCATCCTCTTCCATGTCCTTTACGCAAACCTCTCAGCCAGTGGGCACTATATATCTAAGGCCAAGACCTTATGCTCGAGGATCAGGTGTTCTCGTGCTAGTCCCTTTGAACTCATCTTACCGTAAACCTCCGCCAACTCTTCCAGCCGAAACATGGTTTCGAATTTTCACGTTCATATTCGCAACGCCTTCTGCGGAGATAGATGTAGGAGAAGCGAAGGCTAGGGCAGGTCTATTAAGAGTATCCAGATCGTTCAAGGTACGGTGACTATATAAATTCGCTTTGGCCACTGAGCCCAAGTTGGGCTGCCGTTGTTCTAAGAACACATTTATAGAGGCAGCCCATTAGGGCGTATATTCCGACATTCTACATATTACTTACATTTGTATTTTGTCTAGAATATCATCTCTCCGCTTTTTTACTCTTATGCCTATTTCCCAAGCCAGGAATCTCTCAAGGCCTTTTCGGCACATCTAAGAGAATCTGACCGCAAATGGGACTCCATCCGGCGCATTCCTTATTCCACTCCAGGTCGATGGGTACAGGCATTGGATCTTTCCATGTTGACTTGCATGTCACCTAGGGAGCGTCTGACCGTTGACACATGGTTGACGCAGCTTTTCCCCATCACACCCTTCTTATCACGACTCATCCTCAATAATTCGATCAAAATGAGTACACGTGTACTGACATCGCTGGCATCAAGAGAGGGTGTCCATTTCCTCCGTGTCCTCAAAGGCCTCAAGTGGGAAGAATTACCGCCATATTACCTCCCAAGGGAAGATCCACTCCTTTCTCTTCTCTACGCCTGTGAAGGTTTAGAAGTGCTTGAAATTACTGGTCCAGGTTTGCAAGATGAAGACGATGATATACCCCAAGTCCAATTAACCACTCCACCTCCCACCCCTCTGCCTCCTATATCCCTTCCCAATCTGCAATCTTTAAAGTTGCTATTAATGCCCAAAGGACCCATTTTGGAAAGCTTGGTTCGGTCTTCCTTGCCATCATTACGACGATTATTGATTACCCCATATGACGACGTTGAAACCGCCTTAACCTCGTCATTCGTCTCGAACCATAGTGCAAAATTATCCACCCTGGAATTCCATACCCCAAAGGTATGGCCATCTGAAAGGCATACCTCTCCAACAGATATTCTAGAGAATGCCCCACATTTACGAGCTCTTTCGCTCACCCTTCCTTTGCCTCAACTTTCGCCACCGAGTTTGGTCCATCCACTTCAGGTTCTATACATTCCCCGCCCAAGTTCTACATACCTTTGGAAAGTGGAGGCATGGTTATATCTTGGGTTGCTTCCATATTTGGAGGAGGTTCATATGCGCGAAGTAACCTGGATTCGAGCGGGCGTATCTAATCGGGCAGTACATACCGGTGTTCAGGGAGACATGCAAGAGTGGAGGAAACGTCTTACCCGATACAAAGTTCGGGTTCTTGACAATCATGGTAGGGAATACGATGGATGATTTTGCCAGCCTTGATTTTGTACTATATCCCTTTTCTGCTTGATTTTCTTGCTTTCGTTGTTTTTCGCATTTTGTTCCAATTACCCCAGCTCAGCATTTGTATATCAGCCTCATTCCAATTTCCATAGCTATCCCATTGTACAATTTATAATGTTTGTTATGTATTGTCCTTGTTTTACCACTTGTATTCAGTGGATTGGTTTATGCCAGCGAGACCTTCAATCTTGGTGTGAATAGAAGTATGTATCTGGGAATTCAGAAGCTTGTGAGCATGCGTTGACTCATCAGCACATTAGCACAAATATCGTTAAACCGATCAAATGAACCACTAAAATTCGCCGTATTTGTGGAAATGCGTTTCTAGGGTGAAGATCGAAGGCGTTCCAATTAACTCCGAATATCCAAATGGAAGAAATGCAGAGAATGGTGAGTTCTAGATCTGTATACTCCACTATACTTGCTGGCACACGGCATGATAAACATAATTAGCAAGTAGTTCAGAGGGCCGAGGTAACCAATTTTATACGACTTTCTGGTCTTCTCATTACTGCAATGACAGTATCGCAGCAGGTAAAGTCACTTTGTCATTGGAGGTCATTGGCAACACATGCCAAGAAGGTAAATCTGCTCGCGGATAATCTTGGAAGGAGTGGGAGCCGATTACGCTAATCAAGGTATTAGGTAGGGGGTTAAAAGCTGTCACTAGAGTGGTCATGAATACCTAGAGTCTTTCGTCTCTAACGCACACAGTCATGAAATTTACTTCCCTCTCTCTCTTCTTGATTATCTTCACCACCGTTACCGCATTCGATACTCCCGAATCGGTTAGGAGGGCCTTCATCCAGTCGGGACTTGTACCAAGAGTGGTATCATCGTTCAATCCAGTCCTCCTACTCGATGTCACATACACCATTCCCGACACTGAACAGAAGAAAGTAGTTACACCACCGGGAAGGAACTTCACTAGACCTCGTAAGTAACGCATAAAGTGATTAATGGCGGAAGAAGCGATAGACTTTGTCTGCAGAGGTCGAGTTTACCCCTACCTGGTCAATCCCTTCATTCGACCAACGATTGACAAGTGAGACTTTCGTTGTTGCAATGGGTGAGCCTTCAATTATCTATTACTGGGAAGGTATATCTTATAGTTCCATGTAGTCGATCCCGACGCACCTACTCCTGAAGACCCGACCGATGCACAAATTCGGCATTTCTTAGGCGGAAACTTCAAATTGAAGGGACATATCGCGACGGGTCTGGGGCTGGGAGCTGCTTTAGTAAATAGCACACCCGCTTTGAGTGAATATCGACAACCTACACCACCAAATACTTCCCATCCTCATCGGTGAGTACCCAAAATTACGTCAATTTTTATTTATTGACGGCTAATGGCGACCAGTTACACTTGGCTCCTTTATCGTCAACCTTTGGATTTCCCGACAGAGCTTACGACACCGATCCAAAACTTCAATATTTCGGCATTCGCGGAGCAGTTCAACCTTGGTCCTCCTCTTGCTGGGAACTTCATGACGGTCAGCACTAACCCGGCCGATTTGGCGGCTGCGGGGGAAGACTAAATTAGTCTTATAACGATTATATGAGTAAAATAAAACTTGAGATAAAATATCATGCATTTCCTACACGACGTACATGTTTATAAAGGGTAGAAGTGTAGAAGCATTTGTTGTCTTGGAGAGCGCCGGGTTTCGACAGGCCGTCCCCATGGTCCGTGCGTTCTTTTGCCTGAGCGCTCGGGGGTCCTCGGCCCTATATAAGGCTCAGGGGTCGCTTCCCTGTTTCCTCAGAACATACTCAGCTAGGATCTATTCTATAGGTACTAACTCGAGTCTCGCATGTTTATTCATGCCGCATTCTTCAAATCCATTCGATGACATGATGCACTGTCCCGTCTTACTGAGAATATGCCCTTGTTTTCGGACGAAGGCTCGAGGACGTGGGCATCTTGGAATGTTTTCCTACGGGAGCCATGAAGGGTTTGCCAACGGGCGCAGTGCAAGTCTGATGGATTCCTACTTTATGTAGCTTTTTATTCTTTTACTTTAGTTTTTATGTATTGTGAATGTATAGGAGACTGAATAAGATATGTTTAAATGTTTTTGTTTTTGCTTGCATTTGGGATTCGTGTAAAAGTCTGATCGAGAAGCCTTTGAGACTTCATTCAAGCTGTTTGAGCCTGGTATAGTAATGGTAAGATTGTCATGTAAGCACTTTAGTAGAGATTTAAAAAAGATGTAGTCCCTACGTTGGACATATGTACTTGACAAAATTGCAATACTTACTGATGTTACAGTCACAACTTGGTATAAGTTTCTAGAATAGTGAAGTGCATTTCTTAAGTAAGTATATCGCTGGATTTACAATTTACAAGGGTATAGGTTTAGTACAGGTCGACGGTCCTTGAAGTGGAATATTAAAATAGCTGAGTGTCCTGGGAAACGGGAATTCAGAAATTCAGCCATTTTCAAGCCAAATTCATTCTTTCTCTCTTTTTTCCCTTTCAGTTGACGAGTTGAGGAGTTCCCATAATGGTAGGGGCATTAGTGACAACTGGTGGCAGCCAGTAGCCAGTAAGGCCTAGGGGTCAGGGGAACAGCCACAGGCTTAGTCAGAGGCTTAGTCATTCTATGTGACCTTTGTGTCCTCAACTTGTTATATTACTTCACGACCGTCCACCACGCCTTCCTTCCCTTTCTCTCGCCAGTCCAATGTCTGTCCTTAGCTCATTTCCTCCCTCACCCGAAGAATCCAACGAAGACCACACTCATTTCTTTGCACAATCTGATGACGATGCTGAGACTGCAAGTCAGCGTTCTATTTCGCTCTCTTCCGAACCAGAAGCACCTTCAGCTTTGGCCCTCGAGACACCAGTGGTAGCAGCAGCAACCTCGCCCAAGACCGCCGCATCAGCAAGCCCTGTACCGGCCGCGGTTTCAAGCGAAAGCCCGACGCGTTCAGCTCGCGAGGACCATCACGAAGACCACGATACCCGCAGCTTTACTGAAACTGCTGTTAGTGGGCCATCTTCATCGTTCAAATTCTCCGAAGAAGGACACACGCGACAGTCGTCGTTATCTTCCAGTACCTCCTTTTTTGCCCGAGACGATGTATCTTCAAAGAGTCTCGTAGTGGACACATCATATCCTCCTCCATCTCAGGCCATTGTCCCAGTTGACGAGTTCGGTTACGCCATTGACCGCAGAACAGCGGACGGAGAGTCACTTGCTTCTGCGCGGACGACAGGTTCTACCGCCTCGAGTGGACGTAAAGTACGACCGGAATCATTATTACTTCCAACGTCTTCAAATTCTCCTGTTGTCCTTGGCATTGCCTTGGTGGACTTCAATCATATTGTAAGGGACTTCTCTCTCTAATGAAGATATAAGACTGACGTAATCGGTGGTAAGGTCGGTCCCCGTGTGGAGTTCTTTGAAGGCTCCGGGTTTGAGGATGATGAAGTCGTTCGGATCTTACCTTTCTTAGCGCTGCCAGATGGCGCCCATCTTGTGAGAATCAGCTTTATTCATGTTTATTAGCACTAATTCCATCATAGAATGCCGAAGATTACTCTTATTTTCACCTTGTCCCAACGAGCCCAAAGCCCTCAACTATTTTTGGCATATCGTATGTTGTATCTTGTTTTAGAGACCATTAGACCAATCTAGAGTGCAGATGTAATCGTCAAATCCAAGCATCTGAGCTACTATCAAAGGGAGATGACGTTACACGGTCTACGGTCCAAAAAGCGGTGGTTGTTTTGGCTTCCAAACCTATCTTCGGTGCGGTCCGGTAAGAAAGCAGTAATGATGTATCTGCTATAGTCTTACGTTGGTTCTAGGGATAAACTAGGCGTCGTGACGAATGCTCTCTTCAACCAACGGTTTGTTAATCCCCCTTTCGAGCCGGAAAGCATATCTGATTGTGGTATAGGGACTTCCGAGACATGAGTATCTTGTCAGAGTTCGCGTCTAGTTTAGAGACAAGTCTACGGAATAGTCTTACCGAGAGCAGCTTATATATGGGTTTGTATTTCCAACGTCTTCGTGTGTTCCTTCACTAACACTCTGCTATAGGAACGAGCTTGTAAGGATCTGTTATTGAAGCAGCCGTAGGACGGAAACTGACACTTTACAGACGGGAACTCGTTCATACATTCCGGCATCGTACCTTAATTCTGTTAAAAGCTCTGATGCTGCAAAAGAAGGTTCGGCTTAGAGTTTGTGGTGTATCCGTTTATGTTGACCGATGGTCCTTTAGATCATGTTCTATGGTCATCCTGTTGAACGCTTATGCACCTACCAGTATTCATTAATCTCACTCGTTCCATATCTTCTTCAAACGTTAGAAGATTGTGGGTCGCCTCCTTTAGCTTCAAGAGCTCCGACTCTCTCTCGACCCAGCTCGTTGAAGTCCTCAGATCGCAAGAGTCTCCTCAATTTCGTCGGATTACCGCTGGATATCTTTGGAAAGGTAAGGCTCCGCTGGCAATGGTTCATTGATTGTTGTTTACCCTTTTTGCCTGTCAGGACGCTTTCTTCCAGCCCTATCTCCCTCTTCAGCAGGTAGACATCGCTAAGGAATCCCAATCCTGGCTATGCGGCTGCACGAACTCTATCGTATATACCCAAAGTAATTATGATATCCTTGTCAATGTATGTTCTATATTCTGCTCCAAATGTTGAGATACTGACCACTAGAATTCAGATTGAAGCCAATACCTTCGAGTTCAAAGATACCAAGTTGGAAAAGATTGTGGCTCTGACCCCCGCGGACCGCAAATGGATTGATGATATCGTCAAGGATGTTAATGAGAGTTGGAATGACGGCGATCCTACGCGGCCCACCAGCATGCAGTACGTGTGATGTGCCATGACTCTGAAGTGTGCACTGAGATGCAATAGGTTCAAAGGAAGTGATGACTATCTTCGAACGAAGGTATGTATGAACTCGGTGTTCTCTCAATGTTTCTGCTACTTATTACTGTCCCTAGTTTGAGGAGTACATCTCTGCCCTCCTTTCTACTGTCAAGTACTCGGATTTCTTAGCGAAAGGAGCCAACAACGGTGTCCTTATTTCCGAAGGTTATGGTGAGATATAGCTATTCATGAGGTTTGCCTGAGTTTCATTGATGTTGTCTGTCCTTTAGATCCCAATGCTCAATACGACTTTGGTTCTGCTTGGATCACCGCCTTCAAGGGTACCCACGCCTTTGATGTATGGAATAGGGTAACAGACCCTGTCCTTTTCGATATCATTGAGCCACGGTAAGGCTGTGCATGGTTCCTTATCATATATCTTATTTGACGACCGACGTTTCTAGCCATCCCTGTGTCGACAAGCCGTCAGCAGTCACCGACATCGGCTTGCAGCTCTCTGAAAGCATCCGGGATCTCAAGATTGACCAACAGCTTGCTCCAACCCGTGAAGCTATTTCACATGCCATCACCTCCGGGTCTACGAACTTCTTCAAGGCCGTTGATGGGATCAAAGGCCGATGGAATGCGAGGTCGGCGAGCAGTACATCGCTTCACACGGCTTCGTCCACCAGTACGGAAGATCAGACTGCGAAAGCGCCTTCCAACGGTATACCGGAATCTGTGCCCACGATCAGTACTCCAACATCACCGCTGAGTTCATCAAACGCATCTATCAACAGTATCCCTACTGGTGGACCGTCCCTCCCTCCAAGGCCGCCTAGCGTCATAGCTGCAGAGGCCAAAGCAGCACTGGGCGCATTTGGCTCAGGAATTGGATCTTTCTTCTCAGCCAGAACGAGTCGATTCTCCTTCTCGCGGAATAACAGCTCGACGACATCTGTAGCATCAACGCCATCGGTGGCCAGTGTGAAGGAGATGGAGTCCCCGGTGGATGTCATCAAAGAAGAAGTTCCAGAGGATCATACACGGGGTTTACCTCCAACGCCAACCACCGCCACGCCGTTCTCCAAAGGTCAGAATAAGGATGCGGAGCCCAGTGCAGCGCCGGTCGCTCTGTAGCTATCTCCATAACCATTTCTGCCATGCACGATATCAATTAAGCATTTTGTTTTGGTTTGGAATCATCACAGTCAGTTCTAGGTATGTTATACGATATCATTATTTAAATGGAGATAGTCATGGATTACGTGGAACTTGGAATGTAAGAAAGATCAGTAGTGTGACCATGTGACTCTCGGCGACTCTCGGCGATTATAACGGCGTCATCGGCGTTGTTACTTTCGTCCACCTACCATCATCATGGCTATGCGATACTTGACTGCAAAACTAGCGCAAGAGGTTTGAAATATTTGCTGTCAGCTATGAGAACTCAATGATGTGATATGACCCAGATCGATGCCGAGCTAATGGGCTCATCCGGAGCTTTCAGTCTTGATCAGGTCGGCCCATCTCGATTAGCATACAAGCTCGCTCTTCTTATTAGCAGTCATAATAATAGTTAATGGAACTTGCTGGTTTAGCCTGTGCACAAGTTTTGGCAACTGTTTATCAACGTGATAAGTATCCCCGAGTCCTGGTCGGATGCGGTCCGGGCAATCAAGTGCGTAATTTTCACCATCTTCAATTTTGAAATTCAACCAAATGATATGATGTATGTATAGGGCGGAGATGGATTAGTGGCAGCTAGGCACCTGGGTGAGTTCTCTCCTTATAAATCCCCTTTATTTGACTGAGGTCTGTATTATAGCGTTGTTCGGGTATAAGCCGACTGTGTATTTGCCCAAGGTACTATGAATTCATTTCGTAACAAATTATTATTATTTTAACTAAGGCATGCCGTCCTTAGCCGGGAAGTAAAGAAATCTACCAAGTAAGGAAAGTTCGAAATCACTTTTCCCCTTTACTTAAATAAATATACAAAGCGTCTGCACAAACAATGCCAGAATATGGATATTCCTACCATAAATACCGAAAATGATCTGAAAAACTCTCTGCAAAATTCGGACGTTGTTCTCGATGCAATATTCGGGTTTTCCTTCCTTCCCCCGGTCAGGGCACCTTTCGATACAGCTCTCAGACTCGTCGCCGAATCGAAATTACCCATTGTTTCGGTGGATGTCCCTTCAGGTACCTAACTGCTGCGTATCAATGAATAAATTTTCATTCCCCAACAGGCTGGAACGTGGAGAAGGGCAACGCGGATCCCCTTGGGTTACAGCCGGATGTACTCATCAGTCTAACGGCTCCGAAAGAAGGGGTCAAAGAATTCAAGGGGAGACACTTTCTTGGCGGACGCTTCGTTCCCAAGTATGCACAATCGTATTTATCTTTCGGCTTGTGGCTGACGTTAAGATAGGGCTATGGAGAAGAAATATCAGTTAAATTTACCGGAATATCCCGGATTCTCGCAAATTGTAGAACTACCTTCCAACAGTCCTAATAAGGAGAAGCTGTAATGAAGAGAATGTGTAAGGAATTGAATCTCGGCTGAACTTTGAAGTTCAGTCCGGACCGATCATTTATGTAAATGTAGTCCTTCGATGTACTTGTAAGAAATTTATCGATTATATTTCAGAGTTTCGGTCTTTGTATTTCTCGAATCAGAGTTCTCGATTAAGAACTCGCAATGCGACACACGAACGTAAGATACTTACATGTCTAATTTATCGTGTGGAGATATTAGGCCGGAATAATAGTCCGAAAATGAACAAGTACTGTCGTGGCGAAAATATTGGGCCGATCTATATAAACGAAGTTTAAAACCCGATTTTATACACTAAGGGTTTGTTTTGTTCGACTATTGTATTACGGAAGTAAAGTTCGTGGGAAACCCTTGTTGTGACTGTGGGAGCGTGACGACGCGTGTCACGTGACTCCTCTTCTCTCTCCCAACGCGTCCCCATACCATTTATACCACCCTCTCTCGCCATGATACCCATCCAGGACGCGCTTTCCACATTGCATCTTGGCAGTGAGACACTAAATGCAGCTCAGATTTTACATGTACAAGCCGTTCACAAGACAAAGCGCGGGTCAGGATATGAAGTCGCGGGCAATGCGCTACCAGCGATGTGCGCGTATCTCGTGTCCAAAAGGTCTATCTTCATGCTCAAGCTATCTGCTAAGAAACTTATACTCTTTTCTTTCTGCTAGGATCGGAAAATCTGAACTGACCCTTGAGCAAGTCGTCGCGCTTTCCTGCCTCGAACGTCAAACTTTCAAACGCCAGTTAGGCATTCTCGAAGACGCGCTTTCAAAGGTTGATTTGAACGGAATCCACGGATGCATTACATACGATGATCTCAGCAAGGTTTATGCGGGGGATGCTGCACATCTCGTGTGGATGGCGGAGGTCAAGGATATGCTACGTTACGAACAAGTGGTCACGCCGGCAATGCAATGTGCCATATTTTATTGGGTACGATCGCAGGTTCTAAATGTATGTCATTCTATCGCTACAATGTTTCGTCTGGCTGATAGTTTTTAATCTTAGATTGAGACGCCAAACGAAGAGATCCTCCGAAACACTTTCGACGTCCCTCTACGGCAATGGATTGGCGCTTGGGATATTATCGAACGCCGATGTACGAAGCTCAAGACCCGTCTGATTGAAGGAGAGAAGGAGAGGGCGTTACATCCACGAACACAATCTTATACAAGCCCTAAGAAAGCCTCGCATGACCACCTCGCGGATCTCTTACGGTGCACCCCACATCCAAATGTTGAGCAGGTATCCAAAGTTTCTAAAACCCAGAGTATGCTGAAGCGTAAACTGTGGGACGAGAAGCAGCCGGGAACGGGTGGTTCATCGAAGCGCCACAAAGGAACACACGATTCGACCTCCAACTTTGAGGAGCCCATGACGCCTTCGAAGACGAAAGCCATATCGAAATCTCGATCGCCTAGATCTGCGAAATTAGAGTCGATCGAAGCCGACGAGTCCAGCGATGAAATAGCGGATGAGCCTATTGTTGTATTGCGATCTGCGGTGGGAGGTGGCTATAGCCCACGGAATGCAGAGCACCCAGAGAAGGCCCGAGCACCGACGAAGGCCTCTTCCGCATTGCCGATTCCGCTGGATAGTACCCCTATGACTTCGACTGGCGTGTCCGACACTTCGACACAGAACACGCCAGTGCCAGTGACATATACCCCGGCGGTACGACGGAAGCCTATGCCCATGACCAAAGCCATTCGCAAACCAATGCTGGAAGAGCAGTTGCCTCGACGACAACGTCGTTATGTCCGTGCTCCTTTCCTCGATCCGAGTGCCTATGCGTGGAAACTTAACTCGGGAGACCGTCGACGAGAACAGACGCTAATTCAAAAGTTTGGGGATCCTTGGGATACCCTATAGTAGATACTATTTCTCTTGATCCTTGGTTACGATATCGCACGTTATGTCCATCATGGTTCTTTATCATTATCTCTCCTTTGGAAAAAGTGTTCCTGCAGATTAGATATGTCACATGTACTTATAAAGATTTTAAATCATATATGTCAACCGCGTAGACGAGAATGTTCACCTGATAATCCTTCAATGCCTTAATCAAAATCGCTTGAGCTTGAACTTAGTTCCTCTTCACTTCCTCGCCACTTCCGAATAGCAAATACATCGGACGTGCCTTCCCTGAGTAAAATGCTTGCAGTCTATGTGAACTCAGGAGCAAAAGCTGGAATCGGAAAAAAAATTACTCATCAAATAGCCTAATCATTTCTTCCTCGCTGTTGTTTCCCCCTTCATCACGCCGGATTGTTGCGTATCTCAGCGCCGTATGGATCCCGGCATCTTTCTCTGGTCGTCTGACCTCTCTGGAGGTTCTCGTCAGTGCACCACAAGCGGGGGTAGCTTTGAAGGGCGAATGGACGAGGACATGGCGTTCAATCCCTGCGGTAGCAATATAAGGCTCGAGAGGATGGAACAGCACGGTGTTAACGATAGAATTATGGCCTATCGAGGGGAAATCAGGGGATGGTCATGGGACTTGAAGACAAGGAGTAATCAAGCACAGCCTACCATAAATAACGAATTGGGGAGTATTTAGTTGAACAGGTACGTAGCGATCCCCTGTGATTGATTTGGCAAAACCTAAGCAAAGAAAGTGATAAGAAGTAGTTGAAAAGAGGAGAATCTAGCTGAGTTTGATTGATAAGACGGCCATACCAAGGGATTCCCCGTGAGGATCATTATGCCAATCCCAACGTGTGAAGTGGCGTCGCGAATTAGCGAGTCCCTCTGGGATCTTCCAGACGTATCCCCGGAAGTCATCGGAACCCGCACCGTAGTAGCAGTCATATTTCTGGCCGTATGTCCCAAATGATCCATTCTGGTGAAGGGTTTAACTTAGAAGATGGTAAATGTCAAATCGGGTTTGAAAGAACCTTGACGGTACAAGCGTTCACATAGAAACCGGCCGGGGATGAATCTAAGGCTGAAATAGACTCTTGATCGTTGTGAGAGTGCTGGGTAGGGTCCACGCCCCCACTGCAGATAGCAAGTGGCCGTTCATCCCAAAGTTCGTAGATAGTGGGAAAGAAATGCTGTTTGTCGATTTAAGCTGAGAAAAGCTCAACTTGTCTATGTTTCAGGATTTACCTCCATAGTAACTGCAAGCTTCGTTCCTTGATTGGGTTAAATAGTAATTCCATATTATTTCTTTTTGAATATAATGCTAAAATTACATACCGGTGGAATCAAATACCACGCTCGAGGCTTCGGGATTGGATAAATGTGATTTACCAGGTTGGGCAATTTTTGTAATATACTAGAAGACGCGGCATTATTTGTTAGGAAATTCTGAGACGCGATATAAATGCTATGGAACGGACAGTCAGAACAGCATTGGTGGCAGAGAGCTGCTGATCCCCGGTGGTAAACGCCGACCGTATGTCCCAAAGGCTGCAATTGCCTCTACTATTGCTGGTAACAAATAAGTTCGCCGTGAAGGGGTGAAACTGCACTCCACTCCCTTCCGAATCCAGGGAAATGCTACCCACGCCACGATGTCGCCCAGATGTTCTTGTGTCATACAGAGCAACTGAGCCGTCCTCGCTATAAATGAATAAAATCAGTACGACATGGTAGGGATGCGGAGCAAGAGGCTGAAAAAAAATAAACGAATAACAAATGATGACATCAGGCACCTTGCGCATAGAAAAAGTTGATCTCTGAAGGGATGAGTAGATATTGCACGGATACTTCCCTTTTGAGATGTCAGGGACAATTTATTTGCTTATTGAGCGGGATTATGTGCGCACATCATGCTGAGAAAGTCCTCTACGGGGTAGTTCAGCGTCAAGGGAACCTGAATGCTGCGGCATACGGGATAAATCGTATTGGAGCGCGACGCCGTCCACACCACCCCTGGAGAACCAGACCGATTCATAACAGATATATAAGCAAGTTGGGAGGGACTAACGAAAATATGTGGGACTCAGAAGCGTCAAAGGCGAGGCAGAGCACATTTGCCTGAGATTTAACGAATAAGCTCGGGGAGGCTTGAGGAAAGGGAGGCAATACATTGGGCCCATTGCAAATAAACGGATCAGAAAATTCATTTTCTTTAGGATGAAAGTCCCATAGTACTACACGTCTGTCTTTTCTCCAATGAGGTCAGCTGAAGAAGGTTGTTAACCATGCGTGGCTCACCGTCTCCCCCACTGGCTAGCCATTTACCGCTTCTGGACCAAGCAAGTGCATTAACACAGGACCTATGCTGAAGCAATCGCCTAATTAGAGTCAAACAGTGCGGGTCAGTATGAGCCGGGATCAGATGACTTTAATCAGACTTGCTTTGAATAGGGAACGCCGTGAGCCATCAAGTTTCGCGATATAAAAGATCCAACTGGATCCTTTTCTTTTGGAGTTTTCAAGGAGCTTAATGGGAAGAAATTGCGTCCCAAGGCTGGAGGATCGGGAATGATCATGGCACGGGAGTTCAAGACAGAGGCGCTGGCGACTCTGTCCTATCCTGGTCGGTAGATACTGGTAGTGACGTCTTTCAGAAGGAAAGAGGAAAGCCTAATTGCTCGGAATAATCTTACGGCAATGCTCAAATTGGCTGAAAAGGAAAGCCGCCCATTTTGAAGAAAATGATTCAACGCACAGGGGTAGTCGCAAAATCGAAAATTGACCATCAAGGGCTCCAGGGAAGGACTTCTCAAGCTTTGGAAGTGCGGAGGTTGTCAACCACGGTATCACATCCGAACAATTCCGACTCCCCTCCCCGCACGAGGGTCATTTACCGAAAAGGATGTAATCCCGCCACGTTTCACGGCATGACCATGTGAGATATTAAGCGTCAGAGGATACTTGGGATATGATATGGAAGTTTAAAATACTAAAATTTCTAAGCTGGCACCCGGCGAATAAACAAACTCTCATCATGAAGTTTATCGACTTAATCTGTTGAGAACAAGCGTACTCAATGGGGTCTAGCTAAAGGTAATGCCAGTTCAACTTTTCCGAAGATATTCGAATATCCGAGACGACATTCGCGGCTGATGTATCTATTTGAGTGCCCGCATAGACTCACTGTGGACATTTTCGACAAGTTTATCGTGCGTACAGTGGCGTTTCCACGTGCCATCGTGCCATAGAGGATAGTTAATCTGCAGATTGATTCGCAATCTCGATGCAATATGAAAAAATTATAGATAGATAATATATATATTAAAGGGGTAACTGAATACACTAAAAATGTGAAGAAGAAAAAAACACTATTGAAAACATTTGAAAACATGGAGTGTTAGAAAATCTATAGGAATAAATTAAAACTATATGCTACAAGGCCATGGATCAGTTACTCGACCGCACTGCAGAGAGACTGGTTGTAAGAAGAAAAATGGAGCTTTAGCAATGAATGGAGCAACTCTAAGTGAATAGATATTAGTTTAAATAGAATCAAGTTAGTAATTGAAACGGAAAACAAATTAAGCTTAAAGCCCCAAAGGCAGCTACTCAGAGACTTTGTCTGGGTTATAATGATACTTTTAGTAGTATTTAATTACTAGGCGAAATAATCAGTAATTTTTTTTTCGTGACCGGGGGCCGATTTAGACTCACATATCCACCTTGGTATCCACCTTGCGAATCATGATATCGTCTCCGCATGATTTCAGAAACCCCCGGAAGGCGCACACGACGGCCCCCTTCGTTATCGGTAGCATATCCATCATTGAGTGGAGGGAGTGTCACGCCAGGAGTGTAAGGACGGCTTGGCTGCCCGAGAGGGGGAAGTTGAACCGCGCCACCACGTCGCTGGCTAGGGTCTTGAAGCGGGGGAAGTTGTACAGGGGGGCCGGCGGCGTCAGGACGAGGACGGTGGTAAAATTGCGGGAGGGGAGGGTGCATCGCTGGTGGCGGTTGAGGATATCTGGAACTACTAGAGTAGGATGCGGAGGGTCGATGGCCCATGGATGTGGCGGGTCTCTGCGGCACCTGACTGCTAGTGGATGGTCCAGGCATGTCGTAAGTGGCTTGACGTCTGTGTGAATAAAAGCAAATGCATAGTCAATCTCTGGACAATGCTTATCATTAATAAAGTTTACTCACATGGAATCCCGAGATACCTGGGCTGATTGTTGGCGGCTATGCGACCTAGGATACAGGACTTCGTCGCTGTCACCGTAATTCGCTGTCGGGCCTATTGGCTGTAATAGAAGTGTTAGTTATTTAAAAAATTATTAATAGCAATAGAAGTGGCACCCTATGATTATAGGCCTCATGGACCAATTTAACATGACGTTTTAATTCATCTCCTCTGGCAAAGTCTGCGTTACAGTTTTCGTAGCCTTGACAAACATACGGCCGGGCTCCTGTATGTGTCCGATAATGTCTTGTCTGTGCATTATCAGTTATGGTGGTTCTAAAGCAGCTAACAAAATACTAACAAGATGTTCTTGACGAGCAAAAGCCCATTTGCAGTCAGGAACGGTACACTTGAAAGGCCTCTTTTCTTTTGCAGGTGAAGATCCGGATCCAGACATGGAGTAGCACGTGGCGTGGAGAATCTAGGAGGGAGTTGATGGACAGAAGCTATGTAAGAGTTATCCTTATATACCGCATCCATCCGTTGTTGACACGCGAGACATCAAAACGTCCATTTGGCACTGGCAGGTGGAAGGTGCCTTGAAGAGCGTTCAGCATCTCACCTAGATCTGAACTATCATCGCCTTTCGAGCCAGTGAGGAGACGCCGTACTATAGTTCAAAACGCAAATCACCAAGGGGGCCTTAGCTAAGCAACGGGGAATTGGCGGGCCCGCAGACTTAGCCTATATCAATATTTTCTTCTATTTATGCTCAGAGCGTTGTTCTATGCAAGGTACTATTGTATTTCAAATGTTTTAGGAGCCAATTAGAAGCGCGCCGGAATAGACAACTGGAACATATCCGAGAACACAGAAAACACCACTACTTTGGGAAATAAACTCTTCGATTCGTCATATGCGGGGGTGGCTATTTTTTATGAGACGCTCACTATAAGAAGCCGGAAGGCGAGGCTAGCAATGCAGGGCCTTATACCGCGGAATAATCGGTCAGATATTTTTTTGCAACCGCGCTCAGCGAAAACCAGTTGTAAGCTGATCCGCAAGGATTCCACTGGACAATTCGCTTGGTGCTAGGGGACACCATCCATCCTCCTATGAGTGCACTTGGACATCTTGGACCTCCTGGCAGAAACGTGGGACGTAAAAGCAAGGAGGTGGGGAATTAACCTTACCATTATTGGGTTACTCCGAATATGTATATGATGGGTGAGGTAGAGAGGCTGGTCATTGTGTTGGTGGGCTTCTGCCCGTCGGGTGGCCGCATCTAGGTGGACGTCGCTCTAAAAATTAAAACTTCGCAACCATCGACGCAATCGATCTTGATCATACGTTCATAACGTGACAACCACGCGATGCTCACGTGGTTTTAGGTTTTGAGCTAAAAAGTGATACGCGTATGTGACTCCACGCGACGTCACACCTTTTTCTTCAATTCTGCGCTAAGCGATTCTGTATTTCAGCAAAACGTTGAATAAACGCATTTGAAGTGAGGAAGAACTTACGAAGGCGAATTTTAAACGTGTTCCTCCGCAACCATCTTGGCGTATTCCACTAGATCGTTCTGGGCCCCTGCAACCGGCAACCATTTTAAAAAATTCTAAGACCTGTGCACCGTTGCTTGTAGCCACAGACATATACATACGCACCAGCCATTCGAAACTCAGAATATACAACCAGCTCGTTGCAGATCCCCGGCATCCTTTTGCGAGGATCTTACATTCATACTGTACCTAGTCTAAACGTCAGCCCTTACTCAATGTACGCCGTCTATCAAAACAACGGCGAACACAAAAAAGTGTATTCCTATTAATTTGATAAACAAGCGGGAAAAAAGTATTGACGGCCTTAAGGTGCATATCTCCGTTGAAGCCAAGATTATAATGAGTCGGGTTGTGAGTCTATTCATAGAAAATATAACAAACATACATAAGTAGTGCACTAACTGGCATAAGTCTATGGTTATGAACAGAGAAATAGAGAGAAAGGAGTGATAGCTAAATGAAGAGGGAGAGGTGATCCATTGAGAATTATGCAGAATTAAGGGGATCATCTAAAGCGGATTAAGATAATCAGATACATGAGACTGGTAAAGAGTCCAATAGGTCCTCTATGATTGTGAACGAATGGTAGAACAAATAAGATAACGGCCAAGTCTAGAATCTCAAAATTTCGGATCTGCGCCTCTCCTTCCAACGCGGATATAAACGCCATTACACCAACTTTGTTTGTCACGAATCTGCACCACGGATAATTTCGGAAAATCCTGGTAGCTTGACTCGTTCGTTTGCTGATGCCCCATGGTTTAAGGGTGCTTCTCCGCCAAGGAGAATTCCACCATTCTGGTAGGCAACTGCTGAATTATCGTCGGCGGTGTCCATAGGTACAATGGCGTTATTCTTGCCGAAGGCTCCAGCATTTGAATGACTCTTCAAAGGAGGCAATGTAATATAGCCGGAGGGAGAAGGAGCTCGGGATGACACTGTGGTTGCCGCAGATCGTGGAGTCGAACTGGAGAGGGGAGGTAACATGATCGGCGGGGAACCAGCACGGGACGAGGGATGCGAAAAGGGCGTGTGTGCGCCCATCGCAGGGACAGAACCATACATACTATTGAGACTTGAAGATGAAGATGAAGAGATTGAGATTGAGTAGTGTGGATTAGATGAATGTTGAGAAACCACGTGGGGATTGAGGTGTGGCTGACCCACTCCCGGCTCTGTGTGGGTGATAGGCGTCATGGCGAATGCCATGCGTACTGAATGAGCCAAATGATGATGGTGCGGCGGGTAACCACGTGTGTAATGCGGCGTTTGGGGCAGAGAATATGATCGCTCCGAAGGCGATGGCGGAGACGAGAGCGTCGATGAGCCAGCTGCGTCAGCGACTGGTATGAGCGAGTCCGCCTCAGGATCAGACGGCTGTCCGTGCCTTGGATGGTATCGCCAGGTTGGGGACGTCGGAGTAGACTCTGATTTGACGTGAGGACGGACACTACGTATATTGGGTCGATTGAAATCGTGTTGCGTTATCGTTGTGCTCGAATCTCTCCGTTTCCCGGACCCCCCGTCTTGAGCCGTTGAGTCCATGAGGTTTAGTTCTGCACTATGGGGATCCGACGGGAACTGCATGCCTAGGGCACTTGGCCCCAGTTTCGGACTCACTGACGGGCTCTCCAGGCCAAGCGTCTCCAAGGGACGAAGAAATGGTGAGGCCGACGGAGTGAATTGAGCCTGTACATTGGACTTTGAGGCACCACCACCATACATTCCATTATGTTGCGGCATTCCGGACGGGATATTCATGAGCATGTCCGCTTGCGGGTTCATGATTGAAGCTCCATAAGGGTTAGCAGCCTCTGGATTAACATAGAACTCTCGCTCCCTGTCTACACTGGACGGTGGAGGACGTGGGTAGGGAAAATAGCTGTGCGGATGATGAGGTGGCGATTGGGGATGGCCAACAGAATGTGGACTATGAGGCCGCATAGCGCCAACCAATTGGGGCCCGTGGTGGGAGAGTAGAGTGCCTGAGGGCATCCCGACGGCATCCATTGTCAACGGAGGAACAGCTGCCAGTGAGGGCCCAGACAGACGTCTGACCAACTTGATGGCCTTTCTGTACGACTTGTGGCAGGCTTCGTGATGACATTGCGGAGGTAAGGGCACGCCAGGTTGTTCCCATTCACGTATACATGTATTGACAGTGCATTCTTGCATAGACATCGTAGGATTCTCTTCCGAATCGAATGTCATACTTAGAGCCGGTATCGGTCCCAAGACAGGAGATGTACCAGCACTTTTGCTCCGCCGAGCTGCCACCCCAATACTTCTAGCGTCACGAAGGAGTTCTGCATGACGATGTTCGTATTCCGCCCGACGTTGAGCTTCCGCGCGCTCCAACTCTCGCAAATTGGTAAGCGGATCCAAGGATGCCAAACGAGGTCCAGGTTGGTGAAGCATGCCAGGATAACCATACGCAAAGTCTATCTGTATTGGAGGTTGTTCGTCAGCTCAGGAAGCAGGACGCGGAAGACCGCGGGTTGATTCTACGCACGTCGTCAGAAGCCAGACTTCTCGGTCTTTTACGCATGGGTCCTGCTACATCATCCATACGAAATACCGTCGAATTCCAATCGTCTCCATGACATTCACGTTCCTTCTTTTCTCTCCTCGCATTCTTATCCGCTCCGTGGATCCGACTATGTCTCGTAAGTTCATCACTTCTAGAAAATTTCTTCTCACAGCCAGGATACGTGCAAGCATACTAGAAATTCCGATGAATACAAATAGAACGAGAAACCAGGAAGATTGAACATACAGGGCGTTCACCGGTGTGAGTACGGATGTGCCGCGTCTGCACCGATAAAAGGGATGTTAGTGCGATTCCTTCTGCTTAAAAGCATCGTAGTAACGTACCTGATGCTCTAGCCTCGCAAACGCACGGCCGCAGAGTGGAAAAGGACACTTGTAGGGGCGTAGTGAGGACTTGTCTGGCAGCTGTCCTTGTTGTCCGCTGTCGGGGGTAGGATTATCCATGGCGGTGGGTGATCGACGATTAAAGGTGGGGAAGTGGCTTGAGCGAGACTTGAAGTAGTGTCTGCCAGTCTATGATTCTCGTTGCGAAAACGTCTATGATAAGGCTCAGTTGAGACAGGCTAGGATGTGGTGGTGGGGGTGGCTGATAAGCGGGCTGTGTGCCGAGAGACCGGTCTAGGAATGAGGAGAAGAGAACACAGCAATAGTGATTAGAGGTTGAGAGGAGAAAAGAGAAAGAAAAGAGGAAAAGGATGGCGAAAAACAGCGCGAATAATGGCGACCGTCGAAAGACTCTTCTAACGCTAGTCGCAATTCAAACCCCGCCTCTTAATCACACCCCGCGTTGTCGACACCAGAAAACCGCGTTCTTTAATTTTTCTCGTTACTTCTTCTTTGTCACCTTTTGCAGGCTATGTTCAGGCCCCATACTGACATCAAAACTCCAGATTTTCCAGCGTTGCTATACCACAGAATTCGTCGCCTTCGTGCCCAAGCGCGTCGCTCAATGGAACACAAGCGTGGCTTATCTTGTGGGTATCAAAGAATCTAGTATGCATCACTTCGATCCTTTAATCACGATCAAGTTGCGCTTCTGATTATCCGCAAAGTCGACAGCTCTCGCAACTATTATGACACTCCTCAAACCGTCGACCTTGCACTCGGCTATCTTTAAGGCACCTACCCAGTCTTCTTTGCGGGGTAGACAAATTATTCGCCCGATTCATTCTTTTCGGAGAGATCTTTTCGCTCCGTAAGGGAATCTGTACCCAGATCATCCTCCGCCCATCTCTAGGAAAGCGAACCTCGTCTATCTGCCGTCGTCATTGCTTCTTTCCCACAACTATTAGAGAATTTCATTTATAGGAAGCGCTTCTGTTACGTGAGTCGAAGACTGGCCGTTCCTTTTGAATACTTGCAGGACCTCCTTATCCGGGTAATCCGTATTCTGTCTGCTCTGTCAAGCCCTTTCCGCAATTTCTTGCTTTAGACCACCCTTCTCCTACTCGGTATCGGAAATTAAGCCAAGCATGCAAACTATACGCACGATGTACTGTCCACTTAGTATACGTATACAGTCATACAGGCCTCGTGTACAGGTCAGTGGGCAAAGTAGCTCCGCTCAGGCCTCCATTACTCTCAAAAACTCATCGCTTTCCTTTCCTTCGTTAACCTTCACAACTGTAAGCTTGCGAGCATTGCCCTCTTTGCGTGCAATGTAGCGCAGCCCGAAGGAGACACCGAGCCTCCGTTCTTCGGCATTCGCTTCCCTGCCAACCCATGCGTAAAGTACGGGTGCATCGGGATTCCCAGTGTCGTCAAGTATAAAGACATCAGATGTAGAGAGATCTGTAAGGCGCGGTGGAGATGCAGGAACAGGTGCCACTTGAAAAGCGCCAGTTGCATCTGATATGCGGAATAGAGCGGGGCTTGAGGTAGAACGACTGGCACTCATCGTCTCACTAATCGAGAGAGCGTCTGTTCCGAGGTCCGCGAGGAATGTACCAGCTCCAGCTCCATCTTCATCTGCTAAGGAATCAGTGACAGCTCACTAAAGCCAATTTTTTTGCCGTTAGATACGTACCAAATACAGCTGTAGCTGTGGAAAATCAATGAGAGGAGTAAATCAACATTGCTTCACAATTAATCCGAACGCGAGGAGAAAGGGTATAACTTACCTACACTCTTCCACTTGCTCGTCTTTTGCCTTTCTTCGACGATACTTCTAATAAACTCTGCGGCCCTGAAGCGCTCCTTCCCCGCACTTCCTTTTCGATTGAATTGCCAGATCTGGGCTCCTTTGTCAAGAACCAGCACGTCGCCTTCAGCCTTCCTGATACTATCCACATGAGGTGCAACCTGTTCAAACGAGGCTTATTCGTATCTTCTTTTGAAATGCGGAAATGATCCCGCGGGGAGCGGATGATTCCGAGTTGAACTCTACTTACCTCTCGAATAATGAACTGACTTCCATGTACGCTACTTCCAGTTGCGATTGCCTTAATGTGATATAATTTGTGGACATCCAAGGGAGGGGGTGAAGAGACGTGGTGGAAGCCTGTGGATATTCCGCCGCGAAGTGTAACGAAATTCCGGAAGTATGAAAGGAATCGCGGGGATTCGTATCCTTGAAGTTCTCGGTATTGGACAGGCGCACCATGAAGGTCTAAATAAAATACGTATAGATTAGCATGGAGAGCTGAAGAAATGGTATGGTGATCGGTTTGGAAATGAGGTTCCATTAAAAGTGGAGAAAAATCGGAAACTCTGGGGATATACTCGTGGCAGAAAAGACTCACGGTCATCAAGCTCTACAGTCTTGTAGGCAGCAGTTCCTGCCTCGTCCTGAGTTGTTTCTTGGCCCAGCCAGAAATGAAGGTCGTAAGAAAGCTGTTCAGAATTAGGATCCTTCTTGTACGTCTGTCGGAAGATTGCAGGTGACACCAACGCAAGTCATAGAATGGAAGTATTATATCAGAATACCAGTCTTCAAAATGAAGACGAGCTCATAGCTTACGTGTAATACGATATAGGAATCACCACTGTAAAAGCTTCCTTTGCGTTCTTCTGGCCAGGGAATAATTTTGAATCGTTCTACACGCCAGATCTGAGTGCCAGGTGCCAGTCCTGCGCTCTCCCAGACAGGTTCTTTGTCTCCTGCATGTTCGCGAACTCGCTTTTCGAGCTGGATAATGGCAAAACAATCCCGTTAGTAAATGGAGATCCGATTTGGCTGCGCGCAATGACGATTCCTTACATCTGAGCCAAGCAATGCAATATTGCAATCTTCTATATCGTACAGTTCTGGTTTGGTTAAATGAGCCATGAGAAGTGTTAAATCGCTAATTCGGTCGACGGTTGCTGGCCTGATTACTTCCCATCATGGACGGTCGGAGTGTGTCACCGCAAAGCGGTCACGCGTCACTGGGGCTTGGCCCGGGCTTCTTTCAGCAAACCCGCTAGTATTACCTCCAAGCTCCACGGTGACGAAATCGAAGACAACTGGGAATCAATCTGAAATAAAATAGGTAACTCGATATAATTATTTTCTCGTCAGGTCGTCAAGATGGTTAATCTAAAATATGCAGATGAGCGGATTTCATTGAACTTCAGCGGCAGCTAGGGTTAACTTTCTCTCCAAAAAGTCATAATCGCTTGGAATGGCCGTCGGAATCTGATGCTCCTTCGGGCAATGATACTTTGGAAGATGGGCCGCCGTACCGGCAAGCTCTTACAAAGCCGCCGCCGTTGGCCCTTCATAGATATCAACATTTACAAAAATTCTGAATCCATTGCCGCCTGTTCTTGAAAACCATTATGGCCGCAGCTCAGTTTGGCCTTATCCCAATGATGTTACCGCGTCGCGAAGATGCGCGCGTCCATGTCAAACCATATCCCAACAATGAACTGTCTCATCTCACTATAGCACTGCTTCTGGCTACCAACAAGGGGAGGCGGCACACTTTGACTACAAAGAATGTATGCGGTTAAAGTAAGTATAACTAACTTTTTCGGAATTCAGTTCCCCTCCAACGCCTTTCTACCACTATAACGTCAAGAATTCAGCGAACGATGATATCATTCGCCTTCAAGAATCAATAGATCCATCAGGGCATGCCGAAGCCGCCCTTGCCCTTAGTTACCTGAATGATGGGTTTTCAAATTAAGCCATACACTGCGCTCTTTGAATGTCTTGAGGCTTTCATTCTTCACTCCAGGCGGTGGAATCGGAGAAAAGTACTACGAGAAACCGACGTGCCTCCGCTCTTCTTGCGCTTCCTGTTGGCCAATTTCTTTCTCCATATTCAGAAATAAGCGGAGATATCTTGCTACTCTAATTGTATTTTGGTGTTACAGCCCACGAAACAACTGGACGATCCATCCAAGCTATGCTTTCTAAAATTTCGAAAGGCGTTTTCGGCCAGGTAGCCAATCCTTGATGGTGTGGGAATCCCAGTAAGTCCAATTGGTGACTCGGTCGCTCCGCGAAGTTCGAAATTTCCTTCTCCCAGACTATCTCTATTCCCTGATCCTCGACGGAGGGTACCTCAGCACCATTATATGCATCAGTTTCCAAACAAGAACCTTCAAAAAAGGCAGCTTCGCTTAACAATGAGTTGATAACTCAGTTCTTAGAAGCCTATTGTACCAACAGTTGCTTTGCCCAAGTCTCAACAGCGATGGAAAAGGTTCTTTGTAACGCTCATCTGAAAAATTCATCAATGGATCCTCCCTAATTGACAAGAGAGATTAAATAATAGGCCGCTATCTTCGTAATGCGAGCCTTCTTGAGTTCGTTCCCTTCCCCTTTGACAGATACTCTTATGTCAAATTACATTTGTCATAATGATACCCTTAATACTATCCAAGTTCACAACACTGGAATGAGGTATGTTTCATTATGGAAAGAAATTCTACTTAGTATTCTGATTTGGCAGACACTATAGAAGTAGTATCATCACGGCTTTACTATCTATTCTCAGTATGTTTTATTTCACTCCGAAGGGGGGTTGTACTAAACCGATGGTAGCAATGTTCATTTATGATTATTTTCTACGACTATTCCGAGAGATCGAATTGATCTGGGACACTAAATTCCACCTTGGCTCAGTCTTGTATTTTTTCGTTCGATATTTACCATTCGTCCCACTGGTATGCAGTATTCTCGCTGAGATACAGTCAAATCATTCAAAGGTGATAGTCTACGACATATATATATATATATATAACGAGAACTGATCACAATCTGTCGTCCAGTGAGATATGGTTGGCATTACTCGAGCTTACCTCCAAATAACCTATTGGGTTTATAGGTGCAGACATCTTCGATGCACTGCCGACGCCTCTTTCATACTGATCAGGGCTAGCATCCACTGTAAGATTGTTTCTCTATACGTAGTATGCAATCCTTAATGATTCATTTTGTAGTTATCACTATTTCGCAGTTATTCGCACTATACAATCGAAGTTACGCTTTATTATGCATCCTTGGACTATTTGGCTTGCTGATAGTTGGTCTGGACATAGTAAGCTCTCACTACTTTCCTTAAAACACGAAACCCAACCAACTAGTTTACAGGTCCAACTCATTATTGATCTATGTAAACCCGCTTTGTAAGTCTGAATCTTTTTCTTACTGATCACTTTAATCGTTTAACAGTGATGGTCATTTCAGACTCGGTCAGTATTTGGTTTATTGAGCTTCTCCTGATTCTGATAACCTTTTATCAGGGGAGCTTCGATTGATTGCAATACCAGCAACAACATTTACGCTTACGACACTGTGTCTAGCAGTAGGCAAGTTTTGCAAGGTCATTCCACGGATAACGCGGCATCAGCTTCACATATCAAGATTAACACAGTTATTTCTTTGGGAAAGTAAGGATCAGCATACGAGTTTCTTCGTCCTCACTGACACCCCATTGGCAGTCACATATATCGCGTAGATAACGTTTTTTTATTAATTTTCCGCCTGTTCAAATATCCGTGAAAATAGGTGTTTAAGTATAATTCGGGTGATTAATGTTGTATGTATACTTGTGAGTCTTGACAAATTTCTTTCAATACCTTTTCCTTTAACAATGTTTCAATCAGACATCGCCAGTATGAAATCAGAATACATGCGATCAACTTTCTAATACTGACAAGCCAAACACAGTTCCCCGTGCACTACTTCGTATTACCGTATGTTTTTTCTCCACCCCTTATCTTCATGGCGATAAATTCAAACAAACATAGATTATCGGCACTTGTTTGTTCTCGATCTATTCTTAACTTGGAAGAAATCGCAAAGAGTTCGTCGACCAGGACCATGCCACCACCCCCTACATTTGGAGTATCCACGATAGCATGTAAGAGTTCTCATCATCCAGTCAATATTTGTCCAATCAATCAAACGAACATTTTAGATACTAATTGGCATTCCTTGATGGAAGAGTTCACGTAGAATTGCGATAATCTAGTAGGTTTCTTCCAGGTGACTCGTAGGTCGTCTTTGACTGAAGCCCTGAAGAGACTTCCAGAAACACAAAAACTGTAGTACGAGAATGATTCTCATAATCATACGAACTCTAGATAAGACAATTGTAGAAAGAGGTTTAACTTTTAAAATCACTGTATTTCATAGCATTCAAATAATCAATATTATATATAGGATGATGTATAAGACATCTATGGTGGATAATCTTGAACTGTTTTCGAGAAGGCTTTTCTGTCGAATGTCTTGGCAACGACACGGACCATTCGGCATCAGAACTAACGTCAAAGTTTAAATAGCGTGTGCATGAGGTGCTTTGCAGCATCATAGAGGCCCTAAGAGTGCAGGGGCAAGTGGTTCAGATAACCAATAGTGATCAAAACCTCGAATATGCCGTAATTTTAATATATCGTATGCCTTATGCCGAAATCAGAGTATCCCGTTCGCACAGGTTTAGGGACTAAACTCCGTCCCCCCTCCTTCCTGCTTTCCTGACCGCTATTTACGAGCAATATGTCTAGCAAAAATGCAACAACGCATGTGCATCATATGCATATGAAACCATACTTCCATTTCATATCTGGAGACTTCTTATTAGGATTGAAACCAAAGTCTCCGGGAGCGGTGATCCTAGCTTGCATTGTACTTTTCCTTCTGGCATTCGGAGAGTGAGCATTGGCTGCAGTAGGTAGAGCTGTAGATATGAATGCTTTGGAAAGAATCAGGTATGTAGGACTCACCAGAATTCCAGTGAGGAGCTCAGCACGGGATAAATAGGAAATCTGGGAATTCTAAGAACTCTTCGGCGCCCCTAAAGGAGAAGGCCACAGATTCCAAAATACACAGCTATATTCCACTTAATGTATCCGACAATCTCCAAAAGGGAGAATGTCGTATGGTACTCGCGGGGATGGGCTACCTGCTGATGTTTGGGGTCATGTCAAATTTATTTTCTAGTGATATTAAAATTACAGCATACTTACTTTAAACCTTAGGACCTTCAACGTGGAATACATATTTCGGTTATAGCTGGATTAGCCATAGGCGAAGTAACGTTTGGACGTTTCGGTACGATGAAGGCAATCTTAGGATGGCGATTCTTAATTGTCCAAGTCAATATTTGATCGTTATGAACACCGTGGATTAGTTTTCTCACTCACGATTGATATTATTGCGTTTCTATTAAGCTGCTCAGTGGCCGCTGTGATCTCTGAGATTTAAGTAAAGTCATCTTGGTCCTTGAATGGACATGGAACAATTGCGAAGACTGATCCACCAAATGCTCGGTATGAGAGTAGCTCAAATCCTGGAAAGCTGTGTAAAGATCGAATGTTGAACGTTCAACGTCGTTGAAGGCTCCTGACGGCAGTGACGCGTCTTTAGGTAACGTTAATTTGAAACTTCAAGGGGAAATCTAGGCTGCAGACCCACACACAGCATATCCAACATCCAATCTCTACATAATCTGTCCTTCAATTCGAAGTCCAAATTAGGAACGATTCACTTCAAAAGGAATCAGCAACTCGGAATATTCTAGAGGTCAACGTCAAGCCAACGTGGCATCGACGTAGCTAAGTCCACGAAAGCCTCCGCAAGTTTCTTCCCACGCTACTCTCAGCCACGTCCTTAGACTTTCTCCTGAATGCCTGTAGGCATTGAAGCTTGGGTATCTCAAATACCTCCTATTACGAGGGGATGGCTGGCATTATCTATAATCACTAGCGTCGCTGTAGTATGTTTGTCTTATTATTCTGTACTTGTGAAGCGCAACTCATTGAGTGACGACATCGCAGCAATGCCAACTCGTTACGCCGCTGCAGCTGTATTTCAGCTTCAAGTCTGCTATCGGTAATGGACAGGTAAGCTGCATGTTCTGTCAGAATGCCTTATGTACTGACTTCAATCTCGTTGCCATTCAGATATGGCGCATCCTGACGACATTCCTATACTTCGGGCCTCTGTCCTTGGACTTCATATTCCATTTATTCTTCTTGTAAGTAAATGCGTACCCAGAATCTTTCAATTACATTACTTACAAGCATCTATATAGTATGCGTTATTCCCGAATGCTTGAAGAATCGTCGTTCCCTAACCGTAAAGCAGATTACTTCTGGTTACTAGCACTCTCAGCGACCCTTTTGCTTGTACGTTCTTTCTCTTCCTTGCGCTATAGTACTTAGGTCGACTTAATATTCTCACCATCAGGCCATCTCTCCGTTATTCAACCTACCTTTCCTCTCCTCACCCCTCGCATTCGTCCCGATCTACTTCTGGTCACGTCGTCACCCGTCCACTCACATCTCTTTATTCGGACTCGTTACTATCACCGCGCCTTACCTACCCGTTGCATTGATAGCATTCAGGTGAGATTATGATATCTCAACCATCTTACCTTATACTAACTTCAGCGGTAGTTGGATAATCAACGGTACATGGAGAGCAGCGGCAGGCGATTTGATAGGGTGTGCTGTCGGGCATCTAGGTTGGTTCATACGGGATGTCTGGATCAGGGAGGTACCTGGAGGCACTCTCGGTTGGGGTAGCCATGCGCCAGCAGTTGTGTAAGTTGACATGTCTGCCTCGAAGTGAAACACCACTAACCTGCCTTTTAGACGAAGATTATTCGGAGAAGATTAAGCATCACTCTTGTACTGTACCGCACTTATATCTGTAATTTATTCTACTTGCAACAACAAGCATAATTTATCTCATTTTCATGTTGAGTTCGATCACGAATGTCGTTAGAATACTTTGCGGACTTCATAACGCAATCCACTGGACCTCTTCACACAATAAGAGAAACATGCAAAACCTAGGGCACTTGTTGCATGCGTGTATTCTGCCAAGTACGAGGTATTACAAAAAAGCGAGGGAGTTTGACTATGGATACAAACTGGATATGAAAAAACCCTTGAGTGTAATGGAGAGAATAATAGCTGGGTAAAAAGACATGTCGTTACTTGTTTCGTGATTGACAAGACTGACTGCCAAAAGTCGTGAGTGGAGACTAGAAAACTTCATTAAAAAAAGATGGGAAAAAGCAATGTGAAAAAAAAGTGCGGTTGACAACCAAATAAAACCCGTGCCCTACATTGAACCCTAAGGAGAAACGAACGGAGCCACAAACGTGACAAGCACATCGGTTGAGAGAGAGCAGAGAGCATAATTGCCACGACCACGACCACCACAAGACCCGTGTGGGGGGGGGGAGGGCGCAAGGCGCACGAGTAGAGCAGAAATGCCTGGCCTGACCGGACATGGCGGTAGACAGACAGACAAGACATCACTGAGGGCGCATTGCATGTCAGATAAGTTATACTCATACGATGATCTCCAGATCATGGCTACTGTCCGCTGCGACTACCGTGTTTTTGAGACGAACCACCAGCATGAGACATCTGCGAGAAACTCGGCATACCCTGCGTCGAGGTGGAGCCCGCACCCGCCCGCACCGGTGCTCGCAGTCCACGCGAGCTCCGCACAGGGCTGGCAGCGGCGGCAACAGGACTAGTAGGCGGCGGGCTAGCAGCAGTCGTACTCGCAGCAGTCGTATCCGGCTTATCCCACTCCTCAAGCAACCGCTGCCCAACAGTCGGCTCAAGCTCAGTCCCGTCCCGCGACACCTTGACTTCCCGATCGTGATTCCACGGGTTGCGCAAGTGCCTCGTACGGTGAAAGGGCAGTCGGTCGATGCGTATCCACTGGATTTTGAACTCGCGGCCCCACCCCTCCTTTTCCTTCGCGCCGTCTTGCTCCTCGTCCCCCTGCTCGCTGCGCAGGTGTTCGGCAATCCCCCCTTCGTACTCATCTGCCCGAGGGTGGATGTCCGCGCCGTCGAACCGGTGCATGACCCCACTCGTGGAGTGCACGATATGGCCTGTTGGGCGCGGTCCGGGGGTCTTCAGAACGAATTTCCCATCAAAGGTAAAGCCCCGCGCGTTTGTAGTGAACTTCTCAATATCTGGGTCCGTCTCTGAAAGCTGCTGCATTGTAGGACGCGTGAGCCGCTTGTGGCCTGCGTCAGGCTCGGCAGGTGCAGTCACCATCTCTCGTTCCACAGGGAATCCGATGCGCCGTTTGACGGGGTGCGTATCGATCTTCAATTGATGCGCTTTTTCTTGACCAGGGGTCATCGCAGCAGGAGACTCTTGCAATGGTCGTTCAGACGTAGGAGAAAGGAACGGTAGCCGTGATTCGGACGTTTCGTCTTCTTCTTCGATCGGACTAGATTCCCGGCGACCGCTGGCACGAGGGGCCCACGGAGGCTGATCCACGCGTTCATTGTGGAATATAGGACCCGTCATCCTGTAAACCGACGGATGAGTGACGGTGCATGGAAGATATAGTGCATTGTTCTTACTTTGCATAACCGAAGAATTCGCCGCTCTTGTTGGCACCAAAGATAAGGAACACGTCTTGGCTCGTCCGGTATGCCTGATCCAATACGCCCTCATTGTGCGGTTGAGTAGCCCATACCCCGCGTTCGACGCTCAAGTTGAGGTCATGCTATAGCAGACATCATCGTCAGCGCCAAAGTCGAAACATATGCCTCAGAGGTGAATTGAACTCACCTGCGATAATGACTTGAGGATAAAAAATCGCTGGGGGAAATGCCGTGCCAAAAAGCTTGAATTCGTCGATGCGCCAGATGCTCGCGACCTATCGCCCGAACTCCCATGTCTTGGTTTCTTCGACACATCTTCCGGCGAGGACCCCGAGGAGATAGGAACGAACTGCGACTCATCCACAGCTGACATCGCCGGAATAGGAGGCGAGGGATCCGACGCACTTGACGCAGCGAGATACGTCGACGGCGACGTCGGCGGCCCATCCACATGCTCGTCTTCAAGCCCCTCCCGATCCTTGCCTTTCCCCTTCGCATTCTTCCGCTGCTCCTCCACCCACCGCGTATGCAGTCCCATCCCGCGCTGCCCGCCCACCCCAGCTCGCAAATCATCGTCTCTCCTCCTCACACGACACACCAGTCTCGGACACCTCGGATCCTTCGGCCTCAGTGGCTTGCCATTGAAATGCGCCACAGCACTATTAAGATACTGCTCCGTTTCAAAATTGATGAACGCGCAGTTCGACCGCGAGATCAAAAACACGGACGAGACGCCGCCCCATCGGTCGTCTGGGATAGGCGATGAAGGCGGGTGGACGAGCCGCGATGACAGCACGGCGGATATCCCGGGCGGGGCGGGGTGCTGCGGCTCGGGCTGGTTGAAGAAGCGGTAGAGCTCGTCGTGCGTCGCGTCGGCGGGGACGTTCCCCACCCACATCACCCATTCGGAGCGGTTGGGCGGCGGGGCGGGGTGGTACGCTTTGCGGGAGGGCGGTGAATTGTCGCGTCTTTTGGATTGGGCGGGCGAGGCAAGCGAGTGGGAGGAGGACGGGGGATTCGGTGTGCCGGCTTGGGGAGAAAGACCCATACGGCCGATTGGACTTGGCAAGACGGGAGAGGCAGGTGGGAAGTTCGACTCGCGTTGGCGGGATGTATAACCATGTTGAGTCGATTGTCCTTGTCCGGAGGGTCCTGCAGCTGAAGATGTCGATGGATACGATCGATCAAACTCAGGTCTGCTTGTCATCTGCATTGGCTGCTGGTATCCTTGAACTGGATATAGACCTGGATACGGCGGTGGATCGTACTGCTGACTATTGGTGGACGGAGGGAGATACCACCACGTGCCTCCCTTGTTTGGGTCTTCTGGCGAAACAGGAGTGGCAGGCTGCGTGTAGAACGTCTGCGGATACCCCGGTGCATATGAAAATAATCCAGGAGACGGTTGGGCGTAGGAATGAGAGGGATAACCGTAATGTGCGGGGGACGGGTTAGGAGAAAAGTGCATTGGCGGCCCAAATGCGTGCTGCGGCGAGAATTGCGACCCGGAAGTTTGGGGTGTATTCGAGCCGCCTGCTGCAGGCTGGGCAGAACCAGTAGGGGGAGCAAAAGGTGAGGGTGGACCAGGGCCATATCCTTGAGACGAACGGCTCTCATCCTCCGTAGGAGCTGGTGCCGCATACGTGAATGTACGGCCCAGCGGAGGGGGAGGAGGAAACGGGAGTCCCATAGCGCTCGGATCATGGGCGTGTATGCCAGGATGAACGAATGGCGTTGAATAAAACGCAACAGGGGACTGGAGGGGCATCGAGTGGGGAGGCTGGGACGTCATGTACTGTCCCATAAAGCCCTGTCCTGGATGGGGGTATGCACTTGGGGCGGGGTATTGCTCCTGAGGCGGGGCAGAGCGGGTCTGGTAAAAGGAAGGCTGAGAAGGTAATGAATGACGGGGAAAGGAGCGTTGGTGGGGTGCAGACGTGGACTGTCGGGGCGGGGGTCTGGTAGATGGGGAGGAGTCTTCGGGCACCTCCTGGCCACTAGGGCCGTCGCGGGGAGTGGGCATCTGAGTCACAGGCCGAGAGTGGTCGTCGGGCGCGTCGCCAGAATCTTCGCCTCTTGTTGCGCCTGTGCTGGAGGGAGTCTGGCAGGACACTGGAGGCTGAGTGTTTCGAACGGCCTCATAGAACAGCTGGGGTACAAAGCTGCTAGGCGGCGGGGCAAGGCCGGGTGGGGGAAGGCCAGGACTTTTGGATGACAAATGGGAGGAGTCTGGACTGGAGCCAAAGGGAGAGTCGTCTATAGATGGACGGAAAGGTTAGTGTATGAAAGAAATAAAACTAAAAGAAAAGGAGAGTATAAAGAAGGGTCGTAGAAATAGTAGAAAAGCCCTTCGAGAACAGGAACAACGAGCTAGAGGCTACGAAGGAATACGCCAGAATACCCTCTAACGCGCACAGTGTGTACGGTGAGCGCCCAAAATTTTGCGCGCTCATCTTGCCTAGGCCATCACGTGACGATATCTTGTACGTTCGGCTGCTCGTTGTCTACTCGAATCCAGCAGAATCCAGCACAGAAAGATACTCACTTGTGTTCGTCGCCGTCGTAATCTCCTCTGACGCGATGTCCATCGCCGCCAA
Organism: Sphaerobolus stellatus SS14; assembly: GCA_000827215.1. Lineage (NCBI taxonomy): Eukaryota > Fungi > Basidiomycota > Agaricomycetes > Geastrales > Sphaerobolaceae > Sphaerobolus > Sphaerobolus stellatus. The sequence continues at coordinate 970,571 of KN837080.1, forward strand.
CGCATCTCTAGTCAACGGCGTTGGCGGCGTGTTGGTCTTCGAGTCGGAGAATGGTTCGACCGCGGGTGGCAGGATGATCTTTATATCCGGATTCAGCGGCGTTTGGTCGTCGTGGAATGAGCTTGCGTATCGTGCTTGCATGCGAGATGGGTACAGCTTTTGGGTTATCTGGGTAAGGGTTCAGTGTCTGCAGGAGATATGCGTCATTGTGGACTCACGGTGAGCGGAGGGTCCTAAGGTGGAGAAGTCGGCGTTGATAGATATATATATGTCTGTAGCTTGAATACAGATCCGCTCGGTGCAGTCGGACGGTATATCTTGAACTTCCGCGTTGGATTTCCGCCGAGTGAGATATCCAGAGGTAGCACTTACCAGACACTGGGTTTTACGAGGCTAGCGTTGGGGTTGATGAAAGTTATCGCGTGTATTCGTTGGAGTTAATGATTATCGCGTGTATTCGTTGGGGTTCGTGCAGCGCGATGAGCAATAGGTACTGGATATTGGCGAGGACGGCGAGTGGACATCATTCAAGTTATATAATGGACTGCTAAGAAAGATTCGACAGTGACCAGGGAGTCTATGATGTCATGTCACGTGCCATATGATATCATTCTCAGGCACGTGATGCTGCCTATCCCCACCAATTATGCCCCTAGTCCATCACAGCCCGGTACGTGTCAAAACAGCCGCCTCATAATGCCCACTACACCATCCTATCCCCCCACCAGCCAAAAACTTTCAAAAAACCGAAGTCGTCGCGCAATGGGACTTGGAGCAGCTTGCAGAATCAGTCACGCCCCTTGAATACAAGTCATGGCAGCTGCTATCACATTCGAAGACCTTCCCACGGATTTGGCGAACGGGTACATGCGAAAGCCTGGCAGCTCGTCGAATGGCAAACGCGGATTCGTCCAATTACTACCTGATGCGTCATGATTCTATCGACGCCATTCGCTGTGATCGGCCAGGAATGTGGACAGAGCACATATCAGGTTAAACCGCGCTCCATCACTGGTAAAACTTGTCGCTCGGTCGAGCTGTCTTTGGTAATGTTGTAGATTACGTGGACTTGCATTTTTAGACGTCGAATCAAATGGAGCATTCTTGCGCTCAGCGACCCCAATCTTCTAATAGCCGCTACTCCATCAGGCCGCAGTAGTGACGGTGCATAGTATCTTCGTTAACGAACGATATATCTATATGTTCTTGGCTTGCGCTTACTCGATCAATAATGGAAATGAAGAGTGCCCTTATGAGGCCATTTCGCTTATCTCGCGCTCTCGGAATAGGCAGTAAATGTACAAGAATGGTGCTCGAGTGCTACGAACAATTAATTAATTCTGGCCGCGTCCCCAAGCTTGTGTCAAACACATGGTCTTCCTTCATCTGGCTTTAAAATCTTTCCTTCTCGTTTTGGAGCGAGTCGGTTTGCGACTTGACGCTGGCCCGTAGGCTGTGGAGTGGTGCTCTTTTGGGACTATATTATATATGCTAGTCCTTGATGGCTTTCAAGTTTCAACCTGTACGTGCGTTAAGCCATCCGAAACAGCTATATGCACTGACTTGCCCTCTAAACATTCATTTTTATGAATTTATTCAGCCCTACAGCTGAAGGGGTTCATGACATCATCTGTGATCGACCTCCAATTTCACTACGTCTCCACTCCCCTACTTTTATTAGGCCTTTTCCACTCCGATAGAGGGGTCTCCTTCCGGAATTCAGGATTTGGTCGAGGATTCATACACGGTAATTTGGGTAGAATGGTATTGCTAGTCATCGGGGCTACATCTATGACCGTCCTCCCATTTACACCACGTCTCCGCTCCCCTACGACATCTCTTTACTCCAATAGAAGGGTTTCTCCTTTCGGAATTCAGGATTTCGTTGAGGATTCGTACTTGCATGGCATTGATTCAGTCAGCAGAACGGTATTGCTATGTAGCCTTTCGGGGCTATATGCCTGCGCTTTAGTAATTCCAATAGTTGGGGTTTCGATTAATCATTATTTTATTGGATATACTAATCCCCCGTGTTCGTCAAATCCATGTAGAATCAGTCAATTTATGGTATTTATATACAGTCTTTCGGAGCTACATGCCTGCGCTCTAATTGCAATGGTCAGTGGAGTTTCGTTTAATCGTTGTTTCGTCGGATACTAAAGCCCACGTTTCGTCAAGTCTGGCATGTAGGACCCAGTCGATTTATTTTAATTTGGGGTTTGCTGTCATTTGGTGTCGTTTGGTGTCATCCAGCTCCAGCATTCATACTCTATCATTCGAATCATATTTCAATTATATTCATCGCTAAGATTCTTCCTAAATTCTCGACCGAGATACCCATACTGGTAGTTCACCTCAGGCTCCTCCCTCCTAGGCTAAGCTGCGGTATACAATTCACCCCCTTCCCCACATTCCACGGTATATCCTCAACGAGGAAACCGATCTCAAATCGTGAAGGGGACGAGCATCAAGGCGCAGTGTCCTATCACAGACACCCGTCGCCCCGTATCGGAACTGTCTATGATGTCCCGAACGCGGGACGCGCACCGCCTGATAGACATATATGCGAGACTCAGCTTATCAGAAGCATTGAGCTATTACTCTTGGAACCCTTGGCGGTTAGTCTCTTGGTGATTCGATGCCACTGTGGATAAGGAAGTATGGTTGATCCGGTGGAGACTCCAAAGTAAACGCAACGTTGGGGCAGAATTTCTTTTCAGAAAATTCACAAAAAAAAAAAGGTCAAGGAAATCTGTGGACTTTCCTTGCAGTGTGGAAAATATCCTCTCTTAAACATACAATAACAGGCAGCCTGAGCTTGGTGGATAATTATCTGTATATCATATTATTTTAATTTCGGGCATTATCAAGGACCGCGATTTAAAATTAACAAATGCTAGGCCCACTTTACATTCTCTCGTTCTTCTTGATCATTGCTGAACTCTGGAAGAAACATTATTCTCATTCTCTCGGCCTTCGTCGCTCACCGAGACAATAGAAGTGTATGGTCGTTTCGGACGAGAGACTCCATGACCCACTGGGTGGGTAGTAAACTCACGCTCGGTAGGACTGATCCTCGTTTCAAATGCACCAAGAAATGCAAATAATCTGCTCCTTGTCCTGCAGAAATTTTATTCTCTTGAAGTGCAGTAACAGACTGCGACTGTTATAGAGCTTTGTGGGCGATAATTACCTGTACATATAAATTTCATTTCAATTTCAGGTACTATCAGGGGCCGCAATTTGGGGTCAATAAATGCAAAACTCACTAGACCTCTTCGCTTACTAGACCTCTTCCTCATCCTCCTGATCCTCGCTAAACTCTGGAAGAAACATTATTCTCGACTCGGCCACCGAGAGACCAGAGACAAATGTTTATACATTCACCACGTATGCGAAGAGAAGTACATTCAGATCAAAGCAGCCTCGTATAGCCTCGTATAGCCTATGTGGCTGCCTGTGGCTGCGCACTTCCTTAGAAACTCACTTTATATACGTTTCGAAACATGTGCACAAGGCGTGCCTGGAGCTCTCCAGGCTCAGTGACACTTTATGGTAATGCATCGATGCATCGATGCATGTGGAGCTGCGCGGGGATCTCGGCGAGTCTCCTCTTTTAGTTTTGATCTACTAATGCAGCATGCACAATGGGTTATCTCCCAAAAAATAAAGATAGGAAGACATTCAATGGTCGGCGTCGTAATTGAGAGTGAGAGACGGTTGGCACTACAGAAGTCTTAAATTAATCAATTAATTAATAGAGGAATTCGAAGTCCATAGTCTGCACTGGCAGTCTACATCTCCTTCCAGTTAAACGCATCGCTCCATGCCAATCCAGCTTTATACAACGCCAGCTCGTGGAAATGCTTCGCCACGAGCTGCATCCCGATAGGCAGCTTCAGATCCTCCGGGCCTTCCGGCGGAGGAAGAAGCCCACACGGCATGGACAACGCAGGATGGCCGGTGTTATCAAATGGTTGGGTGTTATAGGTCTGGGTTGAACGGTCGTGAGTGGTGTGACCACGGTAAGGCAGATCGTACGAGTTAGAATACGTACTAAGCCTTCAGATTCTTTGAAATGATCGAGTGGACGCGCGGTGGCCGGCTGATACGAAAATAGATGGATTATGAGTAATAGATAGATTATGAGTAAGTATTTGGGAGAATGTCGGAAATAGTTTAAGGGGGGTCGTACCAATAATACTTTCGCAACCCATGGAGTTGTAGGCATAACGAGTATATCCACCTTATTCAGGGCTTCATCATATTCGAGAGAAAGCTTGCGTAATAAATTGTGGCATTTCCCGTGAAGCATAGGATAATGTTCATCGGCATATAGGCCGTTCTGAAGGAGGGTTATTGTTAGAATTGATTTTCAAATAGATAGAGATTTAGTACAATTAGGGTATTCACAGTAGATGGAAATAACTGAGGCACCGTTGGTCATTATAAATTCGACGGCTAAGCAGAGTCGAAATACTTGCCTTGTCCCATTTTTCTTGGTTCCATGGGTGCAATAAAGCGGTGTAATCATTTAGATATAGCTGCTTCCGTCCATTTGCCCTTCCCAAAAGATTATTCGACTGCGAAAATCTACAAGGGTGTTAATGATTGAATCCACACCCCAATACAAAAATTCTTACCTATGAACTCTGGCAATAAGTGCAGCCGTCAAATGTCCAGGGACACTAATCTCCTCCACAACAGCACCCAACTCCTCAAACTTTTTTGCCGCATTCCGAACACATTCAAACACGCGAGGATCCATCCCTGTGATCTCGCCTCCTTCCTTTAAAATCCCAATCCGCATAGGCCGCATACCGTCTTTGAGGGCCGCGACTCCATGTGGAGATTCATGATCCTCTGCACCCATCGGGAATGCATTATCGGCTATCAGTGTTAGTGTTCGTGATTTTCGGGATGATTCGAGGAGGACGGGATAGTTGGGGACTTGCGATGGTAAGGGCGTGCCGAAACCTTGACGGTCGTCGATACCGTCGACTCCTGCGATGACTTTGAGGAGTAAGGCGTTGGAAAGGATGTCCTGCAATGTTTAGATTACTATACTAGGATAGGGTCATGTGAAAGGAATGTGATTACCGGTGACATAGGCCCTTCATATGAAGACATGATAAATATTATATAGTAATGGCATGTAATTAATTAAAGTACCTGTATGATCCACTGAGACTTCGTTAGATACAATCCCTGTATATGGAACCAATCCAAAGGTAGGTTTCAAACCGACTATGCCAACATGGGCGGCAGGCTATGAAAATACAAAATAAATTATCAGATTCAGGAAGGTGCGTGAAAGACTGCTTACCAAACGAATACTTCCACCCTGATCACCTCCTATACCCATGTCTACCTCCCCATTAGCAATTAGAACACCAGTTCCTGAACTGGATCCACCAGCAGAGCGCGATTTATCATAAGGATTCAAAACTGGACCTTGAGCTGCGGTGTTAGATACACCGAATGCGGAAACTGAGGAAATTTGCTTGGTTTAGTACGCAGAATATTGGTTCTTAGAATAGAAAACACCGTACAGTTTTCGCACATCGCTTTGCCTACAATCTTTCATAGAATGAGTTACATATAAATATAGGGAAGGAATGACGATATGAACACACTAACAGTACCGCCAGCTTCCAATATCCTTGTAACTATGGTAGCATCTGTTTGTGGTATCCAGTTGTTGAAGACAGTCGTTCCATTGAGGCAGGTAACTCCAGCTAGGCATATGTTATCCTGACTTTCTATGATCAATTATATTCGACGGCAAGTAGTAACATTGAGGATTAACCTTTAAGCATACTGTCTTCCCATATAAAAGACCTTCTTTAGCCTCTTCCTCGTTGATGTTCTTCACGGTCGCTTTCCAAGCCCATCCGTTCAAAGGATTTTCTTCATTCGATGGCAGGTGAACATCAGTTCGGGGAAAGCGTGTAAGATCGGGTATAGGGAAGAAATCTGCGTGAAAGATCTTAGAAACATTACTACTTCGAAGCATTAGAGAACATTGTACCATCCATAGCCAGCACTTTCTCCATCGCCTGCTGCGCACTAGCCAATGTCGTCGTGTAATCCTCCACCAAATGGTCAGGTATCTTCACTCCAATCTTCCCAACCGTTTTCTGTACGATTTTGGGATTGATTGGAGATTGCACTGGGATCTTCAGATCGATTGTTGGAAGAGCCATTCTGAATGTCTAATGGTGTCGTCGAAGGAGAGAATGAAGGGTGTCTCCAGCATCTGGATTCTGGAGCACGTAGGTACTAGCGGTGTTCAAATTAGAGCTTCGAGATAAGGATCTCCCTGTGTTCATTTGCGCATATTGGATGACGCTTCGAAGATAAGCAATAGAGCTTTAGGAAGAACACTTTCCAATGACAGTATAGTGAGACAACTGAATTAGAATAGTTGTTTGCACTCGTACCTTGCAACATGGAACGTGCCCATGGATCCTTGGAACTCAAAAGACAAAATCTGAAATAAAATGTCTTTCTAGGATGAGAAAACAGAAGAATCATAAGAGAACTTCTAGCCAAACATGATATGAGAAAGTTCGTCCGATATGGACGCGGCAAGCATGGCTAGAAACATGACGTCACGCGTATCAACTTAGACGCATGGTTCTGATTGGACTACGCGTTCTGTCTCTCCTTCTGCCAGGGACAGTGTGCGATTTTTTCAGAAGAGCAGCTAACCCAGGAAACTTTTAATTGATTACAGAATTGAACAATGCAGGTTATGTATGTCTATGCGAGTAAATTGCTACGTATATATGATCTCGGCCCCTTCGATGTTAATTCCTCTCGGTTATCAAATCCTCGTCCTATAGTATCATTCAAGTTCGTCTGATTTCGTATATCTTTAAATTTCGCAAAGAAGAAAAACGCGACACGATCAGAATTATCGCTTGGAAAACCGCAGGAAACGGGATGCCAGAATTGTTAGAACAGCGTTAGCCCCTACAATAAATCCTTTAATAAGTATCAAAAAGCACGGACATGATATTTTGGCCTTACCAAAGAATATGAGAACTACAGCGACATTACGCCAGCGGTCCTCAAACCGGATATTCAACGGTTCGAAGAATTCATCTCCAACCTAGTAAAATGATTAATGGTTGTTCTAATATAATACAGTTAGGAACCAGAAGCTTACCTTGTATTGACAATATTTGCAGGCTTCGGTTGCGTTGGGATTATCCAGATATCCGCCAACTTCTGACACGAAGTCTCCCGCCCTGAGAAACTGGGTAAGGCGATATATGTTTGACGTGAGAAGACGCGGCTTACCATGCCAGACATGTTTGTCCTGCTGGAGGATTGAAGATGGCAAATTCGTCTGGATCACATATAATTTCCAAACCGTGTAATTCCGTGGATAGCATCCCGCCTAATGCGTAAGTATAACTGATAGCATTTTCAGCGCATAACGGATAATCATTGATGGCAAATCTTACGGGGAGATGTGATATAACCAGCTTCTCCAGAATTTCGCCATTTGAGGAAAGGGAATCGTTACTCCAGCGAAGTTCGAAAGGACTGATGAGATGTAAGCGGAGGGCTATGTATGGATTCACAAGTTTCCTTACTGATGTTAATAAAAGGGTTGTATAATGCAGCGACCTAAATCGAATCGGTAAGCTTATTAGATTGAAAAACAACTTCTGGTGACTCGCCTGTGCACTCGGGGAAATTGAAGCGATGAGCTAATAAAATCATAAGCAAATAGCAAATAGGTTTGGTTTGGTTAAGAATTTACCTGTCCTAGAGACACCCCGAAGAACTCTAGAACGATGCACATCAGCAGCTGATATCCATTCCCCCTCAAGCCTTCAGTTCCTTGTCCGAATCCGGTAGGCCAAACCCTAAAAGATTATCGAAGCTTAATAAAGATCATCGGTTTCAAAACCAATACATACATCAATGCCTAAACATATCAAGTCAGAGTGTTTTTAAAAAAAATATCAACATTGAGCTTACCCAATATAACGTTCCACAGGTTATTGTATATGGAACCTGCGAGACCAGCTGGCTAATGGCGAAGACATATGGCGAATAAATGCGACTGGAAGCCTCTATCCAGGACTGTGAGTCAATTTAAAAATAAGATCAGATGGTTGCCTACCTCGGACAAAGATTTCTGCAGCATTCTGTCAGTACTAATGACGAGACGGCAAAGTAAAATACCACTCACGTCTGGCATCAATATATCTCGGTTCAACTGTTTAAGTTAGCCTCCAATGCTATCGGTTTCTAGAGGGACACGACTTACTTAGCATCATGACCAGCTAGAAAGGCGAATATATCCGATAAGAAAATGTAATCGGCCGCGAATTTATACAACACTTACGGCAGGTATAACAGTTGCGAAGAAGCTGTCGATTTATTAAGCTTATCGGTGTCCCTCACTGATAATTGATATATGCTTACATTGTGAACACTCTGGATTGCAGATCACGAACAGATCTTCCGAGCTGGAGTAAAAGCAGCGAGGTAAACAAAGCAATGAAAACGTGTACTACGAGCAGAGTCCAGATATATTCTGGAGATCGCCAGAGTGTCACGATACTCCGTTTGGTCACTTCTTTCACTTGATAGAAGAGCGGTGTCGCATCTTCAAGCGCAAAAGTCAAGATCATACGATTGTCAAAATAACGAAAATAACGTACAGGTTTGTGCCGTGCTTACATTGACGGACGTCGGTTTGGACAATGCTTCATTTTTCAAAACCTCGATTTCTTCTTTCAGTTGTAGATATTCCGGACTGTCTAACCAGATATCCTTCCAGTCACGGTCTCCCACACGAGGAGTGATACCGGCACCAATGGCTTCAAGCATACTATTCCAGAACAACTCTGTCATTCATAAATGAATTTTAATGCGGGAAAAAAACTTACTATTCAGCAGGGTTGGCATCGGGTGGACACACAGCGCCGTATCGAGCGAAGTACTCCCTTATGCGACTGGTGTCGTTGCCAACGTCTCCGAAGTACACCGTTTCACCGCCTCTCTGCAATAATAGGAGTCGATCTGAACAAATAAAAACAATCAATGTTCGTCATAAAAAGTGAAATGATTTGACGTACCAAAACTCTCAAAGAGTAGGGCAGACGGTTGATGGATTGTACACAGGATGGCTAGATGATCGTTCTTATTAGAATCGATCAAATATGCGGAACTTTTATATTTACCTTGACCAGCGTCTGCTAACTTTCTTAAGAATCTGACAAGATTCCATGCACTCTGAGCGTCCAATCCTGAAGTAGGCTAAAGGTTCATTAGAACTGGGCCAAAGCTACTTGTTATATTTGTTTCTCACCTCATCCAAAAAGAGTAAAAGTTCTGGCTTTCCTGCCAATTCAACACCTATAGTGAGTCGCTTTCGAGCTGAAATTACTGTTAGAACAATAAAAGGGCCAAAAGGTTAAAGTGAATCACCTTCCACGCCAAGGGTTTTGACGACAACATCGGCCAAATCGCTCAATTCCAAAAGTTCGATGAGTTCTTCCACGTAATCGTCCTTTTCTGCTTCCGGTACAGAGAAAGGTTGTCGTAAGTGAGCTGAGAAGCGCATTGCTTCTCTGACAGTTGCAGTCTCTTCATGGACATCTAGTTGTTCGGCTAATAAATTATGTTAATCTTAAATAAATTTAGCCAATAGTCCAATAGAAACGAACCATATGCGGTTCCTCTAGCGAAATCGGCAGGTAAAGGACGGCCATCTAATTTTAATAGTTGAAAAAATCGTACAAATCTTGCGTATTCGAATCAACGTACCGACTAGAATATCACCACGGACGACACCAATATTCTTACGTTGGGCTAATACATCCAAACATGTCGTCTTGCCTATCAGTTAGGCTAGATGAGACGAAAGTTATAAAATGAATATAATGATTTATACCTGCACCAGATGCGCCCATTAAGGCAGTCATTGAACCCGGTTTAACATATCCGAAGACATTTTGCAGCAAACGCTTTTGACCTCCGGATACGGGTACGTCGTAAGTTAAGTCCTCCCACGTGAATACTTTGCCAGAGAAGGTATGTTTGCTGGGCAGGCGAATAAGTTTCTCAAATATCGAAGCACTTCGAATAATCCACTTACTATTTCTTCTCTTCCTTCTCTTCCTTTTCTGAGAGCTCCTTTTCATTATGAAGAGCAGTATTACGTTTGCGCCGGTCGGGATTCTCTGGTACAAAGACATGTGCACCAGCGCTGTCGGGTGTCGGCTGTGGAATGAAAAATGAATAATTGAAGAAGGAAACAGAAATAGGAGCAAAGGCACATACACGATAATATTCAAGAGCGAATATCTGAAGAAGATTCAGCAAAAGGAAAAGCCCTATGAGTGCCTGTTGATCACATTAACGTCCCAGATTAGGTATTTATGAATGAGAAAATACTAACAAGGAACTGCATCCTCCAGATATTGTGGATATTAAGATCGTATCCAGAACGAATATAGTCGACACCTTCAATCACGGGGTTTCCAGGGGTTGAACCGAATAAAGTGCATACTTGGTTTGGACCAAGGACATCCCTGTATCCTAATTTTAGCTTCAGCCTTTGTAAGAAGAGGAGATACTGACGGATATTTAGTGACATTGCCTCCGTTCCTCGGGACGACAAAAGTCCCATCACATGGTAGCTACGATGAAATGTCAGACACATAACTATAATACACTTCGGAATAATACACTTACGTCAATTCTCATAAACTCGTTTTCCAATAATGCGCCGTAACCTGAAGAAAGTTATTTTCTCTTTCCAGCTATACACATAAACGTCTCTTACCATAACTCATAGGACTGATATAATAAATCCAGAATAGCCATCTTTGCATCTAGAGGCCCAGCAATATGTAAGAAATTGTAAATTTCAAATGACGAGAGGAAGAGTACCCTAGATGGTGGCTGGAAGTAGCCTAAAGAACAGTTAGGTCATCGCAGTATTGAGAGACGATCATGAACACATACCTGCGTAAGTGATGAAGTTCGGAACAAAAAGATTTGCCCATCTTTATTATATGTTAGCGAGGTATACGCCTTTCAAAGGAAATACAAACCTCAATGCGAAGGAAGCATTGGTACAAACAGAGCCGAACAAGCGGAAGAATCCCTGGATTTAACGTGAGTCTCATATTCCTACTTTTTTCGGGGGGTCTTAATCCTTACCTGCATTGTCAGGAATGTCAGATACATGAAAAGATGGAAGATGAAGAATGCTCCAGCATTTCGTGCCAATCCAGCCATAAAGTACACGACCACGTCGAATATAAATATTCGAACGGCAGAGAAAGGCAAGTCTGCAAGAAGGTTGGCAATCCCAATAGCCGACGGACGATAGAAACCGTATCCAGTTTGCTTGTACAGTACTGAAAATTGAATTAAGGATCAAAGCGACTGTCATTTGAAGGTTCAGCTTACCAGGTCGAGCATTCATTTGCAAAAACATCTATGATGACAAAATATTCAGCACAAATCCTACGCTCTACCCAAAATCAAACATACATCACCAAAGGCTTGTAAACAAGCAACGCAAAACATGCCTATGGAATTATTAGTATTATACCAGAAGATTCGATAAAGCTGGTACGCACTAATGAAAATGACACCACCCCGAGTAAAACCTCCTTGGGCCGTCTCCGGGAGATTGAAGAAGGCAGCGCCCAACACAAGCGCAAGTCCCTAAGCAAAATAGTGTGTTAGGAACGTCCATACTCTGAAATAATTAGACAAGGTACCGTAGATGTAGTCATAGAAGTATACAGTTGAAATCGGTCCTGCAATCGCAAATGGAACTGTCTTCTTGTCAAAGCCCAAACCTGTCCCCAAAATCCTAAAGTATAGGGGCTCTTTTTAGAGACACCCTTTTTCTTATCCAAAAGAACAGCACGGCGGAATGCTTCCTGATCCGTCTTTTCGATATCCATATACTTGTCGTAATTGTTTCGCGAGTCTTCAAGGGATTGAAATATGTGTGACTTTCTCCAGGCGGTTTCAAGAGCTTGAGGCGTTGACGGGACAGTTTTTACGGAGTATTCTGGGGCGAATTGACGTTCATTGGGGTCAGCTAAAGATATGTAAATGCTAAGTTAGAGTATCAAGAAAACTGTTTCGAGACTTACTGCAACCGGTCAAATATTCTGGAGTCGTCTGTCGAGGAAGATCTTTATAGCCCATGGAAATAAAATATTTCCTCGCTTCTGATATGGGCCCGAAATATATTTGACGACCCTTGTCTAGCACCATGACTTTGTCAAACTGCCGATAAATACCTATAGAGAGCGTTAGCGCATCGATTAAATAACGACATTTGTTCGACGTACTCTCACTAGCTTGATAGAGAGCCACAAAAGTAGTTTGCTGGAGAACATCTGTCAAGATACGAAGACTTTTCACATAGTCGAGCTGTATCAGAGTCAGGAAAGCTGAAGGAAAGCTAACATGAAATTACGAACCGCAGTGCTTGCATCCAATCCACCTACGCGATATAATCAATACCAAGATATCAAAAAAATACCCAGACACTTACGGGTTGAATTATCCCAACATGTAACATGAGCTCGTGTGGCCATCATTTCGGCGAGACTCACTCGCTTCCGTTCTCCGCCGCTTACTCCACGAACAAACGCATTTCCAACCAATGTGTGCTCCGTATGCTGGATATTAAACATGCGAAGAAATGTATGCAGGAGCGTTTCGTTGAACCGTTTGCCGGAAACACCGGGGAGTCTTGTACCAGGCGTCTTTGTCGACAATGCAAACTCGAGCGTTTGTCCGACTGTCAGGGTAGGAATGTGAACATCGTCTGGTAAGATCTAGATTAGGATATCTGGAACAAAGAAGGCAAATATGCTTGTTACCTTCTTCGTTGTAGACGACTTCCCCCTTGTATCTCTTAGCCATTTCTTTTGCGTCTATGCCTGCATAACTGATTTTTCCGCCTACATATGGATATTCGGCATGTCTATTGCTGATGGTTTTTAAAAAGGTCGAACATCCTGCGCCTGGGCAACCTAATACCAAGCACATCTCCCCAGGTTTCAAAACGCCATTATTCCTGAAAGAAAGATGATCGGGTGTTAAGCTCGAGCAAATAAAAAAACTTACTTTTGGAGAATCGTAGATCCTAGAATCTGATCCGGAGCTTTCCCGCGAACTTTAAGGATTAAATGCCAGAGAAAAAGAAAGGGCCCAAGGAGAAAACCAGTAACGGCAGCTGTTAATTTGGCAAGAAAAATCAGTGTGAATATGAATCGTTAAATCTTTGTGAAACGTACATCCAAATGTTTCGACGTATTTCTTGTCAAGATGTCAGCTAGGTTGAAAGAGAGACTTCTGAGCAATATACCTTGGAATCACTGCTGGAGGTGACGACGACTTCTAGATCTTTCCAACTTACACCAACGCGTTTGTGGTGATTGGTTATTCCCGCTTCATCCTGCGCTGCATTCTGGCTAATAAGATACTCTCGAAGGTTAAATCCGCCGTCGTCAGTAACCCCCTTTTCTGGATCCAGCTCAGAACTAGAGTCTTTCCTCAGCGAAATTCGTGAAAGCTGCCGTTCAAGCTCAGCAAATTGCTCTTTCGCTTCTTCTACGGAGATACGGGGGGTAGCCTCCATCGCGTCGTTACTGCTGTCCATAATCGTCGCCGTAGGAGAAGGCCTACCGGATGTAACTGTTGAACGGGGTTCCATACCGTGAGGATGACTCTGTGTAGAGAACTCGGCCCCGTCTTTAAAAGCTCCCGGCCGGCTGACGAATATTGGTGTTATATCAGCACTAGGTTAATCATGTTATCCGCGCGAAGTAGTATGCCGAGATGCCTAAACAAGGCTCCGAATGTGCGAACCTTCGATTGGTCAATACAGAACCGATTGACTCGTCATGCCTGGTCATATTATCCACGGAATTTCGAGAATTCCACGAATGTGGTTATGGCCAACACGGACAGCCCTGATAGACTGGATTATGGATGGATTCGGTGATGTATAGCTGCTGTAGACGGATCTCGGACAGCAGCTGCATTTGGTATCTTGTGTTCCTTGGATTGGGCTTCGATCGATCTCCTTGCTGTGAAGATGTTCAACGATAACAGAAGACTTCATCTATTTCATGAACGGAGGGATATTGCCGACCCAAAAATATTCAAATAACCGAACTAAGGGAACCTTTTCAGCTTGAATTGCGTTCTTTGCGACAAACTTCTCAGTGCTGCGCATCGTGTCAAAGGGGACCCAAGCAATATTAGAGCCACGTTCTGGCAGGCCTAATCGACAGTTACAGTACCCAAGGAACGTGGAGAGGTGTCGATGAAGGCTAGAGGCCACTCTGCTTTGGAGTGGTGGCAGCTGGCGATGGGAACGAAGCAGAGTACGGCGGCCCGGTCCGGACGGACGGATATTAGACGACTCAATTGAATGCAACTGGATTACTCACGACTCGGACTTGTTCACGACACATGTTACCTTATACTAAAATTTTCTCTTATCCACGAGAATGGAAGCAGGTAAATCATGTCATTAAATACTGGATAGCCGGTCGTGGGGTGGGGTGCCACGTCTCAGGCTCTGAAGAAACCACGAACTTCGAAGCATATTACCCCAGGTTCCAAACCAGTATTACCTATTAAGAGAGGTATTATTATCCTTTCTTCTACTGACTACCTAATGTCGCGTCAGAAGCTTACATTTGCTAGAATATTCAGATTCACTTTCGCCCTATGAGCTGAAGTGAGGCTCAACCCTAGGCTACCCTAGGTCCTATGTGCAAATTATCATTCATGGCACTCGTTGCATTCGCAACCAACAATTTAGGCAGGAATGATACCCGTATAGGAAGGGACTACCTCCACTGTCTAAGTCCCTTCACTTCTCTTCGAACAGGCACTTCTAACTATCTGCCCTGAGTTTATGCATGATAGACGATTATTGGCAGGAGGAGCCAGGACTCTTCAACAATTATATTCACATCACATCAAGAAGCTGAATCTATTCTGAGCGGTGAGTGATTTGACCGACTTTGCATAACCATTCCTTTAGGGGACATCGACATTCAGAATATTGAGCTGTCAACCTGTAAGGCTGTAATATTATCCGAGTATACGCTGGTTAATCAACTACTACAGAAATGGCACTACATTATTGCCTTTATGTATGCCTACCCTCCACTCTTCTCGTAGATCCCAAGAGCCATTTCTCAAGCATAGGAATAAATATTACTTCAAAATTATCGACGGCGGGTTGGCGCACCCTTTAAGGAGACGGCCGTTCCTTGAATTAGCTTGATATTTTCCGTAAGTGCTTCCATTAATTTGTCCTTGAGACCATTGCTCATATGCATGTATTTCAAACCGGTCGAATGAGCATAAATCCGCGGGTTAAATAGATAGCAGCGTGGATCTGCAAGTGAGAAAATGAAATGTCCGTACGGATAGACTTACTTCCTCTTGTTCCCCGCATATCGTGATTAAAGGCGTACGCGGGCGATGCGCGGGTGGATCTAAGTGGAATTTGATTCAAAAGCTGGTAAGCATCTCATGATCTTTCAATTATATTTGTAGGATCATCCATGTTAACAACTGGAAGGGCTGGATAACATTAGATGTCCCTCAGGCTCTCAGTATCGCAAAAGTCGAAATGATAGCTCGGTGAGTCAGAGACCGGTCTGACCAATGGAGATAAGATGCTGATCAGGAGGAAAGTGATGTATTCCGCTTTTCACCAAAACCCGTCTCGACATCTGATCGAAGTCGAAGCTCCCAGCCTCCAGGCTGTCAGATGGTTCCCATAGGAGCTATAATTAAAAAAGCCAGAGTATCATTCACTACTTATGTCTACGGGGAACAAAAAGCGGAGGGAATCTCATTGTTGAAATTATCAATAGAAACGGGCACGAACACATATACAGCCAACAATTTAAACGTATTAGAACGCCGGCAAAGAGATCCCCCTAATCAATCCACTGGTTTTATCGCAAGCATCATAAGTGGAAAACGTGTGCACTGTGAATTGTGAGAACTCACGTTTTCGTATAAGAAGCGATAGCACAAATCCATATCAATTTAGACACCATCTCACGTCAATAATCTTCCTCGTAGCCTTGAAAACACAACAAACGATGGTTCTTCCATATGATCGACGCAATAGAAGGATAGAGCCGCAGTCCAGAGTTTCACCAAAAAGTATGGTTCTTCATCGCAGTTTTCTAGGACTTCCGGAAATATAGCCTAATACAATATTAGCAATTTGCCAGCGGGGTGGTTTGGGTTGGTTTGGGGTCATCCCGAGGCTGATGAAGACTGGAGTTATCTCATCCTCATCAAGTCTGAGTAGTATAAGAGTTTGACAACGTCGAGATGTTGGAGATGATCGTCTTCTGAACAACAATCTGAATGCCTGCAGATACGTCTCGTCAAGAAGCGTCTGCTCTGTAAACAGTTTCTGCATCACTGGATCGGCCCTATTGAATCAGCATAGGAGTCGAATGCTTCAAGCTGACCAGAAGAAGAAATTTCATTAAAAGTCTTGTGCCGAATAAACATCTGCCATGAAAATAAATAATTGGCGTACTGCAGAATTTCGTCAGTACTAATGGCTAGACGGTAAAGATACCACTCACATCTGGCAACAATATATCTCGGTTCGACTATTTAAATTAGTCTCAAGTGCTATCGGGTTCTAAGACTAGAGAAACACCGTGACGCATCACGACCAGCTATAAAAGTGAATATAACGTACAAGCTTGGGATATGTTTGCATTGATGGAGGTTGATTTGGATAATGCTTCAGACCTTCGACTTCTACTTCAATTGTAGATGTTCCGGGTTGTCTAACTAGATATCCTTCCAGTGACGCAGAAAAAAAAATACTGGCATCAGGCGGACACGTAGCGCTGTATCAAGCGAAATACACCTTGTCAACCTGACCAGCGTCCTTGCCAACGTCTCCATGCACAATTTCGCCGGATCTCTGCAATAGTCGATCTGAACAGAGAAGATAAATGAATAATTTCATGAAAAATAAATGACTTGATGTACCGAAACTCTCGAATTATTGCGGCAATCTTGCCACCCTTTCCGGCCAGGGAGGAAAGTCACGAATGCAGCTCCATTCTTTGCTGCTTTCCCACAAATTTCTTCTATCCGGCCAAGATTTGTGGTTGATAAAGGTGGATATGAGATGCGCGTCCTGAAGAGACGTCGTGGCTCCTTAATTGACCCAGGTCGCTTATATTACCATCCCACGCTTGTCCTAAGCTACCCAACATAATTTTTAATCGTCAACAGCACGTATTTCAGACTCGAAGCAGTCAATTGATCATGAACGAAAATTCAAGAGCCTGCCAGGACTCATTTTTTCGGGACATTTGGGCCAGCTGTCCAAACTTGAAGCAAGTCCGAGGAAATCAGGGAAGGCATCACTTTGCTGCAGAACATTTGTCAAATACACGAACAATCATATTATCTTTTAACGCTCCAGGAACCAGTGGATGCTGGCAAATTATTTATGGGCTTGGTGGTAGAGCATTCTATCTCCGAAGAAGGTCGCGCCCTAACACTACAAAACACTGTTCCGCCACCTTTTCAAGTTGAGCTTGTACCAGTCCGACGATCCGATCCTTTACTCTCGGCCTATATTTCAAGGTCCGCCAAATTGTGCCGGAGAAAAATTCCGAAGAATTGGCTGAAGAGTGTCAGACGGTCGCCGGAGAGATCACCATTGCTCTTTTCCTTCCCAGCGAGTTCCTATTTATTCTGAATCCATTATAATTTCTCTTATGGTAAATGCTAGTGATAGCGAAAGGTGACATCACTGATATAATATAGGGTGTAGCATCTGCACAAAAATACCCTACCTATATATGAGAGAAATGACCTATAAATTTGCGACACCTTCAAGAGGTCTCCTATATTTCACAGAGGGTCACCTATTCTACATTTAAGAGGGTAAGTGGAGTCCTATATATATATATATATATATATATTAGAATAGTTCAAGGTCGTTGGCGCTTTCTAGGACAGTGATCAGCAGCCTCCGCTCACTGCCCCGCCCTCACTGCCCACTGCCTGCCCACACTGCTCACTGTCCAGCCTTTTCCCACGGACTTAAAAGACTGGAATTAAAACAGATCAAAATCAAATAAGACGTTAGAAAAATATTAACATACCTATTGCTCCTCGCTATCTCGCCGAATATTTCCCACATTACCGTCAAGCCACTCATGTCCCGCTCACTGCCCCGCGGCCCCGCCCCTTCCTACAGTCTTTGAAGGCTGAAAAATTAGTTAAAAGTGCCGTGGTCAGCTTTCCTGATGAGGGACACTTCTGGAAACTGTTTTTGAAGTGTTTGCACCGGGAATACATGCCTTGGTTAAGGACGCCCTAATTGATGAATCTTACCGTGGCATTCTACTAGTACTAGCATACGAACTGCATATGAGGTTCAGAGAGCTCCACACGTAGTTCAATGCCACTGATGTAAATATTCCATAAATCAACCTGTCATTTTCCTCTGCTGATCTTATCATGCAGAGCCCATATGAGTATACCGTGCACTTCTCTCGATACTGTCGACCGGATCCTATCTATGCGACAGAGGAAACTCACGTTAGGTTCAAACCATCATTTTCTGACGTTGAACCTCCTAGCCCGGCCTTGCTTCAATTCCATGCGGCGCTCTGTAAAATCAAAGAGATGTGTGGAGTAATATATAAATACGAGCATCCGGAAGATTCTAGAAGTCACCGAGGATGTATACGAGATTTCAGCCGATGGTTCTACTAATATAGGCTCGTATCTCATGGCTAAAGGGTTAGTTCCGTTATGGGGTAAGGAGATTGGGGCGAGAAAAGCTGCATACATACTGTTGTCATTTGTTTTTAAATTGTTGGAAAAAATATTAATGATATCTATACTTTGTTATTGTATTCTCTTTTCAAGATTAGTTTTGGTGTTTATTCATGGGATTAGTCGTCACAGCGACGAGTCATGCTTAAATAATTCTGTTGGTACAAACCACTACTAGTAGCAAGGCTAGGATGGCTTCAAATGGTTTCAGACTCCCTCGGTGATTCAGACCACTGTCACTATATTCAAATTCAAATTTGCGCATACAGTAAATAATTCCTCAGAAAGTCTGATCTAGATAGAAGACATATGATCCCACCAGCAATTTATTCCCCATTAACGGGTCATCTCGTTCGAAACTTCCTGACATCCGTTCTGAGTCCTCGAATCAGCGGGTGCTAGGATTAACCATCAAGAATCCGCCATCAATCACAATCTCCTGTCCATTCAAGAAACACCCTGCTGGCGACCCGATATACAACGCTGTTGCGGCCATTTCCTGTTCCCTACAGCCCAAAATATATCAGCAACATTCTTTCGTGCCAAACCCACAGAAAATCCAAGAACAAAATTCAAAGTATAAGGGAGAACATGAAATAAACCGAAGAAAATAAAAGAAAATAACTCACGTCCCGCCCCTCCCACTAGGTGCCCTCTCCAACCCCTTACTGATCCTATGTGCCACTTCGTCATCTAACAGCTGTCCTTGGCGGTTCGTCATCTCAGATGCATATGCGCCTGGGGCGATCGCGTTAACCCTTATAGGTACTTTCTTGAGGGCGAGTTCGGTTCCGAGGAGCTTGGTGAGGTGCGAGGTGGCTGCTTTCGCGGTGTTGTATGCGAACTGTGCATGCCAAATACAAACGAATAAAATAATAAAAATTGTTATTGTTATTAGGAAGGATAAGAAAATAAGAAGAAAAGAGAATAAACGCACGTGATTCTGACTCAACTTCATAAGCCCACTAATACTGCTCACATTCACAATCGTACTCATATATCCTCTTATGCCTCTCGCCAACGCCTCTTCGGTGCCTTTCGCCAAAAGTCCAATAAACGCCACTGAAACGAAAAACACAGAGGAAACGTTGATGGAAAAGTGGGTAGACCAGTCGGTGAAGGATTGGGAGGCGAAGAGGGCGCTGCCGAGTTCGGTAGGGGTGGTGATTCCCGCAGGGAGGGAGGGGGAGGGAGAGGAGAGGAAAGGCATTGTGGGGCCTACTTGACCTGCGCTGGGAACGAAAGAAGGGGGTTAGGCTTTTGTTGGGAGGGGATAAATTGCGATGAGGGTGAGAGGATCGTACTTGTTGACCAAGATGTGCAATTTCCCGTCTGTGTTTTCGATCGTTTGGACGAGGGCTTGGATTGAGTCTTTAGAGGTTACGTCACACTGGATTCTGTTGAAATTTATATATCTCGCGTGAGTAAATGAATAAATGACAAATGAAGGAATAATGATAAAATAAAAACGCACGGAACAAGTTCCCCCTTAACACTCTCCATCGTATTCACTTCGCTCGCTACTTTCTCCAAAACCTCCTTTCGCCGGCCGGTGATGTATACTTTGGCACCATTTGTCGCGAGGCCTTTTGCAATCTAAGGCATATAAAACAAAAAGATTAATCAGGTTTGTTTTGCTTTGGGAAATACCATAGAAGCGAAGTAAGGGGGAATGTGAGAAGTGAGACGAGGAGAAATGCAAAGGAGAAATGACGATACAGGCGTTATAATGGATTATCGTAAGGGATCGAGATGTAAAAAGGAAAGAAAAAAAATGATATTAGGAAGAGGAGACAGAAAAACACACCATCAACCCTATACCTGTCCCACCACCCGTGACGACGGCGATAAAGCCTGTGACGTCGAATAGAGCGGAGGCCGTTAGGTGTGCTGTTGAGGGAGTTGACATTATTTGATGCGAATTCTGATTCTTGGGGGTTTATTTGGGGTGGATTCGAGGTCTTGATTCTTTGTTAATGTTCGGTTCTGATCTTGTTTATTGGGAGTGCTTGGATTTCGGTGCGACGCGACTGGGATGCAGCTGGGTTGTAGTTCGGTTGCGTAAGGGTGAGTTAAAAGCGATTTGAAGAACAGTTGGGTTAAATGGATGATGTGGATGTCAGCAGATGGAGATAGCTCTGCGCGCTGCGTGTTGCCCACTGTACTGTATCGTGCTTGATATATCGATTCAGACGCCTCGGATTCGGGGATTGGAAGAGAAATTCAAAGCTAGAGCGATGCATGAAAGGGTGATTACAACAGTAATTCAGAATAGCAGTGCACGGCGCACACACCTATTCAGCCCAGCAATCCAGCAATCGAATCGAAGTAACGCTCGGTGCCTCGAAATAATGCTACACAAAGGGGTGATCAGACCATCATATACAAATACAATCAAGAGTCCACACTCACATCCTCGTTACACGAAGGCAATCGATAACGGTCACTAGTGCCACGACCACTGCACGTCCCCTTATATATCGATCCGCCGGCGGTCCGCCGGTACGTAAAACAGTGGGCCTGCCGTGCCAATATCCTGGTAGTCCTGAATAGATACCCTAATTCAGTCACGTGTGTGCGGTTTAAGCTTACCTTCCGATCCAGAGCTGAGCTGATTTGAGGTCGAAGGATTACACACTGATCGCGTCTAAAGATAGCAGTGGGCAGGTGACGGACGTGACGTGACGCGTTTGACGCGTTGGGCCTGTTCTTATTAGAATAGTAAGTATTCTCATTTTCACTTCTCCTCGAGTTCTCTGCGTTCGACGTTGATATTTACATATTCTCATGGGATCACGTTTTTTTTCGTAGTCGACTAGTCAGCCCCATTTAAAGGAGAAAATGCCAACGATTCAACCTCGAAGACGAAGTCAATCGGAATCCAACTCTATACTTGATGATCATCTACTTAGATGTCAACCAAGTACCCACCATACTCAGCGATGGTAGAATAGCAGTGTATGAAATTAGGGTTGAGCCCGACAGGAGTGTGGTGGCGGGGGTGTTGGGGTGAGCCTGAGTATTTTCGCATTATAACTTGTTGAGTTGATTCGCTGATTATTGGTTTTTAAGACTGGAACTGAAAGAAACACTTAGGAAAGTCTTTCTACTATCGGATTTCCATATTTACTATTATTTCAAGCAATGAGGGATATTTCCCCAAGGAAAATATGATGAAAACATTAGAAACCAGTCCCATTTTCCCAGGGTTTTTCCAAACGCTGACAGAAACCCTGAATTGTTAAGGTTTTCCTGCAATGTTTGAAAAAGACTGAGAAAATGGGGTGCATTTCTACAGTTTTCCTAAAGTTTTCATCTGCTAGAAATAATCTTATTGCTTCCTGTGTATGGTGGATAGGAACCTTGACTTGTTGCTTTATCAGTATCAAATCTATGCACCTGCCGAGTTCAAAGCTGAAGACCAGTTTGAGGAGTGGAAACTTAAGAAGCTTATGTCATCCCAAGCAAGGTATGTAGTCATTTGGCTGTATGGTTATTATGCTGATTTATTACTTTGTTTCTTTGTAGAATCTTTCAAAGTCTGCATGGAGAAATAGGGCTTAACACAAGATGACCCACAGATCATCCCGTGACTACCGGAGCTCCTTGAACTGATCCACTTGCTGCCTCCACATGATCAAAATGTGAAAACTCTTTTACTAGAAATGCAACGACACGTACATACTCTATCCTATCCTATCCCAAACGCCAACTAATGACCTTCGACTCCCAGCGAAACCCCTTCTCACCCCCTCAATCCCCGTCCCCCATCCTCATAGCGCCCCCACCGCAACGAGCTTCTCCGGCTTGAACATTAGGACTTAACACGGCAAGAGTGTTTGACATGGGCGACGGCGTCAAAGAGCGATGGGGTGAAGAATCTGAAGGTGTTAGTGCCGACGAGCGACAAGCTTGCTACATGGTCCAAGATGGGTGTGCTGGGGAATGTCATTAATGATATGTTAGGGCGGAGGGCAGGTGCGACTGATTTGTGGACTGAGGTTACTGAGGTGGGTTATTTTCCTTGTTTTGGCGCATATGTTGATTATGTTCGTTTATTTGCTCATCTCTAGGAATTCCGCACCTTCAATAACTACTCCTCAATGAGCGCGATCGCCGTAGTCATCGCGAAGCTGCAACGCACACGGGTATACGTCAATCGGACATCGCATATCGAGCCGCTTATCAAAATATCACAACTAGTTAACCCAAATTATAACCTGTCTTGAACACACGATATCTCACTGCCATCTTACTCAGACAAACGCGATGATCAGCCTCGCTACGTCTCAAAACAGCACTGGGCCGTTAGCTATTCTATACGCGGACGGGTTTGGATGATTATGCCAAAACACTCTTTTCAGGCTTAGAGAGGCTTCAAGAACATCGCCAACAGAGGCGAGACAATGGAATTGGCGACGGAGATAGATCAAGGTACTTGGCATTATTCTCTTGTATTGTATTGGGTTGCTAATTTCTCCTAAGATAAACTCAACGAGGACGGGAAGGAGTAAAGTTTTGAAGTAGTTTAATTTGTTATGTTCAAAATCGTTTGGGATTCGTAATCAGTACTTTAAATACCTGTATCTAATATAACTTAATTCAATATAATACGTTGGCATTAAAAGGAAACACTACACTTGAGAACGTGACAAGCTCATGGATGTACAAGATCAGCGTGCAAGTCGTACAATATATTTAAAAGTAGACATAGGAGAGACATCACATTGGACTATTCCACAAAATATATCATCTTAGCCGTCCTTCTTTTATACCTTTTGAAGCTTCGCCAATTATGTAAAACGAAATTACACTGGAAGCAATGAGAGATTTTCCTACAAGGAAATTATGAAGAAAACATTAGAGATCAGCCCCATTTTCTCAGTGTTTTCCCAAACAGTGACAGAAAACCCAATTTTATTAAGAGTTTCCTGCAGTTTATAAAAAAATATTGTGAAAATGGGGCGCATTTCCACAATTTTCATAATGTTTTCATCTGAGGAAAACACCTCAATGCTTCCAGTGTTAAGATTCAAATGTAATGGTGAACCTTATTTGAGTTTCCGTCCGCACGGACCTCCCCAAGGAGAGAGAGACATGGACCCTGGAAACTCGAATAAGGTTCGCCAGCACATTTGAATCTTATTTTCATTTTACATAACTGTCGGAGCTGCAAATGATTTCAAAAGGTATATAACTAGGTCGATCAGGGTCAATACTCGTCGTCCCTCCTTCCCCTCCTATCACCATCATCTCCTCTTCCCTCCTTACATAATCCCCCCCTCCCCTCCCCGTCTTTCACTTCAAGCTCAATCGCTTCAAGCTATATTCAATGTCATATCAGGTGGGTCTCCCTTTGCACTCAGTCAGCCGCTTTATGCGGAGTGTGGTACTCTCTTTACCGATGTCCTCGACCAGCTGCGTGTGACGGCGCGAGCAACAGTTGGCACAGTGAGATGCGGCTCTTGTAGGGGCTTCATGCCTGCCCTCATCAACTCGTCTGTTGTCTCGCCGGACGCGGCGGGGCATAGAGACGGGGCTGGGCTGACCTTGTCGATGGCGCCATGTTCTATGGCAGAGGCAAGTTTCACTGCAGGATGTCAGTGACCTGACCATGTGGAGGTGGGTTGGTGGAACTGAGAGGGGCTGTTTGCTATCGAGTTCCTCTGTTAGCACAAACTAACATGAAGTCTGGACCCAGATATTCACAATACAACAAGACATACGGGATGTATTTAGATTGTTTTATTTCGCAGTCTTACATAGTTTAGCATAATGAGATGTTCTAAGTCTTAATGTAACAATGACTTTATATTCCATTCTTGTAGATATCTCGATGTCAACATAAACACAATATACTGTATATGTGCTACGCAGTAGTATCTAATAAGGCTTTACGAATAGAAACCAGGTACGACATCATTCATACGAGCATGTCGATCGCAATATTATTTGAGTACAGTTGGTAATCGTGAGCCATGAAACGATGACAATTGGAAATCTCGAGAAATTAAAGCTTCTGCTCCCCGCGTCTCCATTCTAAGCCATTGAGTTATAGTATAATGGTGGTCCGTTGAGCGACAATCTTCACTAAGTCTCTTCTTCGGTGTTCTAGCAGCATATGCGTTCTAAGACAGAACAGCTGTTAGGAACCGTATGACAGGAAATAACACAAAGAAACTTGTATTTTTACGGTCAACGACCCTTCCACTTCAATTCACTATTGTTGATAAAGGTTCCTCGGTCGGCGATAGTTGCGACGAAGCGATAGAGGGACGTATGATTTCTGCAACCGAAGAGTCTACATCTTCATCATTTCCAATCTCGTAGTTTCCATCTATTCCGACTATATGAATGCGTGAAGAAAGAAGAGTGATAGGTTGTGCGTTAACGTTAACTGTAGCCTGTTCTACCTGGATAGGCGAAGGCCTTTCATATTGGAGTCATTGAAGAGATACCATCAACCTTGAAGGTCGGGTCCGACGCGACTCGAGAAATCTCAATATGCGACGAGCTTCGATTAGAATCAATCAAAATGATATCTCCGCCATTTGGTTCAAGCACATCGTTGTTGTTTTCGGCGGGATAGACTTCAGAGACATGGAAGATAACACGAGAACGGTTTGAAGAAGAATACGTGGAAGTAGCGGGGCGTGAATTATCGTATCCGTCTTGAATGGGAAACATAGTTGTGGAAGTGGAGCTAACCGTTGAGGACACGGTTGAACGATCCGCAGTAAGAGTTACAGGAAGAAGCGGCGAAGGAGTTATCGCCTTCATATTGAGCAGAGGATCCATCAAAGGATAAGGCGGAGGATCTAATCTTCGTGGCGAAGCTACTGGTAGACACATGTGTGGAGACCGCAGATGTCGTCACGACGTCGTACACCTCGGATGTGGAAGATGCGGAAGTCGTGGTCGGTCCCGACGACGGGAAAGTAGATTCGGGGTAAGAGAGAAGAGCTGGAATGTTCACCGACAACTGATTGTAGAGGAGATGCGGAAACATCTAATGAGGCCAAAGGGCTTCGGAGCATCGACAGTATTTCCTTAAGTTCTTGATGTTCCGCACATAAAACACGCTGTGGCACGCAATGTGTTCCTTCTGTCTAATCTTGTCGCGTTCCTTTCTTCCTTCTGTTATTGCCTCCCGAATTACGGCCATGAAACTCTGAAAACCACGAATCCTCTCTTTTTGCGTTCGCCGAACTATTAATGTCAGGAAGGATTGGCTAAAATGCCTAGTCAGCTAACGTAGCTATCAGTTCAGAAATGTTAGTTTACCTGCCCTGGTCTCTGCTAAAGCATTTAGTATGTTTCAGAACATCAGAATATAACAATTAGACTGGCCCCTCGAAGGCGTGCGCTCCACCGAAGATAAGTGGCTGCTCATGTTGGTGTTGTTCAGGACTGGGTGGCATGGTGGTCTTCAAAAGAAGTTACGTTGGGCTGTGTTCGAATTTAGCGCGAGCCCCCGGAACGAACTTCCACCACCATCTCGCTCATTGTTGGCCTCAAGCTAACTTACCTCAAAACAAAACTTCGTAAGTAATCCTCGATCTTTTCCTAGGGGGTCCTTGGCTGGTCCTAACGCGTCCGCACTCGTAGGTGGGACGTCCATCAACCCATGCGCGGCGGCGGTGACGATGCGAGACTACTCGCAAACGACTCTCAGCACACTGGGCGACGAATAAACCCCGTACAAGGTGGTGACAGGGAACAAATGCACTAGCAGCTTTTTTCATAGGGCCATTCATATGGCCCGAATAACACCCGTCGACTCCGTTGATTCCGCATCGGCAGGCCCGTCTCGGAACGACATCAATCAGCGCGACCGACAAATTTTGTCTATCGCAATCTACCCTCTATGATATTATTCAAACTATCAACTCCAAGAGTCAAGAGTCTTTCGCGTTTCGTTTATCACTAAGGCTGGCTTCTTGGACTTGAATTCGAACTTGAAGCTCCCGGAAGCTGTTTAAACAGTTTTTGCATAAGGTACGGCGGATTTCTTTCTCCTTGACTCGTCAATGATGCTTACGAGTGCTTGCGGTAGGATAGAATACCCTGGACAGTGGAAGCGAGAACGTGCCTGCAAAACCGTTGACCCGCTTGACGGTATGTCCCAACCTCGGAATCGCGAATAGTACGTTCACTTTGATAGGTCTATTTGTATAAGCAAGATTTGCTGACAAGTCTGTGCTAATTTAGTCGTTCGAAGCTCAGCAATATGTCGATAACCAGACCTTAAGCTTTCTCCGAATAACATCTCATGCATCCATTTCCTAGTAGCTGGCACAACAACCATGTTCCACCTATATATCTCATAACATCGTGTTAGGTACCTACATCTTCACACAACCACACATTAAGCATGCTACACAGACGGGCAGACAGACACTCTCAAACCTATTAATACACATACCTCTCCAGAATCTATTTATGTCTCCTCAAATACAGAAATTCTCGCACACACATCACCGTCGTATGGCATTCCAACCTCTACCCATCCCGTCCTTCCATAGCGAGCCAAATAAGCAGTAAATTGCGCATCCCGAAGGCATCGCAGCTGCGTGGAGGAGCCTGGAGGAACCGCAATATTGTGCTGTCAGCGCTACATGGCCAAGGTACTTGCAGTCGAACTCCGCTCGCTATTATTTCCTATTCGGTGAGGTACTTATTCTATATTTGTTGAGACCCTGACTGACGGTGATCACTTTCCTGTGGCAGAGCATTGCAGGGTGGAGTCTAATAAGGAAGGACAATCTTCGGAGGGCGTCTGTCTGTTGGTGAGTATGCATCTCAGGCTCGGAGCAGAATGCTGAGGGAATTGCAGGGAACATCTTATTACCCTTTGAAGGGCCGCAATAAGAGACTATACTCTAATGGCAACGGCCGCGGGGTTCTTTTCTACGAATTTCCTTTCTCGAGGCGAAGGTCCTGGCTCAACAGGGCTCAACCTGGCTCTGAGCAACGGCTCTGAGTAGTACCGGCGTGCCGAATAAAGAGCCTTGTATCTTATCTCTATGCAAGAGGCCGCGAAGAAAGATGAATCAAGGACGAGATAAGCAGCCCGCGTCTTAACGCGGTGCCTTATGATACGCTCCTTCGATTGCGGGGAAGCGAAACGATGCATTATACGATGCACGACTGGTGATTTGAACATCCATTGCCTTGGGCCGTTATCGTGCCAGGGAAGACGGCTGAAGACAGACGCTTCATTGCATTGCATACATACATTCCGGGCAAGAACGTCAGGGATGACGAGGGGGAAATCCGACGGGGATTTGCGAGCGAAATTAAGTGGAAGGGAAAGATGGGGAAGAAGCAGGGAAGGACGATCGAAGACTTGGAGTGTTGATGACGGATGGGAAAGGGTCCTGCCGTCATTCCAATCAGGTTTGATGGTGCACGGAGTATTGGGTACGCGGAGTATTAGGGCGCAGTGCTGGCGTGCATCGTGCCAAGAGACGTAGAACTGCAGCTCTACATATGCCACAGTGAGTATTCCATTCCTATATCCTTCCAACGGTAGAGCCTAAACGACATCCCCCATTCCGCAGCGCACAATAAACGGCACAATATATGTTGCATGTCCCCACGGTGCCGGAGCCCGCGTAGAATAAGGCTTTAAGCTCGGGCCGCACTGATAAAGTCCAATCATTTAAACAATCAGCATCAAGGACCGTCCATGCGTCTATGTGCTAATATACATATGAGATCCAACTGCCCAACGATACACGGCATGGAAGAAGGGGGATATACCGAAGATCGGCCTGTCTGCGTTTGCGCCCGCCACGGCTGTTCAGTGCCAGGAGGAATTTAATATATGTTTTAGCAGGAATGGAGGCTCGTCGATGGGAGGGTCCGCATGCAGTCTGTGAGCCTAGGTG
This sequence comes from Sphaerobolus stellatus SS14, assembly GCA_000827215.1. Lineage (NCBI taxonomy): Eukaryota > Fungi > Basidiomycota > Agaricomycetes > Geastrales > Sphaerobolaceae > Sphaerobolus > Sphaerobolus stellatus. Next base: position 999,337 of record KN837080.1, read on the forward strand.
CCCGCCCGCGTGCATGTATGCTATGCGGACGCGTAGTAGGTGTGCATGTATTCTATTACTACCAGACCGAATAAGTAACGTTTGATTACTCCGTTATTAAATTACGTTCTACCCTATTCTACCCCTTCAACGATCCAAGCGTGCCCGATGGCGCTTTGCCCAAAATAACTAACCCAAATCCTATGACGTCCAGCCTGTGGCCATTCGAATCATTATGCATATGTACAGTATCGTAAACCTAACGGTCAACCAAATCAAATGCATATTATAAGTATACATCAAGTGGAGTCTACGTATTTATTGAACTTTACTTTATTTAACTATTATACATTTCGTGCTGGGAAGCGAATGCGTATATGCGAGGATGCGGGAATGGAAGGTGGTAAGATTAATTAAGCGTGTACTGTGCGGAGAAGAGGCGAGGAGAGGATCCAGAGAGTTCTAAATACATGTTATGAAGAATGAATGAATACAGATATACATTAAGTTTTTTTTTCATTGTTATCCAAATGACGAGACAGACAACTGAGAAACGGAGACGGAGACTGAGACGGGAATTTTGAGTATCGAACCTTGTTTTCGTGTATATTTTTGAGGATATGTAACCAGAAGCGAATGCGAGTCTTGACCTGTGCGTGGCGAGTACGTATAATCGGGGCCGAACCACGGAAATGGAGACCAGAGGAGGGAGAAGGAATTTTTGAGAAGAGTCAACCATGAACGAGAGCCAATAATATGTCGATGCGATACCGAAAGCCGGACGAGGAAGAAGGGAATCTTGAGAGAGGTTAAATAACCATGACGAGAGTTAATAATAGTGTCGTGCGATGCGATAATGAGGTGATTGAGGATGGTTGTAATGGAATAAATGCCTATCGCGGCCCGGGACCCTAGCGTTGCGTTGTCTTGAGGAGTAATGAGGTGGGAATGGGAATCAAATGCGAAGAAAAAGAAAATAAAAATGGGATGCGGAGGGGATGAGGTGATGGTGATGATGTGATGCGAGGTGAAGAGCGAGGAGGATGAGGAGAAAAAGGAGGAAAGGAAGAGCAACCTGTGTCTAACCCAATAAAACCCAAAAAGAATAAACGGAACAACGTGAAAAGCAAGCATGAGGAGGAGGATGCGGGATATGGATGAGGGCGAAAACGCGAAAATAAAGCAGGCAGGCAAGCAAGAAAAATAGAGGAAAAGCGTCCAATCCACTCCATTACTAATGCAGCAGACGACCATCGCCAATTTTCGCGGACCAGAAACATAGCTAGCGTATTTCGACGACTCATAACAATCCCCTACACTTATCTCATTAGCTCTTAACACACCAAAGCACCGCCGTACCGTAACGGAGAACCGCACTCACCTAAATCATTCCACCCTACTTCTTCCTACCCCCCCCCCACGCCACTCCCCGCTCACTCCCTCCTCTTCGCAAGACACCAGCTGCCCTCATACCCGGGCGCATCGACCTGCGTCGCCGTCTCGCGCCACCGGCCGACGAGGTTCGACCCGCTGTGGAGGTAGCCTCTGAAGATCCAGCGGCCGAGGCCGTCTCCGGGCTGAAAGAAAAAGGAGGTGGTTAGCGTTATGAATGTGAAGGGTTAAATTTAGATTTGGATATATGATGATGAGAGGGTGGGGATAAATAAGAAGATAAACGGATGGGATATTGGAGGGAGAATGTGGATATAATGGCAATGGAGCGAAAGAATGATAAAAGCCCGAAACAATAAGATAAATGGCCGGAATGAAACGCAAACTCACGACAGCCATTCGCACAAGGACGACCAGCCCGTCCCAGGGGCGCACACGGCCGATGAAGCGTTCGTTAGGCCACGCAGCGGCGAACCAGTCGTCGGGCTAGATAAAGGAAATAACGAGAAAAGATTAGCATCGGTTTTTGCGAAAGGAGAGGGGGAAAGAAAGCGTGATGAAGGAGCAAAAGGAAGAATTTAGACGGTAGCAATGTAATTATAATTTGTGAAGAGAGACGAAAATAATTCGACGATGTGGTCATAGTCAATTGGGATGGGATGGTCAAGAAGGCAAACGAAAGCAAAGCACGGCAAAGAAGGGACGAGAGACCCACCTCAGCAGTCAAAACAATATCATAAATCCCCTCCTCAAACGGTGCCTCCTCCTCTCCATCCTCCCTCTGCGTGCCCTTTCCTTTTCCATCCTCACCCACACGCATCTCGTCCACACCAGCCTCCCGCCTAGCCTGACGAACCCTCGCCCTCTCGATCCTCTCCTCCTCCTTCAATTTGGCGCCGCGCACCTCCGCCTGCCACGCCTCATCGAGCACACGGACGGGGTCGTAGGTCTTGTATTCGACGGTGCGCGCGGGGGTGTGGATGCGGAGTGTGTTCTAAGGAAGGGGGAATTAGGAATTAGCGGAGGGGTCAAAAGCGAGCGAAAGGAAAGCAGCGCGGAATAACAAAGCACTCGTAAAATAAAATAAATAACAAAATACTAACCTTCCCTACCCCAATCCCCGCCCCCACAACACCCCACCCCCCCAGCACGCCCCCCTCCCCCTCATCCACACCCACCCGCTCCTCTCCATCCTTACTCCAGCTCACATGCTCGCTTATGCGTATCCTCAGGGGCGTCTGCCAATGAAAGAAGGTCAGGTCCTCCGGGATCGGTTGGTTGGTTTCGGCGAGGGTGAGCAGGTTGAGGAACGTGTCGGTCCCGGCGCCGAAGTATTTGCCTTCCCAGAGGCCGGTGAGGGAGGTGGGGAGGGTGCGGGGGGGTGTGGGGGGTTGGGCTTTGGGGAGGGGAGGGGGGGCGGCGGGGGTGGCTTGGGGGGGGGGGGGGGGGGGGGGGGGGGGGGGGGGGGGGGGGGGGGGGGGGGTGGGGGTGGCTTGATGCGGTGGGATGGAGGCGGCGGCGGCGGGGTGATGCGGTGGTGGTGTTGGCGATGCAGGCGGCGGCGTATCCTGCGTCGGCGTCGGCGACGCAGGCGGTGGAGTCGGGCTTGCACTTCGACGTTGCTCCTCCGCCTGAATCTCAGCATAGCGGTCCCAGCACCCCACCGTCCTCGCCCAGTCCATCTCATGCCTCCAGCTCATCCCGCGCCCCGCGCCCTTAACACCCACAACCTCATACATCCCATCCACGCCCTCCTCCACCTCCTCCTGAGCACTCCACGGCACGCCCCTCACTCTCAAGCTCCGCACCCACAGATAATCCTCCCCAGTAGGCCCCAAGTACGGGGGGACGCGCTCCCGCGCCTCGCGCCTCGTCCCCGGGGCGTCCATGCCTTCTGGCACACCATTCGGCTTGACGGGCCACTTGAGGGCGCTGAGTTCTTGGCGCGATGTGTAGGCGAGGATGACGGGCGGAACGATCGGCGGGGGCGCGAGGAGGATCGTGTTTTGGGGGGAGGTGCCGGGGTAGGTTAGTGTGGTTGGGGTGGGGATGGGGTGGTAGGAGAAGGGGAAGATCGATGCGCCTGTGGGGTTTTGGGGTGGGGGACGGGAGAGGGGATCGTACGATGATAGGGGGGCGTATTGCGCTGCGTACTGGGGGGTTGTTAGTTGGATGTGTAGTATATGATGACGCGCATACCTTGAAAGATCCAGCGTAGATAGGCGCGATGGCTTCGCAGAGCTTGACTCGTTCGGGATGCGTTTCGTTCATGACGCGGTCTGGACGACGTCAGCGACGCTCAACACGACGCAGATGCACATACCCTTATCGGTATACCAGAACAACCACAACGCCAGAGCATTGACTTCGCTCCCTACGATCCACCCCTCGTTCTCCGCTTTCCCATCGTGCAATCGTCCACCAAACTTGACATACTCGAGCACAAAGGCATCGAGGTGCGCATACTCGACGAGCTGGCGTCCATTTTGGCCGTCATTCTCTAAAAACATGAGATAAGCCAGCCACAAATCGGCACATAGGACAGCATCGGGATCGTGGGTGCGATGGGTGCTTCTTCTCCTAGGGTAAGCGTTAGCCCTGAGCCGTCTGAGCGCCGTGGACCGTCTGACGAGTTCCTCTGCGAGGACGTGGGCATTCACTTTTCCGGGGATGCGCCGATACAGTGCGGCATAGTCGAACTTGGCCCGGAAGATGCGTGCGTAGAGCACGGGGTTGGCTTTGAGGCTGAAGTGCGCGGCGAGGGTCCTGCAGGTGAGGAGGAAGACGGGGAGGGACGATGGGGGGCCGAGGATGTCATCGGTGGCGAGGAAGAAGGCAATGTGCTCGAGGACGACGAGGGGAAGGGCGGGGAGGAAGACGGGCATGGGGGTTGGTGTTGGGAAGGAGATGTGTGAGCATGGTATATGTAAGGGGGCGGGCTTGAAGCGGGGAAGCTGAGATAGGAAGGATGTATTGTGTGAAATGGAAGGTACACATATTTGTGATCCCCGTCCGCCACGCTAACCGGCACCATGACGTCCACCACCATTCCCCGCTGGCTCCCGCTCCTCCAGACATATCTTCCCGAAATGCCCATGCCCAGTATGTTCTCCGTCGCTGGCGCTTCTCCTGCTCACCCCTCTTAGCGTACGTGCTCGCCACTGCCGACGCCCGTGCCCGCACCGTCGTCCACCGCGACATCCTCACACACGCTGACTCTCCCCTCCTCACCACCACCACCGACATCCGCACCCCCAAGGTCGCCCAGCTCGGCATCACCCCCGCTTCCGAGGCCGTCTTCTACTTCCCCCGCGCCAACGCCCAGCTCCGCATCCGTGCACACACCTACGCCCTCCCCGCCCCTGAGCACCCCTCGCACGCGTCCTTCCCGTCCCACCGCCTAGGGAAAGACGTCGCCTGGGACGCCCTCCGCCTCGAGGCATTCGATGCCCTCTCGCCGTTCCTCCGTGCGTCCTTCGCACGCCCACCTCCCGGCACACCTCTCCACGACTATGAAGCCTCCAAGGCCTGGCCGAACAGGGCTCCCGCCCGGGCCGAGGCGGGCACCCCCGAAGAGAAGGCCCTCGTCGAACGCGCCCTCGCTAACTTTGCCCTTGTCGTGCTCGATCCAATTCAGGTCGACATGGTGGAACTTGCCGTCGTGCCGAACCGCAGGACGCTGTGGACGAAGACCGAGCGCGAGGGGAAACCCGTGTGGGATGAGCAGTTGCTTGTGCCGTGAACCCAATGTATATTGTAGCGAACACAATCTGTACGATACACCCAAAACGAAATATGAAGCACGATCCCCATCCGAAGCGTTGACCACCTCATCCACCCCTAACCTTCTTCTCCTTCTTCTGACTCTGGCTCGGTCCCGCTTCAGCCTCTTCCTCCCTACCCCGCTTCCCATTCGCATTCTTGCTCGCGTTCCCACTCGTATTCTTACTCGCCGCCCCGTTGGTCGCCTTGCCCTGTGCGCCCTTGCTCTCCGGCTTCTTGCTTGGCGGTGATAGAACGTCCCCGTCTTCTGATCCCTCGCCAGAGTACTCAGCGGGGTCTTTGCTGCCGTCCGGTGTCCAGCCGTCGTCTTCGTCTTCGGCGGTCTATAACGAATGACATGAGTATGTCGTGTAGCCAGAAGGGGAGAAGCGACGTACCTCGCCGAGGAGTAAATGCGTCAACGTTGCCCCTTCCTGCGAAGATCAGTCATCCCATCACCTCGCAGCAACAACAGCACATACCTCCTCTTCGTCATCTTCCTCCTCTTCTTCCTCCTCCTCGCCATCGTCACCTTCCCCTTCCTCCTCCTCATCCTAAGAACACATCAGCATCAACCCCAACCCCAAACGCAAAGCACCCACGATATCATACTCGTCGCTCTCCTCTCCATCACCCTCCTCGCTCACCTCGTCCCACTCCTTTATTCTTCCTACTGTCACTGCGTGAACGCCCATCTTCGCTGTGTGTGGGTGTCCTTGACTTGAACGCTGGTGGTTGATCTGGCCTTCGAGGCGAGAGGCTTACTGGATTGTTCACTGGTGCTCTTGATCGGCCTAGTTGATGTTACAACCACCGAAATCCCAAGCGATAAGT
>KN837080.1:1017485-1029761 GCA_000827215.1 Sphaerobolus stellatus SS14
CAAAGCTTGAAGGCGAATTTCACCGCGTTTGTTGATGATCGAAAGATGCGCACGTCCAACAAAGTAGTCAATTTCTGCTCTGGCATCCACCTCCACGGCAGATTTCCCATACTCTCCACACTACCTTCACGGCGCCGATTTCCACTTTTGCAAATGATCAGAATCTCGCCGCCTCCAATCCTTTCTTAATATCCGCATGCGCCAACTCTGCATGCTGCACCTCCTGGCTTCGCATCCAAAATCCTCCCTTGTCCTTCTGTGCCGCCAGCGCCAACTGGAACTCCACAAACTGCATAGTCTACCAAAAGAACCCAATCCGCAAACCCATCCAAATAAAGAATGGAGTAACAAGAAAGAAAAAAAACTAACGATAGTCGCAAATAGAAAATAGAAAGAAAGAATAACTCACTGGCTGCACCACCGGGATCTTCCACTCCTTCACCTTCGGTTGGTGTCTGATAATGTATTGCGTAATATCCGCCATTGCTGATACTTCGAAAAAAAATTAACTTCAGCTCGCCTGCTCCTCCCGCCGGTTCTAACAGCTCCGCTGTTATCGACACTTTGATCGTGTCGGGTAACGTTTCTGCCACGCGCACCATGTCAGACAGGTAGAGCCCTACAAACAATACTATACTATTCATAAGTATTGATATGTATAATGTAGTTAGGGATAGGGATAGGAACGAACTAAGGTAAGGTAGACAAGGCCCCGCGGAGACTTATGAAACATTTTTGCCGTACATATGAGATGTGCGTGCCCATATTCTGAAACACCAGGAGGGGGGGCACGTGCAGCAGAGGTGCAGCAGGAGTGCAGAAATGTGAGGCGGGATGTGCGCCAGATGTAATCAAACTCAGGGCTCTTCAGAATGAAGTCATAAAAATCGTCGGCCTTAATAAAATCGATGAGAATTGGAGGGCTGGTGTTCTTCCAGATCTACAAACATCTGAGCAAGACTATGAATGCGCGAAAGAAGCTATGGCCTACCAAACATACACCTCAAGCGGGAATAACGTTCCTCGCATGACACCTTAAGGACCGATATCCTAGAAAAATGAAGTAAACGGGCGTGCATTTCATTCAGGATAGATCCAGAAGGGAATATAGGCCGGCGTGAATCCAACTCACCATATCGAAGTCGGCGGTAGGTGTTGGGATGCGGTAAAATAGAGTGGTGTGACGGGCGTGACGTTCCCGCTGGCTTGTTCTCGTTATTGTTCCCGTTCCCGTTCTCGCTTGAGTTCTCTTCGTTCAACGTAAAGATTCTTATATATTTCTATCCAATTTGTATTCGTGATTCGGGCACCAGCAAACACGAATGCAACAAAGAAGACGGGTCGAAGGCCGAATAATCAACCCAGCCAGTGGAAGCACCTCGAGTTGAACAACAGCAAATAAAGACCAAGAGTCAAGAAAACCACCCATGACACACAGTGATGATGGGCGTCAACGCAGTGATGGTGACGATGGCGGAGCAGGAGGGGTGGAACGAGGAGGGAGAGGGGAGAGGGATGGAGAGTATCATTATGATGTTGTGAGTGCTTTTCGTTTGAGTTGGCATTATGATTGGGATGCTGATGATGTGGTTTCTGCAGAGTGAGGATGAGCAAGGCGAAGGCGATGATGGCGAGTAGGAGGAAGAGGTATGTTTCGTTTTCTTACTTCAAGGTGATGGGATAGGAATTGACGTTGATTCGGAGCAGGAAGTCGCAACATTAACCTATTTACTCATCGGGGAGGTATATCGCTCCTCCCTCTTCTTACGACCTAACATACTGACTCGTTTCCGTTAGAGACCGCCGAAGATGAAGACGAAGGCTAGACAGCAGCAAAGACCCCGCCGAGTACTCTGGCGAGTGGTCGGAAGATGAGGACGTTGCGTGGCCTAAACATGTCAAGCACGAAGCCTGAAAGCAAGAACAAGAATGGTGCTGGACAAGCCAGCAAGAGCATAAATAAACGAAGTAGGGACAAAGAATCAGAGGAAGAAGAAGGCTAAGGGCAGATGAGGAAGAATGCTTCGTGGTTAACGTTATGAGGCTTGGATAGTCTTGCTGAGGACAACAAGCTTTGATTCAGCTATTTCTTCATATTTCGATTGGGTTGCAACACACGGTCTCCGCCGCCTCGCCCTCGGTCTTCGTCCACAGTGTCCTGCGATTCGGCACGACCGCAAGCTCTACCATGTCGACTTGGATTGGATCGGGCACGACAGGGGCAAAGTTAGTAAGAGCGCGTTCGACGAGGGCGTTCTTTTCGTGGGTGCTCGCCTCGGCGCCCGGGCGGGAGCCTTTCGGCCAGGTCTTGGAGGCTTCATAGTCGAGGAGAGGTCCGTCGGGAGGTGGGCGTACGAAGGGCGCGCGGAGGAACGGCGAGAGGGGATCGAATATCTCGAGGATGAGGGCGTCTCAGTCGACGTCTCGGAAGTCAGCGTGCGAGGGGTGCTTAGGTGAGGGGAGGGCGTAGGTGTATGCGCGGATGCGGACCTGGACGTTGGTGTGGGGGAAGTAGAAGATGGCCTCGGAGGTGGGGGTGAGGCTGAGCTGGGTGACCTTAGGGGAGCGGATGTCGATGATGGGGCAGTTAACAGGCGATAACCCGGCACCAAGCATTCGCGAATGCGCAGAAGATACCGACACTTACTGTCATGGCATTTGAAGCCTGTGTAAGATAAGATGAGTTTAGGATCGAGCCGGATGGAAGTGTGAGAACGGAGACGCTGGAGGCGTTGGTGCACGAAGCCGCCCAAGCCACCCAGTCCATCGCCTATAAGGTTAGTCATTTTGCTTATATTTTCATTCACTCATTCAACTTATTTCGATCCCGTAGACTCTAAACCACTTCCTCCACATCCGTATCCCACCCGAAAGGCCCGACACGCCTTTGAACGCATCCTACTCACCTTCGTCCCGGATCCCGATAACAACTTCAGTCGTTCCGCTCATAATGCCGGTGGTCCATCTCTCATCTGGGCGTCAGCCCCTGTCATTCCCTCTCGCTTCAGCGACCCTTCCCGCGGTGATGTACCCTTAGAAGTAAAACCGTGGCGTGTCGAGCAGGCGAGAGATCCAGGCTATCGTGCCAACGAGCAGGGGATGACGAAGCTTATGCGCGATGTTGGGAAAGACAGGCCAGCTTTCTTTTGGGGTCAGGAGTTGAACGTGCGAGACAGCGTGCATACCAAAAGCATCTCGAGAGCGAGGTGAGAAAGACGAGACAGCGGAAGATGGAGGAGACAGAAGTTCGAAGTACGGTTTATATGTATACCAGCGCAACGCGTTCTTCTACTTGCCTCAAGGCGGAGGGCGTCTCAGTCGACGTCTCGGTGGGACGGGAAGTCAGCGTGAGAGGGATGCTCAGGCGCGGGGAGGGCTCTGGTGTGTGCGTGGATGCGGACCTGGGCGTTGGCGTGGGGGAAGTAGAAGACGGCCTCGGAGGTGGGGGTGAGGCTGAGTCAGGCGACCTTGAGGGAGCGGATGTCGGTGGTGGGGCGGTTAACAGGAGATGACCAGGCACTGCTGTTGTGGCATTTGAAGCCTATGTAAGATAGGGATGAGAATATGAGAACGTGGACGTTGGAAGCGTTGGTGGAGAAGCTGACTGTGTTGTTGTTAAGTAAGTGTTTTGCTTTATTTTGCTTTCTGATTATCAACTTGATTGTCTGTAGGACCCGAATTGGAAGAAGCATTCAGGAAAGTCCTCTTAATGACGTTCCATGCGTTCACGACGGCGGATAGGATCCTTGACCTATTGAATGATCGCTATCAGATCGATGCACTCGCCGAGTCAGCAGAAGACTAATTCGAGGAGTGGAAGCTTAAGAAGCTTATGCCCTCCAGAGCAAGGTATGTATCATTATAAATCATGATGTCGTCAGTTTAGTTTAGACTGATCCGTTGTCCATATAAGTCTATTCGTATTCAAAGTGTGGATCAAGAAATACGTCTCATGCGAGATGATTCACACATCATCCTGGGCTACGAGAGTTCCTCGAACGACAAGCCTCGACGATGCGCGTGAATCGGGACGTGTCATATGTATATCCGTTGCGTGCATCGAGTAGAATGGATATAAGGATGGGAATCGGGCCCGGTGCTCGGCTCTTGTAGAACTTCACTTGTTCTTGTTCAGGCCACTTTCCGTCAAGATCTTCAGCAATGAGGTCGCGAAGAGTAAGAGCTTTGAGCTCTCATAGCGTCGGCGTGAAAATTAAAACCCAGATAAACAATTACAATAGTAGAAAAATAATAAATCAATTGATAGAACAGATCTAAACCACTGCCAACAGTTTTCTATATTTTTCTGGACAGTCATTCTAGTAAAGTACGCTGGCAAACCAGGCCCCAGGGCTGAAGGCTATCTCTACCTTTACAAGCACATATGATTTATGTAAATTACTTTGCTAAGGTGACTAGACATCATTATGGCTGATAGGTGCCATGAACGTAATAAGCATTATTAAACAACCTAATAAAGCATTTTTAGGTCAAAATTGGACTTTTGGATTTTTGCACAGTGTTGTTGATCGCGAGACCAATGGCTGCCGGGCCTATTCTGAATTCAGAAGAAAGGTGCATTCTTTCATTGTTTGATCTAAGTATAATGATTCTGGTTGTTGATTATCATGCGTCAAATAGATCATAAATGAGACTATTCGGCTGTTATCAAATTTTAGTATTCGCAGCGACAAAAAGTTAGCTGTAATATTTTTATCCTTTTACAGATATAACCAACCCTCCCGAGTTTCGAACTAATGGCTTCGCCAAGGCTCGCGATCGCGGCACGCACCCGAAGGTCGCCGTCTGGCCAATGCCCGAACCGTTGCGCTAAAACGGCGGTTATATCTCTATATTACGTTGTACAGCCCTATCCAGCTGCACACAAAATCATCTATCCCCGCTTATTACGGATCACACCTGCGGTGCAATGATCACCGAGGCCCCGCCTCTACTGCCTGCAGCCAAGTCTCTAACCTTGTTTCTACCACTGTCAAGTATCCTTCTCCGTTTATTAGGGGTTCTCTATCTTCAAACAACTCTAATATGAAATCCAATGATATAAATCCTTCATACGCGCAAAGATGGCTCAATGCCACACCATGTACTGGACCTAGCCAAGTTCTATGATGAGGGTACGTCCGACTTAGTCAAGTCCGGTAGCTCGATGCTGGCCTATTCACATATTGCTTTCCTTTGTAAGTTACAAAGTTGAGATATACCGGGCGTCAAGAGTTTCTTTGGAATACCCTTGCCGAAGAAGACGTCACCACTCAGGCTCTCAGGATTGTATTTATTAATGCTGACAGCCTGACTACTGTTGAGGGACAGAGAAGAGTTGGGCAGCACGCCCCCCCGGCGCAAACACTCCTGCCGCCACCGCAACGAACTCCTCCGGCGCGGCTGTACTTGAAGGTGCGGCCGCATGAGTGCTTGACGTGGGCTACAGCGCCGAAGGCCGACGGGGTGAAGAACTGAAGGGCGTTGTGGCCACAGGCGATAAGCTTGCTGCGTGGGTGAAGATGTATACTTGCGAATGGTGCGTTGGAAAGAGGGCGGATACTATCGATTTGTGGATTAAGGTTGCTGAGGTGGGTTTATTTCATTTTCTTTTGAACTTTGAATTCTGATTATATTCGTGTAAATGCCGCATCCTCAATAACTACTCAATGAGTGCAATCGGCGCGTTTGTGGCCACGAGCGATAAGCTTGCTGCGTGGGTAAAGATGAGTGTACTTGGGAGTGATGCGTTGGGGAAGAGGGCGGATACTATCAATTTGTGGATTAAGGTTGCTGAGGTGGGTATATTTCATATTTATTTCTTTTTCTTTTTCTTTTAAACTTTGAATGCTGATTATATCCGTTTAACTAGAAATGCCGCATCCTCAATAACTAAATGAGCGCAATAGTTGCCGCATTAACAAGTCAAGTTATCGCAAAGCTGCAATTAACATGGGCGCACGTCAACCGAGCATCGCACATCGAGCCTCTCACCCAGCCCCCTTAGCCGGTAAACAACTTCTCGGCGTTCAGGAACGCATTCGGGAAAGTCGACGGGCCTTGTCTATCTTACCTTGGCTCGTTATCCCTATCCACTTTATACAATCTAAATACTTACACATAATATCGTATTATTTGTAGGGATCCACCTGTCTGACATGGTGCGCATGGCAGAACCGTTACCCGACACGATCAAAGTGTCGATAACAGATCCGGGGCTGTTAGAGGCGGCGGGAGGGGCAGGCGAGCTGAAGTTAATTAATGATTTTGGAAGTATTAGCGGATGGCGGATATCACGCAATACGTTATCAGACACCAACCGAAGGTGAGGGAGTGGAGGATCCTGGTGGCGCAGCCAGTGAGTTATTCTTTCTTTCTATTTTATATTTTCGACTATCGTTATTTTTTTCGTTCTTGTTATTCCATTCTTTATGTGTACGGGTTTGCTGATTGAGCTCTTTTGATAGACGATGCAGTTTGTGGAGTCCTAGTTGGCGCTGGCGGTACAGAAGGACGAGGGAGGATTTTGGATGCGGAGTCAGGGGGTGCAGCATGCGGATATTAGGAAAGGACTGGAGGCAGCGGAATTCTGATTCTTTGAAAAGGTGGAAATCGGCGCTGTGAATGTAGTGTGGAGACTGCAAGAAATCTGTCGTGGAGGTGGATGCCAGAGCAAAAATCGACTACTTCATTGGAAGTGCGCATCTTTCGACCATCAACAAACGTGGTGAAATTCGCCTTCAAGACCATTCCAACACACCGGCTCTGGACAATATCTCAAAAGATCTTTCTGTCGTTCGCCTTTTTTCTAGCCTTCGTCCCTGAGCGATACGGATATCACTTCAAATATCGGAAAGAACATAATCATTACGGCATTTTGGAGCTCATCGGTCATTGTTTTCTTTTATAAGACTACTCCAGGACTTGTATCAACAACTATGCTATCCTACACGCCGCCGTCACCTGCACACTCCACTCATCCGTCACCCCACCCCTTTGCTCTGTTTTGCTTTATTGAGTTCTCTGGAGCTTTCTTTCATGATCCGTTGTGTTATTTGTTCCACTAACTACATATTCGTTTAGCTGTAACCTTCATATCGCATTATCCTTCGTTTTTCTCGTTTTCATGGTTCCATTCTCTTTCTCTTTCTCATATCTGTTTTTATTCCCTCTGATTACATAGTCCTTGTCCTACCATATGATGGAATAAATAAAAATAAAATGAGTGTATAGCGTGAATAAACAATCGAAAGCGCGCGTCCTTAAGTGCGCCCATGCATATAAGCATATATGCGTGTAAACCGACTTACCGCTGGTAGCATCACAGCTCGACGTGTCCTTAACCTTCCCAACAACATCTACCTACCCCTTCTTCACAAGTGTCTTCAGAGAACACCAAGATTACAATGGATCAAGACCCAGAGTTGGTTAAAGAAGAATTGACAACAAGAACATCAAATCAGTCGGTATCCTTGCTTGAACGCGCTCCACACTACGTGTTGATTCAAATTTCAGTATAATTGTTTCTCAAGGGGAAAAATGAACTGGATGGATTCCGTTATTTATTCAGGCCCGCAGTGTATTAACTCATACCCGTTGATGTTTAAATTGAGTCGAATTATGAAGCTACTCTGATGTATGTTAAAGAATGAGAGAAAATGTTTGTATTTCTGGCTAAATAGCATAATAGGATAAGTTCATCGATGTGTACTCGAGAGCGCGGCCTGTACAAGCGCGTGAGTCATCAGATAAAATGTTTGCATATGTAATTTATTAATGCTGGGAGGGATTTAGCTTCGTAAGAAGACACGGATCCTCTCAAACTCAAGGTCTCAGCTTACCAACCAGGGAGGTCCGTGCGCACGGAAACTCGAATAAGGTTCGCCAGCACATTTGAATCTTATTTTCGTTTTACATAACTGACGGCGCTTCAAAAGATTTCAAAAGGTATATAAGTAGGTCGATTGGGGTCAATACTCGTCGTTCCTCCTTCCCCTCCTACCACCACCATCTCCTCTTCCCTCCTTACATAATCCCCCTTTCTCTCCTCCGTCCTTCGCTTCAAGCTCAACACCTTCAAGCTATATTCAATGCCATATCAGGTGGGTCTCCCTTTGCACTCAGTCAGCCGCTTAATGCGGAGTGTCGTACTCTCTTTACCGATGTCCTCGACCAGCTGCGTGTGACGGCACGAGCAACAGTTGGCACAGTGAGATGCGGCTCCTGTAGGGGCTTTATGCCTGCCCTCATCAACTCGTCTGTTGTCTCGCCGGACGCGGCGGGGCATAGAGGCGGGGCTGGGTTGACCTTGTCGATGGCGCCATGTCCTATGGCAGAGGCAAGTTTCACTGCAGGATGACAGTGACCTGACCATGTGGAGGTGGGTTGGTGGAACTGAGAGGGGCTGTTTGCTTTCGAGTTCCTCTGTTAGCACAAACTAACATGAAGTCTGGACCCAGATATTCACAATACAGCAAGACATGCAGGATGTATTTAGATTATTTTTATATGTAACATCAGAATTACCTTGTATCTATAGAGTTCTTCAATTGTATAATATTAGTAATTACTGTAATTAAAATGTATTTATATAACTACTCAGTGTGATAGTAGAAGAGCCCTAGTGCATAATGAATGACCTTTCTTACCACGTACAGCGTATGCGTTCGGCAAAATGATTCCGAACATGTGTTCCATCTATGGGTGGTCATATCCTTACCCGCGGCATTTAAACAGCCATTCTCCTATAGACCAGCTTATTATTCCCATGTATCGATATCCACATCTTTAAAAAACACCTCGAAGTTCTTCCTTAGTGCGAACGAATTAGAGAGCGTCCCGAGCGAGTTGAGGGGGGGATGGGAAATGGGAAATGGGAGGAGTCTTATTGGTTTACCGGATACGGGTAACGGACGGGCGAATGCCGGGTTGACGAGGGTATATAAGGGAGGATGCGATTGGGCTTGGGCGTGGTGGCTTTTTCCCGATACGCTACGCAGTGCTTTCTTGTACTGTGATTAGTCAAGCTGTGAGTAAATAGGTGAGCACCTATCTTCGATGGGAGTATGCGATGAGGGAAGCTTCTTACTTATCCTTTCGTGGCTGTAGATTTACTAGTAATTATAATAATATTTGCGCTGCATCATCGTGAGTCTGCGTGACTCCTTGCGTGATTGTCTTTAAGTGGATTTCTGGGACAGGAACAAGGGTGAGTCTTCAATTCCGTTCGTGTGTGATTCTTAATGATTTCTTATCCTTTTGTGCGATAAATTATAGGTTCTGTTGTAACATCGGAGATACGTATACTGAGTCCTCCGGATCGACTATATTCGGCCGGCAACAATATACGACACACTGCAGCTGGGCACCATAAATCTCGAATTTCAGATATCGGTGTTATCTGTCCATTTGTTCATCTCCCTCTTAGGCCCTGACAACGTTGGAATTGAATACGCGCCCTTTGACCGGCGCACCTAGAATTCAATTTTTTTTATTTGTTTAATAGGCTGCGATTGAGGCTCGTTCCGTCAAAAGATGTAGACAAATTAACCTCTCGAAGGTATAACGAACGTGCCCAGAGAATTAATCCCCAAGAACAAGAACGCCGAAGAAACAAGAATATCATCCTCATTCCTCCCTCGAAATCACGCTGATCCGTACCATTATTTGGTGTCGTATTAACTTGTATCCTCCAGGTCCCCAAATCAAATCAAATCAAATCAAATCAAATCAAATCAAATCAAATCAAATCATCAAGTCAACTCCATTAAGCATGGTACACTCAGACCGGATACCATGGAACGAAGCATATATCTCGCGGACTCTGATTCCGTCTCGACACTGGGTGCTCTCTTAACCCTATCAACGCATTTTCAATTATCATTATAATTAAATCGCACTGAAATCCGGATCCAAGTTCTGCTAAGAAGTAGGTCAGGTCCAGGTCACAAGAATCGAACGGCGAAAAAGAATCCGGGACGAGACTTCATGCGCTTCTAAATTCTCTGTGGGGAAGCAAAGCGGGGTACGATCAATCAATTCATGTACATAAACGAAATGAAATGGGATGATGTAGCGTTTAGGTCGAAGCCGCTGGCAGGTCTAGGACTTCACCGTCTGAAAAGCTGTTTGCGAAGATGTTCAAAGCTGTTGTATGTGAGGTATGTGAGAATCGTGGGCTGTATAATGGACAGCGAGATCGCGCAGATCCTATCCAACTCGTGACTGGATACCATGCTCAGTCATCCGATTTATAGACTATCGCAAAACGTGTCATGAACATCCACGTAAGCAGGCCTAACACTGAAGACGTCGTCGGAGAGATTGGGATCAACTAGATGAAGAAATACATTACTTATTGCAAATTGTAAGACTTAAAGCCCTCCTTTCCTTGTCATTTGCTAACATATTGGTCATCAGGAGATGCACACGGCTCTGACGAGGCTTCTCAGATGCTTAGCAGCCAATTTGTGGCTTTAAGTAAAAAGGTCAGAAAGTCAAGCAGAAGAACGTCGAGAGAAGTTCGATTCCAATCACTGTTTGGTATATTAACGGTTTCCTTTAACATCTCCGCTCCATTCTAATTCACCGTGCTTGTAGTCAACTGGAAGCCATTGTCCGTATTTCTGAGTCCCTAGCAAAGATGACTTTGTCGACTAGGGTGCACCGCGCTGAAGAAGCGATTTGATTATTCAAATACCCGACGACGGACGCAGTTTCAGTAGGAAACGTTGAAGGTTTATCTCGAGGACTACTTAATGAAGAAATGGACCGCGTCAAACGTGACTTGCGTCGTCGGCTCCCTGTTAGTTGGAGCACTAGCTATCAACGTCTCAGTAAGGATATTCCGCTCATGCACATCGGTTCATCTCTTGAATATAAACCTAGACATAGTCGTCTCAACTCGCGGGGAAGGGTCGTTGTCGTCGCTGATAATGAAATTAGATGGGGATAGAACGTACTTACCATGGACTACTACACCTTCGAATTACTTATCGTCATATGGCGGATCCGATTACCAGATACTGGACGCTACTGTAAAAAAGGACGAACTCTGTAAATTTAGTCCGCGACGAAGCTTTTAAGTAATCAAAGACAGAATTCAGGTTCCTGGATTATTTCATCTGAAACACATTAACAAGCTCAGATTTATGTCGACCGGCATGGCCATTGGTATTAAAGGCAATGTTAGTGGCTAACTAATTATTTGCAACTTAAGTTGATCATCATATTTTATAATCAACATTTTACTATCAAATTCTTCAGTAATTCAGAAGTTTGTTTCAATTTTCAGCAACTATCCGCGCCATTGTGGGTCTTCGCCCATATCTGAAGATCACATTTCCATCTGGAGATATCTCTCCCGAAGTATGATAATATCTGTTCAGTAAGTGTGATTTAATTTTTCCTTGATCTCGCAATATTTAATAGTTCAATATGGTCTAATTATCCCATCTTCTCATGCATATAGCGTCTGATTTGCACTATGTCCTGGTGTGTTGTCAATAAAGTGTATTCGAAACCGATAATTCTATGGGTTGTATTAGGCACATCAATTCAATTGCCATTGAGTCGACCCTGAAATCCCCAATAATTATCGGTTTCGAATACACTCTAATATACGACCAGATTCATTAGGAAGAATTCACTCACAACTTCGCATGAACCTCCTGTAGGAATCTACCACTGCATTATCGCTGATTGGGAACTTCCAACCAAACCCATCATGATGGAAGTCGAAAAAAGAAACTGGAAAGTTTGGGTCAAGGAGAAGAAGTACCAATTCGGTTTCATGGAATCAGTACTTATTCGAGGTTGCCACGCAGTTCCTACAACCTACCAGGAAAAGTGCATTCAAGACTGGATGATCTATAGACGGCCATATCTTCTTAGCGGTTAGTAACGATTGTCATAGGTAGCGTATATATTGGTATTATTTGTTCTATTACAGTTTTCAAAATAAGGAATAAATAAAAATAAGAGATAGCCTGAATAGGACCTGATTTGGCCTGATAGGACTCCGCACCCACTGACGCTATCTGATCAATGACCGTCAGAACTTCAGGGCTGATCAGGCAAAATCGATTTTTGTGACACCCTCATTGCATTTTTATTTTATTCCATCATATGGTAGGACAAGTACTGCGTAATCAGAAGGAATAAAAACAGATATTAGAAAGAAAAAGAGAAAGAGAAAGAGAAAGAGAAAGAGAAAGAGAAAGAGAAAGAGAAAGAGAAAGAGAAAGAGAAAGAGAAAGAGAAAGAGAAAGAGAAAGA
>KN837080.1:1033576-1059564 GCA_000827215.1 Sphaerobolus stellatus SS14
ACCGAGGAGTGCCTCAGCATGCATGTACATGGACGGTCTAAGGGTAGCATTGATGCTTGAGCATTCATTAGACAAGTAGAATTGAATATCAATAGAAATTGAGGTACATTTGTCCTAAGGACTTAGTATATGGAGACTTTACTTTACTAGAATGTACCCAGAGCTATTAAATAAAGCTGTTTTGATCTGGATTCTGTGAAAAATAGGTATTGAACTACACTACATGGTCAAGGCTTCCGACTCGGACACTTCAAATAAATAAAAATAAAATTTGCACCTAAGGGAGTTCGAACTCAGGACCTGAAAAGATAATCCCAGCACACAAAGAACACTTTAGCTATTACACTACACAAGCTTGTAACAATAGCATTATTAGCTAATTACATCCTGCACCTTAAGAGATTAGTCTGCTGTAGCTCATATACCTCTTAAAACCATATACCAGACTAGTCATCAAGCTCATTTTATTTATAAGAAATTCATATGCAGTAATGACGGTAATTTACAAACACAAAAGTATTATTTGAAGCCACAAATCGAACCTCGCCCTTCCGGCCTACCGTAATTCCAAGCCTCTCTCTAAAATCCTGTGTCGATTTGGAGGGGCTACAACGGTTTATAGAAGTTTCGATTTGTCAGAAACGGAGGTTTAAACGGCGTCAGAAACGACCGTTAAACGGCCACTCTGACATCCCCTAATATACCGTATGCGTGCTATGCAGTAACATCCAATAAGGCTCCACGAATATAAACCAGGCATAACATCGTTCACACGAGCATGTTGATTGCAATACTCCCAACTTGTACGGGGCTTATTCGTCGCCTAGTGCGCTGGGAGTCATTTGCGAGTAGCCTCGCATCGTCCACAGCCGCATGGGTTGATGAATGTCTCATCTACAAGTATGGACGCGTTAGGATCGGCCAAGGACCCCCTAGGAAAAAGTTGAAGATTACTTATGAGGTTTGGTTTCAAGGAAAATTATCTTGAGGCCAACAATAAGCGCGAGATAGTGGTAGAAGTTCGTCCCAGAGACTCGCGCTAAATTGAGTACATTAACCTCAGATGTTTTGCCCGATCGTTGAATAACTTGATAACGTACTTTTTAGTGAAATGCATTTATCAACTATCACGCATCGAGGACTTTTAGTAATTTTTCCAGTGATCAGGTAAACCCCCGATCGCTGACTGTCTCTCAAAAAAACACGCTATTCTCTTTAAGCTCACTGTAAACTTCAATGAACTCCACTGAAAGCTTATCAAACAACGTCAAGGAAGTTCCGAAATGTATCAGGAAGTAGAGCTGTGAGTGTGATCGCGCGAAATCCGGCTCTTTCTGACTGCCGGATTAGGGTGAGAGAGAAAGCAATATCCAACGCGTCACAGAGTCGCATCCAGTGCCGCTGATAGCCAACAGCTCATTCCACCTCCAAATGAAAGCTCAACGGGCATTGTAACGGTCAAAATGCTCCCATAATTATTACAGGTCCGAGTCCGTTCCCAGAAAAATCTTTCAAGGTATAACTAGCTATTCAGGTCATTGATTTGATTTGATCACATCGATTTTTAGAGTTTAGTATAATATAATTTACGGCTTAATACGCTCTATAACTATGTACTTTTAATACAGAAAATGTCCTTACCTTGGATTACATAGGTGGAAAATCGAGACCGAGTTGATACAAGGAGGCATACACCTAATGACGATCGAATAAGTGGAAGGAATGAGGACGAGAAAGTAGAAGAACGGAAACGAAGAATGAATGAAAGCAAAGGAGATAAAAGAATACTAGTAGTATCAATTCAATCAGCTTGAAAATCAAAATAATGAATAATTGCAACGCATATATGAAAGATTATCAAATACCTTCATCTTTCATAAGGTTTTCTGTGTCAGGATCCAGCATCTCCGTCCTTAAACCGCACTCTGTGAGTCCCTCATAGGCATTTTTCAGAGCAAAAAGGAGTTCTTCTGAGGCTGGCGTAGCTTTGTGTTCTTTCTTTCTTTTCTTATTGAGAGTAATCTTGTTCTCTTGAGCTGCGAGGTTTATAATGTTGTTGGTTCGGCGAATGAGGCAAAGGATCTTCATGTTTGTGAGAAAGAAGTGGATATTCACATATGTTGAACATAGGTTGAGATTTGCATCGAACGTTTGGAGTGAAATGCATCAATGCGTAGTATGGAGCGCGTTCAAGCAAGAAGACTGACAGGTTTGACGTCCTTATTCGTCTCAACTTCCACAGGCTCACTCATGACTCTATCTCCTTCAATGTGGTGGTTGTCCGATTCTGGGTCCTTGACAACCTGGGTGTCGCTGGCTGACATTTTTGAGCAGATAAGTGGATGTTGTTGGGAAGTCTAAGGACGCGTCGAGCTGTGACGCCACTTCAAAGCCAGCGGGAAGTCTATTTACGCACATAGATACATTATGCGAGGGCGCAAGGACGCGCATATAATGACATCGGGCGGTGCACTTTCGATTGTTTATTTGCGCTATACACATTGTATTTTTTGTTTTATTCCATGGTATGGTATGACAAGTACTATGTAATCCAGTCCACTCGTGTCATGTCCCTCGAAATCTCACAAGTCTTGATATCCATTCTGCGCTAGGATTATCCATTAATAATTAATCCTATCATGTATATATGCGTAGGCGCAAGGATGAAAATACAATGGCATTGGGCCGCGCGCTTTCAACTGTTTATTCACGCTATAACACCCATTGTATTTTAATTTTATCCATGGTATGGTACAACAAGTCCTACGTAATTCAGAAGTAATAAAAACAGATATAAAAAGCGAAAGAGAAAGAGAATGGAACCATGAAAACGAAATAAATGAAGCATAATGTAATATGAAGGAAAAAATGGGATACAGATAGACGAATATGTAGTTAGTGGAACAGATTACACAACGGATCACGAAAGAAAGCTCCAGAGAACTCAATAAAGCAAAAAAAAAAATTAATTTAAAAAAAAAAAAAAAAAAACAGAGCAAAGGGGTGGGGTGGCGGATGAGTGGAGTGTGCAGGTGACGGCCGCATGTAGTATCCGATAACATAGTTGTTGATACAAGTCCATGGAGTAGTCGTATAAGGGGAAAATAAGTGACCAACGAGCTCCAAAATACCATAATAATACTCTTTCCGATATTTGAAATAATGTCTGTATAGCTCAGGGAAGAAGGCTAAAAAAGGCGAAAGACGGAAGTCCGCACGCGTCACATCTTTCGAAACCTCACGAGTCTTGATGTTGATATCCCATTCTGCGTTAGGATTATCCGTTAATAATTAATCCTATCAATTACTTAAGGGCTCCAGTTCGTTATTGCCGTTTGCAAAATTTGATGGCGGGGTTTTCAATTGAGTTCCCATTCAGTAGTCCGCCATCAATTTTGCAAACGGCAATAATCGAAATGTACCGTGGTAGACATAAGACAGTGTAGTGAAAATATGCTGCTGCCATGAGATTGATTAGCAACTGTGAGGCCGAGGTTTGAATCCCTATCCGGAAGCCCTTTTTGGGGGGGGGGGTGCTATTTTATGCGCAGGCGGGGAGCAGACGAGTTTGAGGAACTCCCGTAGCGCGGGATAATGTGTGAATAGTCTTGCATGAGACCGTATTTCTCGATCCACGCTTTAAATGCGAATAGAATTCTATGAACAACGGATCAGTCTAAACTAAACTGACGAAATCATGATTATCACCAGTAAAAAAGTAAAGATATTGTGGGTTATTGTAATGGCTTGCAGTACAAGGTGAGTGTTTGCAAAACCACAATAACCCCACAATATCTTTACTTTTTTACTGATGATAATGATACATACATTGCTCTGGAGGGCATAAGCTTCTTAAGCTTCCACTCCTCGAATTAGTCTTTTCCCAACTCGGCGAGTGCATCGATTTAATAGCGATCATTCAATAGGCCGAGGATCCTATCCGCCGTCGTGAACGTATGGAACGTCGTTAAGGAGACTTTCCTGGATGCTTCTTCCAATTCGGGTCCTACAGACAATCAGCTCAATAATCAGAAACCAAAATAAAGCAAAACACTCACTTAACAACTCCACAGTCAGCTTCTGCACCAACGCCTCCAGCGTCTCCCTTCTCACACTCCCATCCGGCTCGATCCTAAACTCATATTATCTTACACAGGCTTCAAATGCCATGACAGTAAGTGCCGGTATCTTCTTCGCATTCGCGAATGCTTGGTGCCGGGTTACCGCCTGTTAACCGCCCCATCATCAACATCCGCTCCCCTACGGTCACCCAGCTCAGCCTCACCCCCACCTCCGAGGCCATCTTCTACTTCCCCCACACCAACGCCCAGATCCGCATCCGCGCATACACCTACGCCCTCCCCTCACCTAAGCACCCCTCGCATGCTGACTTCCCGTCCCACCGAGACGTCGACTGAGACGCCCTCATCCTCGAGATATTCGATCCCCTCTCGCCGTTCCTCCGCGCGCCCTTCGTACGCCCACCTCCCGACGGACCTCTCCTCGACTATGAAGCCTCCAAGACCTGGCCAAACAAGGCTCCCGCCCGGGCGCAAAGGCGAGCACCCATGAAGAGAACGCCCTCATCGAACGTGCTCTTACTAACTTTGCCCCTGTCGTGCTCGATCCAATCCAGGTCGACATGGTGGAGCTGGCGGCCGTGCCGAATCGCAGGACACTGGACGAAGACCGAGGGCGAGGCGGCGGAGACCGTATGTTGCAACCCAATCGAAATATGAAGAAATAGCTGAATCGAACCTTGTTGTCCTCAGCAAGACTATCCGAAGTCTCATAACGTTAACCACGAAGCATTCTTCCTCATCTGCCCTTAGCCTTCTTCTTCCTCTGATTCTTTGTCCCTACTTCGTTTATTTATGCTCTTGCTGGCTTGTCCAGCACCATTCTTGTTCTTGCATTCAGGCTTCGTGCTTGACATGTTTAGGCCACGCAACGTCCTCATCTTCCGACCACTCGCCAGAGTACTCGGCGGGGTCTTTGCTGCTGTCCAGCCGTCGTCTTCATCTTCGGTGGTCTCTAACGGAAACGAGTCAGTATGTTAGATCGTAAGAAGAGGGAGGAGCGATATACCTCCCCGATGAGTAAATACGTTAATGTTGCGACTTCCTGCTCCGAATCAACGTCAATTCCTATCCCATCACCTTGAAGTAAGAAAACGAAACATACCTCTTCCTCCTACTCGCCATCATCGCCTTCGCCTTGCTCATCCTCATTCTGCAGAAACCACATCATCAGCATCCTAATCATAACGTCAACGCAAACGGAAAGCACTCAGAATATCAATCACCACCGTCACTGCGTCAACGCCCATCATGGCTCTGTGCTTCCACTGGCTGGGTTGATTATTTGGCCTTCGACCCAGCGTCTTCTTTGTTGTGTTCGTGTTTGCTGGCGCCCAAATCACGAATACAAATTGGATAGGAATATAGAAGAGTCTTTACAGTTGAACGAAGAGAACTCAAACGAGAACGCGGGAACGGGAACAATAACAGGAACAATAACGAGAACAAGCCAGCGGGTCGAACGCAGAACGTCACGCCCGTCACACCACTCTATTTTACCGCACCCCAACCTACCCTCGATATGGTGAGTTGGAACCACGCCGGCCTATATCCTTCTCTGGATCGACATACACACCCGTTTACTTCATTTTCTAGGATATCAGTTCTTAAGGTGTCATGCGAGGAACATTATTCCCGCTTGAACTGTATATTTGGGTAGGTCATAGCTTCCTTCGCGCATTCATAATCTTGCTCATGTATGTAGATCTGGAAGAACTGTAGCCCTCCAACTCTCATTGATTTTATAAAGGCCGACGATTTTTATGGCTCCATTCTGAAAAGCCCTGAGTTTGATTACATCTGGCGAACATCCCGCCTCACATTCTGCACCCCTGCTGCACCTGCCCCCCCTCCTGGTGTTTCAGAATATGAACACGCACATCTCATATGGGGACAGCAAAAATGTTTCGTAAGTTTTCATATCAATGAAAGGCATATCCGCTTATGTTGAGTTCTGCCCCTATGGCAGATATGTGATCGCTCAACAAACAACCCACCTTTATCATACATTCTTCAGATTAAAACGTGTCCAAAGGTATGAGATACTCTTTTTTTATAAGAGCCTTGGGTTGATCGAAAAGCTTATAGCCAAAATGTTATCGCGCTGCCAAAGTGTACGAGGTGGCACCTTCTCAAGACCTATTACTAACTCACATTCCTATCCAGGCAGCTAGTTCCAATTGATTATTCCCATATTCCCGGACCCATGAAGCAGTCTTTGGTATGGATAGAGAATGGTGCAAAGAAGCGTGTGTTAACACGATTTATTTCATTTCTACTTACTAATTTCTGTGGCTGTCTATCTGGGATAGGCCTTGGTATTGAGGACAAACGACACTACACTCTTACTACCATTATCAACATGCAATCGAAAAATTATCAACTAATCAACTCGGCGAATCCAAAATACCTGGTGGATCTTGTATGTGCTTGATTATACTATCAATCCTCACGTTGGCATGCTCACAAGTTCCTTAGATCTTTGGGAGGATCGGAAGTTATAACTCAAAGGTGAACAAGGTATAGTCATTAAAATTATGTTGTTATTCATGGAGTTCAACAACGTCCCTTATAGACTGCCAAAGAATACTATATTTGGCTGGATGCTATCGACAAGGTAGATGCAGAAACAAAGACGATACATGTGTATGTACACTCGGTTGCTCTTAACCAAAATCTTCTAATCCATAATTTTTAGGATTTCCGAGATATGTTACAGAAATGGCACCAGCTTTGATAATATTCGTTTGAAACAACGTGTTAACAACATTCTTCATATTGTCAAGACCACTGGGATACCACTTGATTCGTTTGGTATGTGGTGTATTCTCCTGCTTGACATAGAGATTGATTATATGATATTTATAGAATTGACTTTACTTGAATATGACATTTTCCATAGACTCAATAAAAGCAAGGTGGTTCCTGCAAGAAGTTTCGCCGCTCTTGACTTGAACAACTGCAGAGGGATGATTGCCAGACATAAAACAATCATGTCTTGCCCCTCAAAGCTCTTCAACAGAAGAGATGTTTGATATACCCGGCATCAAAAATCATCTTATTGCAATGTATGTCCAAATTTCCACTTGATCCACATTTGATTTGTTGCTGACGAGTCTGCTGAACAGACACCGCGTCTACCCTTTTGGTTCGAAATAATATATGGACATTACTGAGACGGGAAAGAGATTGGTAGCATAAACAAACTCTAGATTCTTTTCAGGTTATGATATCGCTTTACATAAATGTATAAATGTATCAATTAATACCAAGTAATTTCCTGGATTCTCGTTTTGGGAATGTATAACTTTAAATGTACTCAAACACGTAAATCGGAAGATCCTCTGGCAGCAGTGCCAGTTCTCACCGGAGCTGAGTATAGAGGATCCGTCTTGATAGGACACATTCGCCCATTTTCTGAACGAACGAAGTTTTCACTGCAACTTTATTCCAGAGTCGTACCCAAAGGCGAGCGTTGGGCGCGTTGACATCCGCTTAAGCGAGGAAATGCGAGAGAAGGACGCGATCGCGTCTTAATTCAAGTGCTAAGAACGCAGTGAAAACCCCATCAATCTCATCCAACCCGCAAGCGCAACAAACTGATCAATCATCCTCTTTCCATGTTACGATGAAATAAGGCCTCTAAGACATACATATTTGTAAGTCTCTTATTTAAATCATTCTTGTATATCCACTAATGCTGTCTATTTAATTAGCTTATCGCAGGTTCCTCTCAAAACTTTGCATGCCTTCCAGTTCAAGTTATCCGAAGCAAAGCCGTCATACATCTCACACCAACCTGCCAAATCCGCGTCCACCGTCATCAGCATAGAAAAGGGGTAGACACATTGGCTAGTACCTACACCTACATGACCTGGCTTCTTCTCTCACCTAGCAATGATACTAATCATTCCGCTCATACCGCAACTACAGCTAATGTTGTCAATGAAATGCACTCCAAATCTTTATGTACGTCTCCTCTGGTCGCTAATAACGTGATTTATTGACACCTCTTTAGAGATTCGCCTCAGCATGGCCGTCTCCAGTGCTGGAAGAGCTCGAGGCACCTCCCCACCACTCCATCCGCCACCTCCAGGCTCCACGTTCACCTCTTCAACCACCGCCGTCTTCCCTCCAACGAGGTCTCCACCATTACCACGTCTGCAGTACGGTGATCACAATAAATCATCTATCCCCGCTTATTACGGATCACACCTGCGGTGCAATGATCACCGAGGCCCTATGCCTGCAGCCAAGTCTTTAAACTTGTTTTCACCACTGTCAAGTATCCTTCACCGTTTATTAGGGGTTCTCTATCTTCAAACAACTCTAATATAAAACCCAATGATATAAATCCTTTATACGCGCAAAGATGGTTCAATGCCACACCATGTACTAGAACTAGCCAAGTTTTATGATGAGGGTACGTCGGACTTAGTCAAATCCGGTAGCTCGATGCTGGCCTATTCACATATTGCTTTCCTTTGTAAGTTGCACAGTTGAGATATACACAGCGTCAAGAGTTTCTTTGGAATACCCTTGCCGAAGAAGACGTCGCCACTCAGGCTCTCAGGATCGTATTTATCAATGCTGACAGCCTGACTACTGTTGAGGGACAGAAGAGTTGGCCAGTGCGCCACCCCTCCCCCCCCCGGCGCAAACACTCCTGCCGCCACCGCAACGAGCTCCTCCGGCGCGGTTGTATTACTTGAAGGTGCGGCCGCATGAGTGCTTGACGTGGGCTACAGCGCCGAAGAGCGACGGGGTGAAGAACTGAAGGGCGTTGTGGTCACAGGCGATAAGCTTGCTGCGTGGGTGAAGATGAGTGTACTTGCGAATGATGCGTTGGAAAGAGGGCAGATACTATCGATTTGTGGATTAAGGTTGCTGAGGTGGGTTTATTTCATTTTCTTTTGAACTTTGAATTCTGATTATATTCGTTTAACTAGAAATGCCGCGTCCTCGATAACTAAATGGGCGCAATAGTTGTTGCATTAACAAGTCAAGTCATCGCAAAGCTGCAATTAACATGGGTGCACGTCAACCGAGCATCGCACATCGAGCCTCTCACCAAGCCCCCTCAGCCGGTAAACAACTTCGCGGCGTTCAGGAACGCATTCGGGAAAGTCGACAGGCCTTGTCTATCTTACCTTGGTTCGTTCCTATCCCTATCCACTATATACAATCTAAATACTTACACATAATCTCATATTATTTGTAGAGATCCACCTGTCTGACATGGTGCGCGTGGCAGAACCGTTACCCGACATGATCAAAGTGTCGATAACAGATCCGGGGCTGTTAGAGGTGGCGGGAGGGGCAGGCGAGCTGAAGCTAATCAATGATTTTGGAAGTATTACTGGATGGCGGATATCACGCAATACATTATCAGACACCAACCGAAGGTGAGGGAGTGGGAGATCCTGGAGGTGCAGGCAGTGAGTTATTCTTTCTTTCTATTTTCTATTTTCGACTATCGCTATTTTTTTCGTTCTTGTTATTCCATTCTTCATTTGGATGGGTTTGCTGATTGAGCTCTTTTGATAGACGATGCAGTTTGTGGAGTCCCAGTTGGCGCTGGCGGCACAGAAGGACGAGGATTTTGGATGCGGAGTCAGGAGGTGCAGCATGCGGATATTAGGAAAGGATTGGAGGCAGTGGGATTCTGATCCTTTGAAAAGGTGGAAATCGGCGCTGTGAATGTAGTGTGGAGAGTGCAGGAAACCTGTCGTGGAGGTGGATGCCAGAGCAAAAATCGACTACTTCATTGGACGTGCGCATCTTTCGACCATCAACAAAGGTGAATTCGCCTTCAAGATTTGTTGGTGTTCCCACATTCCAACGCACCAGCTCTGGACAATATCTCAGAAGATCTTTCCGTCATTCACCTTTTTTCTAGCCTTTGTCCCTGAGCGATACGGATATCATTTCAAATATCGGAAAGAACATTATCATTAAGGCATTTTGGAGCTCATCGGTTATTGTTTTCTTTTACAAGACTACTCCATGGACTTGTATCAACAACTATGCTATCCTACACGCCGCCGTCACCTGCACACTCCGCTCATCCGTCACCCCACCCCTTTGCTCTGTTTTGCTTTATTGAGTTCTCTGGAGCTTTCTTTCATGATCCGTTGTGTTATCTGTTCCACTAACTACATATCCGTCTAGCTGTATCCTTAATGTCGCATTATCCTTCGTTTATCATTTTCATGGTTCCTCTCTCTTTTTCTCTTTCTCTTTCTCTTTCTCTTTCTCTTTCTCTTTCTCTTTCTCTTTCTCTTTCTCTTTCTCTTTCTCTTTCTCTTTCTCTTTCTCTTTCTTATATCTGTTTTTATTCCCTCTGATTACGTAGTTCTTGTCCTACCATATGATGGAATAAATAAAAAATACAATGAGTGTATAGCGTGGATAAACAATCGAAAGTGCGCCCGATGTCATTGTATGCGCGTCCTTAAGTGCCTCCATGCATATATGCATATATGTGCGTAAACGGACTTACCGCTGGTTTTGAAGTAGCATCACAGCTCGACGTGTCCTTAATCTTCCTAACAACATCTACCTACGCTTTCTTCACAAGTGCCTTCAGAGAACACCAAGATAACAATGGACCAAGACCCAGAGTTGGTTAAAGAACGTGTTCAGGAAGAAATCATGAAGTTTGTGGAGATTGACGACAAGAACATCAAACCAGTCAGTATTCTTGCTTGAACGCGCTCCACACTACGTGTTGATTCAAATTTCAGTATAATTGTTTCTCAAGGGGAAAAATGAATTGGATGGATTCCGTTATTTATTCAGGCCCGCAGTGTATTAACTCATACCCGTTTAACTTGAGTCGAATTATGAAGCTACTTTGATGTATGTTAAAGAATGAGAGAAAATGTTTGTATTTCTGGCCAAATAGCTTAATAGGATAAGTTCATCGATGTGTGCTCGAGAGCGCGGCCTGTACAAGCGCGTGAGTCATCAGATAAAATGTTTGCATATATAATTTATTAATGCTGGGAGGGATTTAGCTTCGTAAGGAGACATGCATCCTCTCAAACTCAACGTCTCAGCTTACCAACCAGGGAGGTCCGTGCGCACGGAAACTCGAATAAGGTTCGCCAGCACATTTGAATCTTATTTTCGTTTTACATAACTGACGGAGCTTCAAAAGATTTCAAAAGGTATATAAGTAGGTCGATTGGGGTCAATACTCGTCGTTCCTCCTTCCCCTCCTACCACCACCATCTCCTCTTCCCTCCTTACATAATCCCCCTTTCTCTCCTCCGTCCTTCGCTTCAAGCTCAACACCTTCAAGCTATATTCAATGCCATATCAGGTGGGTCTCCCTTTGCACTCAGTCAGCCGCTTAATGCGGAGTGTCGTACTCTCTTTACCGATGTCCTCGACCAGCTGCGTGTGACGGCACGAGCAACAGTTGGCACAGTGAGATGCGGCTCCTGTAGGGGCTTTATGCCTGCCCTCATCAACTCGTCTGTTGTCTCGCCGGACGCGGCGGGGCATAGAGGCGGGGCTGGGTTGACCTTGTCGATGGCGCCATGTCCTATGGCAGAGGCAAGTTTCACTGCAGGATGACAGTGACCTGACCATGTGGAGGTGGGTTGGTGGAACTGAGAGGGGCTGTTTGCTTTCGAGTTCCTCTGTTAGCACAAACTAACATGAAGTCTGGACCCAGATATTCACAATACAGCAAGACATGCGGGATGTATTTAAATTGTTTTATTTCGCAATTTTACATAGTTTAGCATAATGACATGTTCTAAGTCTTGATGTAACGATGATTTTATATTCCATGCTTGTAGATATGATGTCAGCATAAATACAATATACTGTATGCGTACTATGCAGTAACATCCAATAAGGCTTTACGAATATAAACCAGGTACAACATCATTCACATGAGCATGTTGATTGCAATACTTGCCATCTTGTACGAGGCTTGTTCGTCGCCTAAATTAGTGCGCTGCGAGTCATTTGCGAGTAGCCTCGCATATGTCGTTTACACCCGCATGGGTTAATCGTCGTTTGGATTCGGCAGATAGGTAATGCCACCGCTGGCATAGATCCAGCTGGACCATTAGAGTGTGGGCACCGTGACGTGACAGACGTGGCGTGACGCGTTCACCCCGCTGCTCTCTCGGTTTTCAGTCTTGCTATTGTTCCCGCTTGAGCTCTCTTCGTCCGACATTGGGACGATTACTTATCGCTTGGGATTTCGGTGGTTGTAACATCAACTAGGCCGATCAAGAGCACCAGTGAACAATCCAGTAAGCCTCTCGCCTCGAAGGCTCGACCAACCACCAGCATTCAAGTCAAGGACACCCACACACAGCGAAGATGGGCGTTCATGCAGTGACAGGAGGAAGACTAAAGGAGTGGGACGAATGCACCTGATCACATGTCTGGGCGCAGACAGAGAAAACCAACTATGCCCGGCGGGCTTTCTATCTCGTATTCCCCGCAAGCCTCCATGCACGAGATCTCCTGGAGGGAACCTCCCGCATCTGTGTGAGAGCTGCTCATCCCGTCTGCACAGACTCACCCGACCCTCCCTTTTTCCCTTGTCTCTGTTTTCTTTCTTTTTCTCTGCACTGCGGAATCGCCTAGCCACACACGGAGGGCAGATGAGCGGGTTTTTCTTTCTTTTTTTTTTCTTATTTCTTCCTCTCACACCATAACTTTGTCCTCTTTCTATTTTTAATTCCCTTTCTCTAGGCCGCTCTTTCTTGAGTTGAAGGGTTGGGGTTGCTGGTGAGGTGAAATCAGCTGCGTGCGCAGTGATTGTGTACGCGCTATCCATGGTTGTAGGGAAGCTTCACTCTCTTCCGGTCGCAGATCAGGAAGTTATTTCACAATTGTAGTCACGAGACAAACTGTTTATTACCATGGTTGTTTGGTATCGGTCATGATGAGCCGATCTCTCTCCCTTCGCTCAAATTCTTGGAGATCCACAACAAGTGGACGGGTATTCCCTGAGAGGACAACCGAAAAGAATACATTGATGCTCCAAATTTGGATCCATTTGGTCTACGGCAGTTTGGCTCTGGTTTTGAACGGGCCCTCCTTCACAACGGCCTGCGCTTATCCTCCCGGTTTTAACGATGCATCCTTCAATAAATAGGCCTGTCCAACTCGTCGAACCTTGATGACTTCGTGGTTGGTTCTGGCTCGACTTCACGGATGGCATTAGTTCCTCTGACACGAGTGTATTTGGGTGTTGAGACGGATACGGGTTTGGGAGGAGCAGGAAGGGGTTTGGATTCAATGGGTTCAGCGAGGAGGGGTGCTAGTGGGATGTTTGGTATGGTTTGCATACGGAGAGTTGGGAGAGGACGGGATTGAGGAGGAACGACAGGAGGTAATGTGGCTTGGACGCGTGGTGATCTTTTGGTACTAGTCGCAACTTGGCGACTGGTATCGCGTTCTGAATAGCATCCGGTTGGATGCGGTTCAGACTTTGTTGTAGGAGTCATTGTGGTCTTTTGGATAGGAGCTGGCTGAAGTGCAGCTGCGCATGTCGAGCGAGGAGCTGGGACGGGTGCTCGAGTTGGATGAACAGCGAACACCTTAGGTACTCGAGGCTGTTCACGCTGCTTTGGAGGCTTCGTTCTCGACGAATGAGGTTGAGCGACGGGTTGTGATGGAAGAGGGTGAGCTGCTTGACGAATGTAAACGGTAGTAGCAGAGGAGACGCGAGTCGCTCCTGGTTGAGATAGTTCTTTCTCCACAATGGAAGATGCTGGTGGAGCCTGAGATGGAATTTCGCGAGCAGGCCGAGCCGTTACGAGGCGCACCGTGGAAGCAAGAGTTGTGCCTGGAACCAGATGAGTGTTCTTAAAGACAGGTTGAAGAACAGGTGGGAGGGGACGTGCCACCTGAGGAACGAGAGCGGTCGTGACACTTGATTTGGCTTGGGGTAGCGACCTCTCGACGGCGTGATGTGCTGAACTCTGAGGCGCGACTTGGTAAATTTGCTGACCCGTGACAAGGCGGGCAGCAGAAGGAGCGCCAGTGGCTGGAGCCATGCGAGTGTTCTCAATGACAGGGTGAGGTGGAAGTAGTCGAGGTGGGAGGAAGGGAAACGGCTGGAGTAGAAGAACACGTTGCGCTGGTATACATATAAGTCGTACTTCGAATTTTTGTCTCCTCCATCCATCTTCCGCTGTCTCGCACGTTCAACTCCTGACCCCAAAAGAAAGCTGGCCTGTCTTTCCCAACATCGTGCATAAGCTTCGTCATCCCCTGCTCGTTGGCACGATAGCCTGGATCTCTCGCCTGCTCGACACGCCACGGTTTTACTTCTAAGGGTACATCACCGGAAGTGGTTTAGAGTCTACGGGATCGAAATAAGTTGAATGAGTGAATGAAAATATAAGCAAAATGACCAACCTTATAGTCGATGGACTGGGTGGCTTGGGTGGCTTCGTTAGTTTCGGTGGTGCTTGGGAAAGGAGTAGGAATGCTATTCGTATATTCTATGATAAAAAGTTAGAAATTTTCACACAGCATTAAGAAGAGCCACCATCCGCAGATAACGAAATGTCTTTAGTAGAGACTTGCAACGACGGCGGTGTGAATAATATTAGAAGTAGCGACCATATTGTCATTGCAAGTGGTTGAAGTAGTAGAGACAGGAGATGAACGATTTGAAGAGTGTCCGGATGAGGTATCAGTGTGGTAATTTCCCAAGAAGAAGTGTTCGGATTGCTGGGAGGTAGTACTCGATGAATCCACGCTCCTTCAACACTCAAATAGATACGACATATATCGACTACCATCCTTGCGGATGATCAGACGTTGTATGCATCGAGTAGAATAGATATAAAGATGGGAATCGGGGGTGCTCGGCTCTTGTAGAACTTCCTATGTTCTTGTTCAGGCCACTTTCCATCAGGATCTTTGGCAATGAGGTCGCGAAGAGGAGCTTTCAGCTTCACCCTAATCCAGCAGTCAGAAAGAGCCTGATTTCGCGCGGGCACACTCACAGCTCTACTTCCTGATACAGCCGTCATTTCGGAACTTCTTTGACGTTGTTTGATAAGCTTTCAGTGGAGTTCATTGAAGTTTACAATGAGCGTAAAGAGGATAGCACGTTTTTTGAGAGATAGTCAGCGATCAGTGGTTTATCTGATCACTGGAAAATTACTAAAGTTCTGGAATAGTTGATAAATGCATTTCACTAAAAAGTAAGTTATCCAGTTATTCGGGTAAAACATCTGAGGTTAGCGTACTCAATTTAGCGAGAGTCTCTGGGACGAACTTCTACCATCATCTCGCGCTTATCGTTGACCTCAAGATAATATTCCTTGAAACAAAACCTCGTAAGTAATCTTCAGCCTTTTCCTAGGGGGTCCTTGGCTTATCTTAACGCGGCCATACTCGTAGATGAGACATCCAACGATAATCCTTTAAGCAAGTAATTTTTTAACATTAAAAAGCTGTCAGAAAATTTACTTGTTATAGCGTTAATGGAGTCTTGCTTATCAGGTTAGAATGAGCACCGAATACCAAGCGACACGAGCGTAGCGAGCGAGTTGGGGGATGGGAAATGGGAGGAGCCTTATTGGTGTACCGAATACGGGTAACGGATGGGGCGAATGCCAGGTTGGCGAGGGTATATAAGGGGATGCGATTGGGCTTGGGCGTGGTGGCTTTTCCCTCCCCCTTTATCGATACGCTACTGTAGTGCTTTCTTGTGCTGTGATTAGTCGAGCTGTGAGTAAATAGGTGAGCACCAATCTTCGATGGGCGTATGCGATGAGGGAAGCTGATTACTTGTCCTTTCGTGGTGGCAGATTTGTTAGTAATTATAATAATATTTGCGCTGCATCATCATGCGCCTGCGTGAGTCCTTGCGTGATTGTGGATTTCTGGGTATGGGAACAAGAGTCTTCGATTCCGTTCGTGTGATCCTTACTGATTTCTTATCATTTTGTGCGCTAAAATTATAGGTTTGTACCATCGGATATTATAAGTATACTGGATCCTCCGGATCGACTATATTCGGCTGGCAACGATATACGACACACTGCAGTTGAGCAGCATATATCTCGAATCTCAGATATTGGCGTTGTCTGTCACTTTATTTAACTCACTCTTAGACCCTGACAACACTGGAATGGTATACGCTCCCTCTGACCGGCGCACCTAGGATTCAATTCTTGTATTTATCTAATAGGCTGCGATTGGGGTTCTTTCCGTCAAAGGGTGCTAGATACATCAACCTCTCGAAGGTACAACGAACACGGACAGAAAATTAACCCCCCAGAACAAGAACACCGAAGAAACAAGCATATCATCCCACTCCTCCTCGAAATCACACAGATCCGTACCATTATTTAGCATCGTATTACCTTGTATCCTCCAGGTCCTCAAATATATCTCTTTCTGCGGGCTCTGATTCCGTATCGACACTGGGTGCTCTCTTGACCTTAACAACGCACTTCCAATTATTATTATAGTCAGACCGCACTGACATCCAGATCCAAGTGCTGCCAAGAAGTAGGTCCAGGTCACAAGAATCGAATAGCGAAAGAAATCAAGAATCCGGGACAGGACTTCATGCGCGTCGAAATTCTCTGTGGGGAAGTGGAGCGGGGTACGATCAATCCATGTAAGTACGTAAATGAAATGAAATGATGTAGTGTTTAGGTCGAAGCCGCTGGCAGGTCTATGACTCGGATCAGATCTAGGGCTTCCCTTTTTCCGCAACAGGAGGTGCATCAGCTGCTCTTCGAGCTTTGAGTAACATTCGGAGGTAGGTCATTTTTATTTTATCCTAATAGGGATTTTTAGAAGAAAATTGAAAATTCTATTGCGGCGTAGGAGTCGGTCCGCATCTCGCGTTGGGACATACATATCAAACATGAAGAGGTACAAGAGGAAAAAGAAAGAGAAGGAGAAAGAGAAAAAAGAGCTCAATACATAGGAATGGTTATACACAGTTGCAAAGATAGGAAGGATGGATATCAATGTTAATACAACTTGACCTGCAGGAGTGAAACATGAGGGGTAGCAAGAAGTAACAGATCATGATCGGTATTTGAGGGTATCTTGATGTCTAGGGATATCGGTGCTGCAAGAAGAAGAAAAAACAGAATGATTGCAAGTGGGAAGTGCCGAGTTTTTAATAGCTAGCAAGAATGGAGAGGAAGATTGTCCAGTGCCACATAACAATAGAGATAATTATTACCAAAGCTGTAGCTTTGGTTCTTATGAGAATTTTTTTTGTTTGTCCTTGTTTGGTTCTTAGCTACCATAGCGCGTTTTTCAGCTTCACCTCACGCAGGTCGCCAGATGTCCCACGATCTGTTTGTTCTTGTTTGGTTGCTAGCTACCGCTGTGATTTTTGCAGCTTGACCTCATGCAGGTCGCGAGGTGTCCCACGCTCTGTTTGGTTTCATTTGGACACGCATATTACTATTGTCTGGTAAGTTTTCTTGACTCTGTTGGTTACCGTTGTCATCATTCTTTCCACCTCTCCGCTCCTCATGTGTCCTCATAATAAATTCTGCCCTTCTCACCCTTTTTGTTTGACCTATGAACCAGGCTGTGAAGCCAATAACTACACAGGCATCAAAGCCAATAAAACTGGCACTGAAGCCAATACATCTGACATTAAAGCCAATGCATCTGGATCTGGGGCCAATAAATCCACTACATCTGGCTCTGAAGCCAATAATTCTAGCATTGAAGCTAATATCTCTGCAATTGGAGAATCTTGTAGCACTCTAGTCTCCAGTCCACCATTATCAGATCCTTTTAATGCCAAACTTTCTCTCTCTCCAAGTGTAAAATTAGCTGTTCTTCAGCATGTTCTTACCAATGTCCTTTCTAATAAAAATTTATTCTTTGAGTTAGAACATGCTGGCATCTCCTATAAATCAAATGGTGTATGGTTGTCAATGAAATGAGGTCTTTCATAAATCTGTAAAATTTCAATAGCTCTTGAATAGCAAAAGCGAGATGGCTTTGAAACTTGAATGCTTTATTTGACTCATTAGTCCACCATGTTTGCACTGCTGACTGTTTGGTTGTGTATGATGATGTTGTTTCATCTCAGGTTCTATCTGTCACTGAACTTAGTTTATTTACTACCCCTCCTCAGTCAGAACCAATGAATGTGCCCTCTATTTCTCAAACTGTGGCTCCCTCTGTACATTGACCACAGCCTAGTAAGTGCCTATGTTAATGTATTATTTTGCCATAAGTAACATATCCTTAGTATAATGTTTTATATCTTAGATCACACGGTACTAACTGAACTCAAGCTCTGTTGAGTATATATGTAGTACATGTATGTGTGAAGTAAAGATATGATGCTGGTACCTAATGCACTGGCATGCTAAATGTGAACCACTGTGGACACTTATGGTGTCCACACTAACTATTACATAGCATATATGTACCCATTATATTATATATACAATATATATATTATCATTTACTATAATATAGATACAATATAACAGTCTTAAACTGTTACACTTAGCTTCCACTTACAATGATTGCACCCCATTTGCCCTTGGCCATCATTAGGGCTGATCATGGGTGACCCTCAGGTGCACCCTCAGGTGATACCTGCAGGTATGTCGATTCACTTTGGGGATACCTCCATCCTTACAGGTGAACACCTGCAGGTATCAAATACCTGTATGGGTGGTTTCTCATGGGTACCTGAGGGTTATCTAGGTAATTTCATATATATATCCACTACTACAGGGTGCAGGGGGCCCTATTCACTTTCCTGAACTCATATTTAACAAGTATTTCCCTTGTAGTACTGAATTAACACAAGTTTCGACATATTTACAAATACCTGTACAGGTATTCATTTAACAAGATCAATACCTCCATCCTTACAGGTATTTAAGCGCCAGGTACCTGCGGGTTCAGGTGTCAAAACCTGCAGGTACCTGCAGGTGTGCAATACCCTTGATCAGCCCTAGCCATCATCACTTGTTACCCACCATTGATAGAGATCTCAGAAAAGTTGACTTCATCATTGTCACATTTACAGTCAACTCATACACATGGAAGGATAAGCAACATAGTAGCACAAACAATGGCCCTTCCAGCCCACAGAAGAAAGCTGTGGAAGGTTACATGAAGTGTATATCCATGAACATTCAAGACATCATATTACTGGAAGCTGGAGAGGACAAGGCATTTGAAGAGGAAATAGTCAATGATAATGAAACTAGGGATGAACCCCAACTCAGGTAGCACATAGTTCTTAGGTGCCAGTTGTTAATCAATACATTTTATGGGTGTATTAAACATAATGTAGCATCACAGCACAAGGTTATGAAAGCACTTAGGAATCTAATCTATCTGTAGCAAATTACTTTGCACTCATAGATATTAAGATAAATTACACTGTAGAAAACAGCTTTGGTCCTGCCACTTGCTGGTCATGCCCAGATCATTCATTGTCATCTTGATATTCTTTAAGGATTTGAGATTGCTCAGACCTGCAATTTGCTGGGAGCTTTTGTTATCATCCACACTAATGGGCTTTTTGGGAATATGCTGGTATCCATTAAAGCGGCTTCCCTGGGACTGAAGAGGGACAAGAAAAGGGCGAGGAAGTAAAGGTGATGCTCCAGGTGCTGTTGTCTTAGTTCCAAGTAGCATTTTCTTGGCAAGAAGCTGATTAGAAGATGACATAGTCTTACAGGGAGCATGTGCTGTGGGGGATGAGTGGATTGAGTTAGCAGGAGGGTTTAAGGTCACATTAGTAGTCACTGTGAATATGCAGCAGCTTTGAGGGGAATAGTAGGATAACATACCTGAAGAAACTTCAAAGGGCTTAAGTCAGTGTTTGCATTGAAAATAAATGACCTTGACATACTCTCACTATGGGCAGTAGTCTCCTTATTCTTACTCTTCTGAGTCTTACTCTTCTCCATCTTCCATTTCCTAACTCCAATGTAAGATATAGAACCAGATGCTTCAGTGAATGTACTTACAAATGTAGACTGGTGTCATGAGCGACATCTAGAAGGGGACAGAAAAGATGGCCAGTCCAAGTACAAAGATCCCTAAATCCATGTGCCTGGTATAGTTGAAAGATGAGAATTTTGAATATGGTCAAGAGGTGCTTCTGGGGCATTGGCAGACTTCTCCAACTCTTGGCTCCTTCTTTCAAACAAATTCCTAGACTGTAAGTTAAAGTGGAAAACAATAGGGAATGACCAATAAAGTAACCAATAAAAAGGCATTCAAAGACAGTTTCAATAAAAAATGCACTTCGAATGTGCCCTCTCCAAGACCCAGGAAGTGATGAGAGATGTGGAATGATATCACCACACGGATCAAACAGGCCAAACCATATGCTGATGCTGAGTAGTGCGCATATATATTAATTATAAGCCTCTTACCCGTAACCCAATCGTTCTTGGTAGGCCTGTTGAGGTTTCCAACTCACCACCTCCACCCAAGTGGCCTTGTCTAGATCTGGAAGCTGGGGGTGGTAGTCTGCGGTGTTGAGAATGTGGGCTATGATGTGTTCTTGTATAATTTGGTGTTTAGATTGGAATGATGTAGTAGACATAGCAAATGCTTGAAGTACTTACACAGTAGGAGAAAAAATATAGAAAACTGCTGGGAGTGATTTAGATCTGCTCCAACAATCAATTAATTGTTATTCTACTGTTGCAATTGTTTACCTGGGTTTTAATTTTCATGCCGACACTATGAGTAATATAAGTATGGTACAGTCTTGATTGGGCATTTGGGCCAACACTTTGTAAATTAATTAATAAGTATTTACAGAGATGTTTTTTGAAATCTCAATTTGGGAAGTCGAGACTAGACCTTCTAAAATATATGGGCAGAAAATATCTAAGATAGAGTGTGAGGTTTGAGGCTTATGGAAAATAAATAATGATGGGTGGTCTAGATGTCATGCCGACAAGAACATGGGACAAACCGTGACATCTGTCACGCAATGCGTGTCCGCCATCATGCCCACATTGCAACATTGAATTTGGCCACAATTCACAATACAACTGGCCTCCAAATTGTATGTACCACTCCTTCTTCATCCTGGCTATGATATGAGCAGGCCATAGGCATGTTATTCATCATCATCCATCACCCATTCCACCTCCTCTTCTGAGGACGGGGTCTCCTCAGTTTATGCCTTGTGATCAAGTGCACAGGCAACTTTGGCTTGAGTGGGCACTTGGGGCCTTTAGGATGATGTTATTTTGGCACTCCATCTGCTGTGAGTTGCTCACATTCCTCCCTCCATGCTTTGACAGCAAGCTGATGTTTCTGTCAGATTTCGGCCCACTCCTTGTCTATCTTAGCCTGTGCAATCTTGTAAGCCTCTGCCAAGTCCTTTCTTTTCTGCTTCTCATCCTCCTTCAACTTCCTAGTTTCCTCTCCTCTTTCCACTTCCTCAATGAAGTCCTATGCAGTCAAGAGTCGACCTTTACCACCAGGATTTAACTTTGTCTGGTCAGTCTTTTCTTTCTTTTCTTTATGATTGAGAGACTGATGCAGTTTACCAATTTGAAAGTCTTGGAGAACCAGCTGTGCTTGTGCACCTTTGATAATTGTGTCTCTAACCTGGACATGTTTCCATGCCAGTGCAAAATTCTTCTGGAGCTGTTGTGCATGCAATTTCCATTGTGCAGCTGTTGCACCATCATCCAACACCTCTGCCAGCCCCCATTCAGGTTCTTCCATCTCTGATATGCTCTCTAGCACAAGTCCTGGTAGTCACTGATTTGCATTGATAGGTCCTTCTGCAACAAGGTGTGATGCTGATTTGGATTCGACAAGAAATCCAACAAGCACTTGGACTCATTTGGATGGAGTATAGAGTGATGAATCAAGATAACGTTGTTGGGGGGCCTCAGTGGGGTTGTGTAGTGTTTGGAATCAGTGGTGACTGTTAAGTTAAAAGCTTGGGTGTTGCTATAATGGGTTGCAGCCATTACTCTGCAGGCTGGGGTTGCATGGAGGAGGGGAAAGGGTGCTTTTGCTGAGTGAGGAATACTTGGTTTCATTTGCCAGGGTGAAATAATATCTGGATTGAAGGGATGAATTCCTGTGGCTCGAAATGCAGCCAAGATAGTGTCTTCTGTAAATGCTTTGTGAAATGCCATCCCAAATACAAATGGAAAATCATGCTTTGCCATCTGGCCATGATTCAGCTCCTCAAAGCTTTCTAATTCCTTCCGGTAAAAATCCTTAAGACATGAGAAGCATGCAACATCGAGGCCCTGAAGTGCATGTGTGCTGTGTGTGTCAGGGGACAACTTCAGATTTCCACCTGGAATTATCCCCAACATAAACAACTCCTGGGGAGCTTTTCCATGTGGGATTCCCCCACAACACATTTGTCGACTTCTGTGGCTGGAAAGCGGGAAGTTAGGTTGGAGGCAGTGGGCACCACACGGGGAGTATCTGCACAGGTGGCCATAGTGCATGGGTTGTGGGCAGTAGCGCCGGTTGGCCGTCGAGTACTTTTCATTGTTTTTCCATTCACTTCCGTTCCATTGTTTCCATTGCCATTGGCTCATTTTCTGTTTTCTATTGTTTCCAACTTCATCATGTTATTGTTGCATATTTTCTTTGGCATTGATGTTTCTGATTCTGGACGGTATTTAGTGGGCTCACTCTGGTAGAGGCAATCCAAGACTTTCTCTTTGGATTTCCCCTCTGCTAGGTGAGATTCCCTTCACGTGTATCTATTTTGTTTACTTATATCACTTTGGATTTCCCCTCTGCTAGCCTTGTGTGATGTCCACTCGGCTCCGAGGGTTGCCCTTACAGTAGAAAGTCTTCAATTAGGAACTGGACTCAGGATGCAATCACCAACATTCCCTCCTTCACCCTCACAGACAAGAGCCCCAATGCAAGTGAAGTGACTGCCCCAGAGTCCTCTTCCCAGCAGCCATTTGGAATTCCGTACAGGAATTTGCCAGCCGTGACCACTGAAGCTGACTGTGTGAATGCTTTAGAGTTGATGCTGGTGGAAGAACATATGAAAACTGACCGAATAGAGAACCAACTACAATGACTATTAGAGCTATTGGATCCCGCATGGGCAACTGCTGAACTGGCCCCACCCAGAGAAGCTGTCAAGTATCGATCCGACCAGCTTATATTCATATATTGTTTTCTATCCATGTTCTATTCATTTGATTCATTTCCTTTGTATTCGTTCATTCAGATCCTTTTCCGCGCGGTGTACTTTCCCCGCGCGGCTTTCACCCTTATTATTTTCTTGTTGACTCAATCAATTATTTTCCGACCGGATTCCTTTATCTTTCTTATCTGTGTTATCTTTTGCACCATGTGTTTATTCTCGCTTATCATTCAGCTGATTATTTGACCCTTCATTATTTACGTTATTCTCCCACCGGCTCCGCACAGCATATCAATACGCCAATTATCTTTTTATGATTCATCTCTGATTATCTTTTTTTATCCAATGTTTTTCCGCTCAATTAATTATATTTAAATACGCTCATTTGTATCTACTTTTACTCAGTCAGAAATCAAATCTCGTATTCTGTTATCTCTACTCTTGTCTGCTTTCCGCTCGGGTTCGTTCCCGCTCGGCTCTACTCTCAACTCTACTCTTGAACTCTGAAGTAGGGACAACCTACAACCGTGCAGGGCGCAACACATAAGTTGAAGCCAAGTCCCTTCAGTACAAGTCATTGGCGTTTCCGACCGGAAATGTTGGCTTACCTCTGCGCGGCTTACCAGGTGTATTCCGTATCAGGACGTAACAGAAGCCCCTTCTGTACAAGCTATGGATGAAGATACCCAGTCAGAAATGAACACAGGGAGAGGTTTTCAAGTGTGACCCTCTAACCTGTCAGATTTTGATGGTGACCACGAGAAAGGACAAGCCTTTCTCAACTCCTGCAATCTTTATTTTTCGATTACTGGACACACCTTTCAAAATGAGCAGGCTCGTATTAGTTGTGCATTAACTTTCTTCAAGACTGGTCAGGCTGCCAGTTTTGCCAACCAGATTCTCAGGACTCAGACCAGCACCCACAAGCCTTACTTCGCTGGCTGGAATGATTTCGAGTTGGAGTTCAGGAAACATTTCACGCCTCGGAGCAAGCAGGTCATCGCCATCACACAGTTGGAAGGATCCTCGTGGTATCAAGGTTCAGATTCAGTGGA
Source organism: Sphaerobolus stellatus SS14 (assembly GCA_000827215.1). Classification (NCBI taxonomy): domain Eukaryota; kingdom Fungi; phylum Basidiomycota; class Agaricomycetes; order Geastrales; family Sphaerobolaceae; genus Sphaerobolus; species Sphaerobolus stellatus. The sequence continues at coordinate 1,057,825 of KN837080.1, forward strand.
TGAATATGTTGGCTGGTTCCACGAATTGGTTTTCCACTCGGGTTATGTTGATGATGCCAACTTAGTGGTCAAGTTCAAGAAGGGACTCAACAAATCCCTGCAGATGACGGTGGCAATGACAGACCCAGCCCCAGCCTTCAATGACTTAGAGGCATGGATTGAGGTGGCACAGAGGGTAGCAGATGCGAGGGAAACTAGCAAGGTGTTTGAGTAAAATCTCTGAGTGGTAGAGAAACCGATTCTGCACAGACCCAAGGCCCTCACTGCTATTCCAAGGACACTACCTCCCGCTCCGCCTGCCAGGACATTCAATTGCCAGGCACGACTCCCCATCCTGGTTGTCAACGCTCGCCTGGAATGACCTAAGATTCCGGACAGACCCATGACCATGGACGTCGACTGGGCCTGCAGCAAAGCCAGCATATCCAACATTGTATGCAGGCATTGCGGCAAGACAGGGCATATAGCCAGGTTCTGCAATACCGCCTTCAATGTTCAAAGCCTCACTGTTGAAGAGAAGGAGGAACTCCTGTATGGACTCATGGCCAACCTTGACATGACTGAAAACTCAGGAGCAGAACCGGGCAGTGAAGGAGAGGGGTCGTTTCTGAGTGGGAGGATTTTACAAAGCATGATGAGTGAACACTGCGCCCTCATTGCCTGCACATAATTGTTTCTCTATATTGGATAATGTTTCTACTATTACTCAATGCCCCCAATCTGAGAAACCATTATTACAAGTCGCATTACACCCTCCAGATCCCAGCTGGAATAAAACCCCCTTCTATTGACGACCCACATGGGAAAGATGGCTACCAACCAAGTACATGTTGGCCACGACCCCCAGTTCAAAATCTCTGTCACTCAAGGTTTGCGTTCAAACCACTGATACGGGTGAAGTATTTGCTATGCCTGCATTAGTTGACTGTGGAGTGACCGGACAATTCATGCATGCAGACTTTGTCTGCCCCAACTGACTCACCACATGCAAGCTCACCTGCGCGATTCCGGTACTCAATGTGGATGGAACCAGAAATGAAGGCGGCTCTGTCATGGAAATTGTGGACATGATCCTACACTACAATGATCACACTGAGTGGACTTCCTTCGCAGTCATCAACTTGGGGAAGCAAGATATTATTTTGGGGTTCACCTGGCTCGAAGAGCACAACTGTCAGGGGATGACCCTGAAACTCCATTTTCACAGTCGTCCGGACTCCGCTTCTACACACGTCAACAAACATTCGGAGTCCGAGAACCATTGGTACAGGCACCTGGACTCCACTTCAACACTGGTCGACAGGATCCCGGAGTCCGAGATCCCTATAGTCGTATGTCCCACACTCACTCTCCATGGTATAGGAGTAGAGACGCAAGCGGACTCCGGGCCACAACTTATCAAGTTCGTTCTATAGTATCGGAGTCCGGTCGTGGGCCCTTGTTGTGGCCAGAGAGTGGGAAGTTAGGGTGGATGCAGTGGCAGGTTCGGAGTCCGGATGCAGGGGTACGGGTTAGGGTGTAGTCAGGGTGGTCCTTATGGTATTATTCTTGTTCCTGTAAGGGCAACCCTCGGAGCCGAGCGGACGTCACGCCAAGCTAGTAGAGGGGAAATCCAAAGCTATATAAATAAGTGAATAATACACGTGAAGGGAATCTCACCTAGTAGAGGGGAAATCCAAAGAGAAAGTCTTGGATTGCCTCTACTAGAGTGAGCCCAATAAATAGGAAATAGGTCAGGTA
>KN837080.1:1073495-1103722 GCA_000827215.1 Sphaerobolus stellatus SS14
CGGAGCCCACTGTCTCCAACCTAGCCTCCCACTCTCTGGCCACAGAAGTCAGTGAATATGTTGCTGGGGAAATCCGAGCGGAAAAGAGTACTGACGGTTTCCGGGTGGAAATGAGGACTGACAGTTTCCGGCCGGAATTGCTTCCTGGTGATTATTAGTGTTGAAAATAATCCCGGGCGGAAATCTATGGTTGTCCCCTGACAGGCATTGGAAGGGATTACAGCGGTAGGAGAAGAGCAAGATGTGCTGAGGGATATTAGGAGAGGGATGAAGGATGTGGAATTGGAAGAGGCAGTGGCAAAGGTGGCAGAAGAGTTGAAGAAGAGCAATGTGAAGTCCATATGGGCAGCAGAGTGGTCAGAATTGGACGGATTATTATTGTTTAGGGGCAAGATCTATGTCCCGCCCAATCCCGAGCTACATTGACAAATTGTTTTTCAACATACTATGATCAGCTATAGATGACTATGCTAGCAACTATAGCTGATTATAGTTTATGTACATTTCCATAGCAAAATCTGTATGGGTAATATCTCGATGCAGACTGTATGGGTGGCCCCAGTTATTTGTCATGAGAGGGTAATAGATCATATGAATTAGGTTCTTGAAAAAAAATAGGATATTCCTGTGTTGTGCCATAGGAATAACTAAAATTCATTACCGAGCTATTAGGCGCCGGTTTTTAGTACGTTTCCTGATGCTATGCCCTCCAGAGCAAGGTATGTATCATTATAACCATGATGTCGTCAGTTTAGTTTAGATTGATCCGTTGTCCAGACTTAACTGTAGCTTGTAAATATAGTTATAAATACTCTACATGATTTATCTCTGATTTATTAGCCAAGTATTAGGACTCCAGAGAATTATCAGGTATTTCGGCGCCATCTGCTGCAGGACCACAGGTATTCATGGCAGCCCGGTGTTTCCCCTCTGTGGCACGGAATAAATTACTGATACGAATTTGAATTTTCGTTCTAGATATGAACCAGGTTATTAAAGGATAATGGCAGGTAAAATATGAAATTCGGGAAAATTATTTTACAAATATGATTTCTGCATTTCAAACCTGGCGCGTCTCGGCCACCGTAATTATTCTCTTGTCAAGGTCCGTAGAAGATCAGTCATTATATTGCCCTGTTTGGGAAATTTCAAGCAACCAAACGGAGCCGAAAACCGAATAGGACGGTTGCAGGGTGTTTGAGGAGAAAGAATATGACTTTGTACTCCTCAAATACCTTATACGAGATTGCAATATGATTCCCGCTTTCCAACAGCCAGGGAAAGTGTTTTATCTCAATGATCTTGTAGATGGAGACGCCTTCGTCCGATTTTTCCTGGAGGAACAACTTTCTCAAAGTGATTTATAACCGTATTATAGATATACTATATTCTCCATAGGTTTTTATATATATTCTGAAATTTTCGTAATGATCTGACCGAGCCTGATTTGATCGCTGGGTCTTCAGGCCTGATCAGGGAAAAATGATTTTTGCGATAGGATGAGAAAGTAGAAGAATGGAAACGAAGAATTGAGAATGAAGGCAAAGGAGATAAACGAATAGTATCAGATCAATCAGCTTGAAAATAAAAACAATGAATCATTGGAACGCATATATGAAAGATTATCAAATACCTTCATCTTTCATAAAGTTTTCTGCGTCGGGATCCAACTTCTCCGTCCTTAACCCGGACTCTGTGAGTCCCTCATAGGCGTTTTTTCAGAGAAAGAAGGAGTTCTTCTGAGGCTGGCGTAGCTTTGTGAGCCTTCTTTATCTTTTTATTGAGAGTAATCGCGTTCTCTTGAGCTGCGAGGTCTATAAGGTTGTTGGTTTGGCGGATGAGACGAAGGATCTTCCCATTTGCGGGAGGGCGGATATTCACATATGTTGAACATAGGTTGAGATTTGCATAGAATATTTGCAGTGAAAAGCGTCAACGTGTAGTATGGAGCGCGTTCAAGCAAGAATACTGACATATTTGACGTCCTTGTTTGCCTCAACTCCCACAGGCTCAGTCATGACTCTATCTCCTTCAATGTGGTGTTGGTTGACCGATTCTGGGTCCTTGACAACCTGGGTGTTACTGGCTGACATTTTTGAAGAACAGATAAATGGATATTGTTGGGAAGTCTATGGATGCGTCAAGCTGTGACGCCACTTCAAAGCCAGCGGTAAGTCCGTTTGCGCACATACATGTATATATGCGTGGACGCAAGGACACGCATACAATTGACATCTGGCCGCACGCTTTCAACTGTTTATTCACGCTATACACTCATTATATTTTTATTTTATTCCATGATATGGTAATGATAAGTACTACGTAATCCAGAAGTAATAAAAACAGATATAAAAAAGCGAAAGAGAAAGAGAAAGGAACAATGAAAACGAGATAAATGAAGCATAATGCGATATGAAGGAGAAGATGGGATACAAACAGACGAATATGTAGTTAGAACAGATTACACAACGAATCACGAAAGAAAGCTCCAGAGAACTGAATAAAGCAAAACAGAACAAAGGGGTGGGGTAACAGATGAGTGGAGTGTGCAGGTGACGGCGGCATGTAGGATAGCATAGTTGTTGATACAAGTCCATGGAGTAGTCGTATAAAAGAAAACAATGACCGATGAGCTCCAAAATGCTATAATGATAATGTGTTTCCGATATTTGAAATGATATCCGTATAGCTCAGGGTCGAAGGGTCGAAAAGGCGAATGACGAAAAGATCTTCTGAGATGCCGTCCAGGGCTGGTGCGTTGAAATGTGAGAACACCCAGCAAGACTTGAAGGCGAATTTCACCGCGTTGGTAGATGGTCAAAAGATACGCGCGTCCAACGAAGTAGTCAATTCTTGCTCTGACATCCACCTCCACGGCAGGTTTCTCGTTCTCCCCACACCAAATTCACCGCGCTGATTTCCACCTTTTCAAGAGATTAGAATCCCGCCGCCTCTAATCCCTTCCTAATATCCGCATGCGCCAGCTCCGCATGCTGCACCTCCTGACTCCGCATCCAAAATCCTCCCTCGTCCTTCTGTGCCGCCAGCGCTAATTGGGACTCCACAAACTGCATCGTCTATCAAAATAGCTCAATCAGCAAATCCATCCAAATAAAGAATGGAATGATAGAACGAAAATAACGACAGTCGAAAATAGAAAATAGAAAATAGAAAGAATAACTTACCGGCTGCACCTCCGGGATCTTCCACTCCCTCACCTTCGGCTGGTGTCTGATAATGTACTGTGTGATATCCGCCATCCGCTGATACTTCCAAAAATTGATTAATTTCAGCTCGCCTGCCCCTCCCGCCGCCTCTAACAGCTCCGGGTCCGTTATCGGTACTTTGATCGTGTCGGGTAACGGCTCGGCGACGCGCACCATGTCGGATAGGTAGATCCCTACAAACAATACGATATTATGCGTAAGTATTTATATGTATAATGTGGATAGGGGTAGGAACGAACCAAGGTAAGGTAGACAAGGCCCCTCGACGCTCCTGAATGCGTTCCTGAAGGCCGCGAAGTTGTTTACCGGCTGAGAGAGCTTGATGAGAGGCTCGATGTGCGATGCCCGGTTGACGTGTGCCCATGTTAATTGTAGCTTCGCAATGACTTGACTTGTTAATGCGGCGACAATTGCGCTCATTGAGGAGTAGTTATTGAGGATACGGCATTTCTAGTTAAACGAATATAATCAGCATTCAAAGTTCAAAAGAAAAAGAAATAAACCCACCTCAGCAACCTTAATCCACATATCGATAGTATCCGCCCTCTTCCCCAACGCATCATTCCCAAGTACACTCATCTTCACCCACGCAGCAAGCTTATCGCTCGTGGCCACAAACGCCCTTAGATTCTTCACCCCGTCGCTCTTCGGCGCCGTCGCCCACGTCAAGCACTCGTGCGGCCGCACCTTCAGGTACAGCCGCGCCTCATATAGCGTTAGTTGCCGCGCGAGGTCGGAGTGGTCGAGCCGGAGGAGCTCGTTGCGGTGGCGGCGGGAGTGTTTGCGCGGGGGGGGTGCGCTGAGGATGGGGGAGGAGAGGGGTCGGGAGGAGTTTCGCTGTGGTGAGGTGGAGTGGTTAGCTGGTGTTTTGAGAGGGATATGTTAAGATACGTACATGTCGTTGCATTTCTAGTAAGAGGGCTTTAGCGTTTTGCGCATGTGCAGGCGGTGAATGGATCAGTTCGAGAAACTCTCGTAGCCGCGGGATGATGTGCGGATCGTCTTCCATGAGACCGTATTTCTCGATCCACACTTTGAACGTAAACAATACTCTGCGGACAAATGAATCAGGATAAACTGACGACATAATGATTATAATAATATATACCTTGCTCTGGAGGGCATAAGCTTCTTAAGCTTCCACTCCTCGAACTGGTCTTCTGCTAATTCGGCGGGTGCGTCGATCTGATACCGATCAATTAATAGGTCGAGGATCCTGTCCGCCGTCGTGAACGCATGGAACGTCGTCAAGAACACTTTCCTAAACGTTTCTTCCAGTTCAGGTCCTAAGAACAAACAACTAAATCAGCAAATCAACTTAAGAGAGAAGAAAGCAAAACACCCACTCAACAACTCAACCGTCAACCTTTCCACCAACGCCTCCAGCGTCCCCGCCCTCACACTCCCATCCGGCTCGATCCTAATCTCATCCCCATCATGTACAGGCTTCAAGTACCATGGTAACAGTGCCTGCATCTTCTTTGCATTCGCGAATGCCTGTGCCTGATCATCGCCTGTTAACCGCCTCACTTTATCCCCTGCCGTGGTCGACGAACTCCGCCGCACCCCAACATTATCATCGATAATGTCGATATCGTCGTCGAAGTCATAGTCGTCGATGTTCCCCGGAGAGGCAGTGTAGTTCGGGGAAGTGATTACTGTGTCGGCGGTGGAATGATGCTCGAATAGGGAAGGAAGGGTGCGTGCAGAGGAAGGACTGTAGCTTGAGCCGGGCGTAGTGGTAGAGGGCGTATCGAAGGGACGACGACTGCTTCGAGAACTTGTTGTAGATGGGGGACCGACAGCAGGGGAGCCGAGAGATCGACTACGGGGGATGAAGCTTGATAGGGACGATGCTGAGGAGGACGATGAAACCGAGACTGATGCTGAGAATGATGAGGGTGTGCCGCCAATAGGATTCGGCGTACGCGGTGTGGGTGGTGTGGGTTTGTTCTTATCGATGGGAAGACGGTTGGTGTTTACTTTGAGGGAAGGATGCGCAGGGAGACCAGGGCCACGAGCGCCTGCGAAGCGTTTTCCAGGGACAGGAACAGAGGTGGGAACAGGGGCTGGGGCAGGAACCTTTGGTGGGACGGGCGTTTTGGGCGTTGGAGGGGTGATACCGTATGGGTGGGAACGTAGCGGCTGGAAGGCCCAGGAGTTGTGGGGCGGGGAAGGCTGGGAGGGGAGGTTTGGAGGGAGGTTGAACCGTGCGGCGGCGGGGGTGACTTCGGTAGGGAATCCACGGGGTGAATGGAGGTCAGAGATGGTTAGAGGGAGCTAGGGGATGTTAGCAAAAATAGCGCATAGTTGGGTTCATACGCACTTCGGTCTCGTTATGGGCGTTATAAACTGTTTGCTCTTCTTCGAGCATCTTGTTCACCTCTCGTTCGATGCCCTGCCGTATCTCCTTTCCACTCTCGTCAATTCGCAGTGTGTCCGCCAAGGTGAGTACGTCATCGTCCAAGGTGAGCTGAGCGAATTCCTCTCCTTCGTACAGCACCTCTGCATTGTACTCGTACTCGCGCATCTCTGGTGCTAGAGTGACGAGTCGCTGGAGTATCCTGGGAGGGATCCAGGCCAGATAACCACTGGGTACCCAGCCTACGGTGTCCCCGACTTCAGCAGCCCACCAGCCACTAGGCTCGGTCGTGACTATGGCGAGGATATCCCCCTTATGAAACGGCATATGGTCGGGATCCTCGCTTGTAAAGCTGAAGAGTGCCAGTGCATAAAAGATGTTGCGATCATCGTCGCGGTCGTCTTCGGAGTGGTATCCGCCGAAGGAGTCGAGGTCGGTGGAGGCGAGAGAGGCGCGTTCGGCGTCGGTGGTGAGGATAGAGTCTGTCTCTGTCTCTAGGGTGCGATCAGAGTCGGCGAAGGAGTAGATGCTGCGGGGGTGGACCTGGGTGGAAGAGGCGTAGGACTCGTAAGAAAAGGCAGAGTTGTAGGAGGCGACTGAGGGCGAGCGGAGGCGTCGCTGCTCGGAGTGGACCTGGAGCATCGTGTGGAATACGAGCTCGCTGTGGACGACGACGAGATTCAAAGGGTGGGATTCCCCGACCCAGCACTTTGGTCCCGTGATTACAACCGGCGCCAATTCTAATTAATAAAGGCATGCACTGGATTTCAGTCTGCAATTACGATTGTCCCCATTTGATCTCAAGTACAGCTTGTTTGTATCTTTCCTAATAACCTGCGAGACCCTCATAAAGCCTATCTCGTTCAAAGTCGTGGCGTCTTTGTACCCAGCGAAGAAACTGGAGCCAATCTTTCGAAAGTTCAAATTAGCAGTGCAAGTCGCATTCTCTATATTCTACATCAAGCTCGTCTTCCTCCAGTCGTACACAAACCCCACTTAGTCCTTATCGCCCAATTCCTCGTGTCAACCTAACGCAAGCAAGAGATTACGTCAAATTAGCCGTTGCCGTGCTCCTCAGCAAAATCCGCGAAGACTCACTGTGCCAATCTGTGTCAAACCGCGTGTGCGCCCTGCACTGTTCGCGCCTCCACCACCCGAAACCCCCGACAGGCCCATCCAGACATCCAGTGTCGCCGCAGTATGGCAAGTCGACGTGGATCAGTCACTTGCGTCGAATGAAATAACCTTTTGAAACGACCGAATACGCATAGCGGCTTGTCTGCCCAATCGAATACCCGTCATTCATTTTCTCAGTGCACCGGGATTATGGACCTTGCGAAGACCGTCGATGTCCACATCTCATAATCCCATTTGTTTGCTGGTCCGCAATATAGGTAGGGCCGGATAGTAACCCCTTTCATAAACCGCGTCTCATATATCTACGCGAACACATTGCTTATTAGGCTGTTATATATATCAGAATCATCAAAGTCAAATAATACTGCTCGCAGGGGTGATATCCCTTGGCTTCGATCCTAGAAAGAGCGCCGTTCTCCGTCCTACGATCCTCCGTTTCTGTGTATCTGCATCGCATTGCATAACGCCCGAGATACCCTCCGTTCCCGCGCGCTCCCTACTGCGCACCAGGCTCGACGGTGTATACTTATGGGAGGACGAGGATCATAACGGCGTATACTTATGGGGGGACGAGGATCATATACATAACGTCCAATAACACTACGCCTGGCTATTATTACTGGTAATCGTTATCGTTTATTACTACATGAAAATTCGTAAATACATATATGAAATATGAATAGTATTCTACATCATTACACTTCGCAACGCACCCGATTAGGCAAATACAGAGGGAAACGAGTGACAGATGATACAAACACTTATAGCCCCAACAAAAAACAAAATAAATGAAGACAAATACCATCCAAGGCTCATCATCAATCCAACTCCTGCAAACTCGCCTGGCCCTCACCTACTCTCTTCTCCATCTTCGCCAACCTCTCTTCCAATCCCTTCAGCTTCTCCGTAAGTTCCCTAACCTCGCCCTCCAAAGCCCCCTGCGCCTGCTTCTGCGCAAGCTCCCCTTTAATAACCTCCTCAAACACCCTAAACGCCTCCTTCACACTCTGCCCCACAACCTTCTCCACATCCTGCTCTCCCATCCCCACGCCAACCTTCCCAGTTCCAACATTAACCGGTCTCACCTTCGGCCCCTTCACGATGCTCTTCCCCACCCTTAACCACGTCCACACATTACTCAACACAAGACCCACCACCACAAACCACAAAATCGCACTCGTCTCGCTCGCGTCCCACGCGTCCCTAATAAGCTCAATGGCCCCCCAAAACGACTGCTGCGCGACCTTCGCCGTCCCCTCCGCCGTGTCCCAAGCCCACTGCAGCCCCCGCGCATTCCGCTCCTTCTCCTTCGCTTTCCGCACGTCTTCCTCCGAGACAGCCCCACCCGGCGACAAAGGCGGCGGCGCATTCGGCACCTCCACCTCCTCCGCTACGAATCCCTGCGGCACAAACTCCGATTTATGTTCATTGATATACTTCCTCATCGCGCGTTCCAAGCTCGCATGATACGTCTTCTGGCCGTCTAGACAGCTCTTCTCGATAATCCCTTTGATGAAGCTGCGGCCGGTCCATTCGACTTGGGTCGTGACGAGGACGCGGGTGGACGCTGCGCTTGCCCACGTTAGACACGTGCGGGTCTTGACGGCGAAGACGCCTCCGCTGGGGACGTCGGGCGTGCGCGTCGTCGTGAGCATAGAGATGTAGTCGTCCATGTCGAGATATATCATCTCGTCTTGCAGTTCGCACTTGGTTTGTTTGGGGCCGATCGAGCCTGAGAGAGGCTTGATATACGACATGTTCCGCTTGAGTAACTTGGAGCCTTCGGCGATGGGCGTCCAGTCTGATATTTGTACATCTGCGTACAATAAAGCATTAGAACTGGTGTATAATAGAGGTGAATGTATAATATAGTACATACCAATAAGCTTCTCATCATTCCTCATAAACTCTTTAATAAATCCACTCGCAAACATCAAATTATAGATCTTCTCCGGCTCCCCAGGTATAACCATATCCATTGCCACCTCCGAATAATGCTTGCCCTCCTTCCCACAAGTGCACTGCGTCGGCTTCCGCGCCCCAGGCGATGGTGCAACGTTCCCTCCATTCACAGGTACACCACCCTCAACGACGCTGCCCATACTACTGATCAAGCCACTTCCGCCGTCGTCGAGAGAGCCTCGGGGACTGGGTAGTCCTTCAGGGTGAACGGACCGCCAGATGTTGTAGATCACGTCGTAGGTCGTGTCGCGACTGAGGAGAGAGGCGAAGGTGTATTTGGCGGAGTAGGTGTTCACTTGGATAGCATTGGGGATGACGTAGGCGGTCATTTTCTTTTCGAGGGATGTTATGTCTTCGATGGGGATCACGAGCTGTGATGATAAAAGTGTCATTAGTACGAATAAGAGTGGATGAATAGAGAATAAACGCACATCCGTCGTCCATCCAAAGATATTCGCATGAAAGCAGATATGATTCTCTGATATATAAAGACGGCCTTGAATGAGGATTTCCCGCTGTAGCGCACACCCATAATCGTCGATCAAGTAGTCCCCTTCAGGAACAGTCGGAAACATAACATGGAAATCCGCCGTCCGTTTATTCGACGCAACAGCAAAGCCCGTTATAGGCATAACCCCATCCGCCAAGGCATCCAGCTCATCCTGAGACGAATCATCGTCATCATCGTCCTCGTCGTTCTCTTCACTCCCAGATGATGACGACCCGCGGAGCGAATTCTCCCTACTATCGTCGCTGTGGTTATGATGACTCATGCTTAGCTTGCGCGATTGCGAATGGCGATCTCGCCCTTCGCGTGGGGCAGGCAAGCCGAATTCAGAGGTGGAGGAGTTGTTTCTGTGACGCGTCTGGGTCGTGGGGGCGGGCACGACAGGCATAGGTATAGCCTGCTGCATGACGGGGTTGGCGAGTGCTAGACCAGAGCCGGCGAGGGCACTAGCGAGGCCGCCTGAGGGGTGGATTCGGCGGGGAGGAGATTTGCTGCCGGCTGTGTTTGAGCGCGAGGAAAGGGAGGTGCGGCGTTGCCAGGTTGAAGTGGACTTCTTCTTCTCATTTGAGGGAGAGGATGTGTCCTTTGCGTTGGTATTAGTGTTGGTACTGCGTGGCGGTGAACCTGGCACGAATGTAGCTGCTGTTGGAGACGAGACTAGCGGCTGAGGGACGACGGTTGTTGTCTCAGGCTGCGCTGCGGGCTCCTGCGCTGATGGAGGTGGAGGTGGAAGATCGCGAGTTGGGACGGGTGGTGGATTTCGATTTGTGTACGACGAAGACGGCTGAGACGACTGCGACGCCCGCCTAGGACCTGGGGTGAGATCGTCCAGGTCCGGTCCTTGCACCTCCACGCGGGGCAGATTATTCGATACAGAGACCGAGGAAGCCCATTCATTGTCCTTCATCCGCTCTGCGAACGCCTTCTGCGCACGACTTCGCTCGGTATCGGAGACTCCTGAGACGTTTGACACTGTGCGTGCTCGCTGTGGGGGTGTGCTGGGGTTTGAAGCTTGAAGCGGCATCGAATCCTTGCGATGGGGACTGCCCGCAGTCGTTACGCTCCTTGGAATTGAATCGGAAGAATCGGAAGTGAGGACGACACGGGGATTTGAAGCGGACGTCAAACGAGGCGTGGAGGATGTCGACACATCGCTGCTGGTGTGTGCACGACGATGAGCACTATCACTGCTGGGCGCCTGAAGCTCCGCTTGGGAAGTGTTCGTACTTGCTGATCTCGTGAACTTGGATAGGATGGAAGGCATAAGAAAGGATAATCGTAAGTAGGAGGGAGTCGTGAGTCGTGGTTATCAAAAAAGCGGAATTCTTTGTTTGTGGTTTGTGTGCTTGACCAATGGCCGTGGGTGCCGCCATCAGCAATTATCCCGCGTGCACGTACTTAAGTCGTCATGTCACACTTGCCCGACGCCGACGTCCTTGCCCTGCCTTTGACCCTATCATTCTCTGGCAGATCATGTCCAAACCTTATTTTGAAGGCCGCGATTACCGAGCAGCTCTGTACTATGCCTGGTGGCAAACCGACGCCGGAATTGGAACGGGTATACGCGATATGGGGGGCAGGTCGCCTAGGTATGAAGCAGAAATTCTGCACATCGACGATATACTTATCTTTATGTATTTATTAGGTATCTTTCACACGGGAAATATCATGGTCCACCGTGATCACCTCGAAGCCAAAGCCAACGCGATTATCGACAAGGACGTAAACGCCGACTGGTATATTCCTAGTTATACAAGGCTCCAAGACACTGTCAAGAAAGCAGCCAAAGCCGCAGGCTATGCACCGCCTCTACTCATAGGACAGCTCTCGCATATGGGCGGAGAGGCGGAGCATCCATTAATAGGAGGCGTACACGGGACACGGCCTTCCGACTGGACTCAGGAAGGAATAGCGGATATCATCGACAGATTCGCCTATGCTGCTGGTGTTTTACATTCTGCTGGATTCGACGGCATTCAGGTAAGTATTCCTCCTTTATCCGCCGCCTTGCCCTCTTAATATTTATCTCCTAGATTCACGGCGCGTACAAGAACTTCATCACCCTCTTTCTCTCTTCCATCTCCAATACTCGCACAGACGTGTACGGTGGAACCATTCAAAATCGTGCTCGTGTTTTATTGGAAATTATTGATGCAATCCAGAAGCGGGTTGATGATTCGAGCTTTGTTATTTCGCTGAAGCTGACTTCGAGTGATTTTTCGGAAGGTGACGACTTTTGGCTGTGTTTATTGATATGCTTTAACAATTATTACAGGCGGATTATCTGACTTTGAATTGGTAATCTTATGCCGATTACTTGAAGGCGCGAAAGTCGATTATATCGAACTATCAGGTGGGACGTACGAAGGCGTGACGGACAATCAACAAGTAGGCATACCGATTACTCCTATCCGTTTCTAATGCCTTATTCGATTTTTCATTTATTTAGTCCAGCCTTCGAAAAGACCAAGCCTTCTTCCTTTCCTTTGCATCAAAGGTACACTTTCATATAATTCTGGATTTCCCATTATTTATTTATTATCTTATTTTACCAGATCCGTTCCTCCCTCACCCACACAAAATTCATCCCCACAGGCGGTTTCAAAACCGCATCTTCTATGGCACGTACACTCACCACTGATAAAGCTGATTGTAAGTACATCCCTAATAATCACTTCCCCTCCCAATTGACGAGAGGATTTATTTATATAGTCATCGGTCTAGCACGTAGTCTAACTCACGAGCCGCATCTCGCTGAAGCGCTCCTGTCAGGAAGTTCCGCGCAAGCGAAACCAAATAAGTTACCGCGCTCGACGGATATTCAGTTGGATGCGGCGTTGGAGCAGGTTAGGAGGATGGGAGAGGGTTTGCCGGTGTTGGATTTTAGCGATGAAGAGGTCGTGAGGAGGTGGATGAAGCAGAGGGAAGGGGATTGAGATTATTGGAGAGTGGGATAGAATTGAGCTGAGTGATAACGCATGGGGACTTTTATTTTTCGTGCCGGCCTTGATTTTTGGTTGTGTATATTTTAGTGTATGATTGATCCTAGGACTTTGTAGGAATAGAATGTCGACATATGATAGCAAGGCCTTATTAAACTAAGTCCAAATCATTCTCCTTTACCTTGTGGAATAATACTTCACCCGCTACGCCACTCAACTTCGATGTATGTCCCTTTAGTACTAGTTTTGGATATCAAGGACGAGCGTGAAGCTCGTTATTAAGCACCTCCAACAACTGCGCATATATTCTTTCCAAACTATAGTCGGCCGTGTCGTATGTCGTCTAGATAATTCAAGCGAATTTAAAGTGTACTGATGGAATAGTTCACTGAGCTTACTATAGAGAAAGTATTCAATGTGGAAAGAATACGAAGGAGTGAGGAGGAGAAGGAGTAGTGAAAATACTCCGAAACTTAATGGATTGTTACTAATATCTCAGCCTATTTGTAATTCAAAGTGGGGTTCATAATGACCTGGATATACTCGAAGAGAGGAGAGAGGAGAGATAATTGAAGAAAATGAGAGGAGAGTGAATCGAAGAGACTCGAGGGTAACCGCGCATGAGAGGATATCTGTGTAATGGAATTAGAGAGATGGCAAGTTGCTGAATTTTACGGTAATGACTAACAATAGGACGACCATGAACTGTGTCCGACTGCAAAGTGGGTAAAATGAGGATTGCAAAGGCATGCATAGTAGTCCTGAGAGTGGGCTCCCGTACCGCATAAAGGGACGGGCGAAGTATACCATATAATAACGGCACCATGGTGTAAGTGGTCGGATACCGTGGTTGGAGGGTAAATCAAACAGTCCTCCTGAATTTGAATCCCGCTCGTGTCCAGCCGTTACGTAGCGTCTTTTTCCCCTTTCTCCTCTTGTGTATCTATGAATTTCTAACTACGTTCATTTATTATTCTAGAGCTGATTATCATTACTATTATTATTATAAGTAAAGCTTTGGGCAAACGAGCTGACACTTATATTCCTCCTAAGCTCTAGTCACGCATCTGCATTTATTCAAGCAATTTATCCCCTGTATTGAGTGAATCGCTAAAAATATGAGGATATTAACAGGAAGCAAATCCTCTGAGACTTTGATTTTCCTCCTAGTCAGCCTGAGAAGCTTTTCCCGAGCCCTCAGCGTGCGTCCCTGCCTACAAATGATATGCATGAAGTTAGACAAAGGTTGCTTTAAAGGTAAATTATTATTACATGTTACATTAAAATACCCAGTACTGAACGCGCTGGGTCTGCTAAAGTGCAGATTGGCACTGGTAGTGGGTAGTAAGTAAGATTCTTGAATATGACTCGTTATGTCACGTATGTTTCCCTTCTTAAACTCTTCCTGATCCACCTCCTCACCTTCAAGTTCGACGCGACAAACGTGTGTATATTGGTGAATCAGACGACTACAAAGTTAACACCATCCAAGCTCCACCATCAGCGACTCACCATGGACGACCGTATAGTCTTTCCGCCCGAGCTCTTTCTTTGAGTAACTGCTACTTCAACCTCCTGTTTAGCTGCCAAAGGCATTAACATTTTTCAACCAGACCTGGTGATACTATCCTCCCACTACCCTATTAGCCTTCAGTCAGTGCTCGAAAGTGGTTGCGTCGTTCCTTGGTCAATTATACAGGCTCCCATGCCATTTGGGAGAACTCGCGAAACCGCTATTGTGCCCTAGGCTGGTCCTCTCCCTGGAATGAGTGAATTCAAACGCGCCACTATTCATATTCGGAGCCAAACCTTGTCATGCGAGTGGCTTGTTGTATCAATAGTCAAACGTCATTGACATGCCTTTCTTTAGATATGTTAAACCTCAGCCTCCGAGTTTCCGTTTTCGTATTTTTTGAACTTTGAAGATTTGCGAGGCGGTGAGCACAGTGCCAATCTCTGTATATCTTGGTGACCTCCATCCGCTGTAGTCTAAATGCCGGAAGTCGCTTTGCAATCAGTATGTTGACCTTATTAGTGATTTCGAGTGGATATCCCTACATAGGATTAAGATATAGGATAGAAAAACGGACATAATGTGGCCCGCTATCGAGACCTGGAAACCTCTGCTCAATTTTGAATGATATTGTGACCGCAATGTAGCTGAACGAAATCAAATCATGTTGAATAATGCACAGATATCCGGAGGTTTCAATGTGTCTTACATGTCCTGTCCCCAAGCCATTCCGACTCCTGGTTTCTCTTCTTACCCTGGGTGGAATCCCAATCAGCTTGGACTCATCCATGTTGCGTTGTCCAGTTCTGGAATAGGAGGGTGGTAATTGTGATTATGCTGAATATACGCTGATGTCTCTGATATCATTGCTTGGTGGTGGTCCGTGTTCATTGTATAGAAAGGACGCAGTTGAGGTACTTGGTTGAAGAAGAACTGAGTTATGAATGTCGGGCACTATGCATCTGAATGCAGAAATATTCCGGTTTACCTAGAATGCAACGTAAAGGTGATGAGTCCCATACTGTTGTCTCAGCATAGCTGTTTCAACACCAGTGTGTAAAAGCATTTTCTCAATGTGGACACTAGACTTGCATCAAGTTTTCCCACATCATCATGCTTAAATTATTTACCCTATATTTATTTCTATGTCTCTTAACCCTTCCTATATCTATGCATATGTGCCTCTATATGTTCTCCCCTTTCTCTCTGGTCATGTGCCAGGAACATAAGCTGAAGGGCGGGGGTAATCCAATTACCTGCCACCCTGAAATAGCTCCACAAAAAAAAAGAAAAAAAGAATGCAACGTAAATCCGTGTGTGTGTGTGTGTATGCATTTTAAAAAGAAGAGCACCACACAGGTTGTGCCAGTGATAACATTATAAGCATATAAGAGGAGGACTTACAGCAACACTACATGAAATGGGCCAAGCTAAAATTTGTATGAATCTTCGAGTACATCATACTTGAAGTAGCAATGCACATGAAATGGTAGGTCTCTCCACCGTGTACGCCGGCGCAGCGACCACAAGAGAAATGTGTGTGCAGCTGGATAGGGCTGTACAACGTAATATAGAAATATAACCGCCCTTTTAGCGCAACGGTTCGAGCATTGGCCAGACGGCGACCTTCGGGTGCGTGCCGCGATCGCGAGCCTTGGCGGAGCCATTAGTTCGAAACCCGGGAGGGTTGGTTATATCTGTAAAAGGATAAAAGTATTTCAGCTAACTTTTTGTTGCCGCGAATACTAAAATTTGATTGCAGCCAAAAAGTCTCAATTATGATCTATTTGACGCATGATAGTCACATCCAGAACGATTATAGATCAAACGATGAAAGAACGCACCTTTCTTCTGAATTTAGAATAGGCCCGCCGCCCGGCAGCCATTGGTCTCGTGATCAACGACGTTGTCGCAAAAATCCAAAAGTCTAATTTTAGACCTAAAAATGCTTTATTAGGTTGTTAAGCATCAAGTGGTTAATAATGCTTATTATGTTCATGGTACCTATCAGCCATAATAATGCCTAGTCACCTCAGCAAAATAATTTACATAAATCATATATACTTGTAAAGGTAGAGATACCCTTCAGTCCTGGGGCCTGGCTTGCCAGCGTATTTTACGAGAATGACTGCCGAGAAAAAAAAATAGAAAACTCTCGGTAGTGGTTTAGATCTGTTCCATCAATTGTTTATCTGGGTTTTAATTTTCACACCAACGTTATGAGTGATATAGTATATGTCGCAAAAATCCTTTCTGCCCGATCAGGCCTAGTGGTCTGGCCGGTCCTCGTCAGATCGAATCAGGTCAGGGGTGTCACTGACAATGCCCAGTCAGTCAGGTCGTTAGGGTACTCCAAAAATCGATTGTATTTGATCTCTATAGAAAGTGAACTTATCTCATTGGGACAGCCGCTCCTATAAGAAAAAAACGAAGGAATGTGTCGTGATCAACCAAGTTATTAAAATAGTACGCTCGTTGCTCTCATTGAAAGTTGGAATAAAAAGGCAACCCCGAATCAAATATTTGAGTAGAAAGAAATCACATTCTTTCTCTTCATATGCTGTACACCCGTCCCATTCAGTTTTCGGTTTTCACGAGCTGGGGCATAGCAACCGAATAAATGCGATGTCATGTCGAAATTTTGCGGGCCCATAACAGGAAAAAGGACCAAGTATTCTGTCAAACGTGACAAGATTGGTATTTATGAATACGCAATCATATCGGGGCTACCCATGGAAGTCTAGATTACATCGAAGGATGTCTTCTTTCTCTTGCCAGTCTTTAGTGGAGCGGTAGAGAAGATATAAACATTGATATGGAGTAATCTAACGCTACGTAAATAGCAAGCAATGGAATATATACTTAGAGTGACTTTGAGTGGTTTGGACGATTTTTCTTCAGTATTGATATGTTCTGATAGGAAAGATAATAATTTCTCTTCAAATCGCCGAAACCCTTCTTTCAGCATGCTCGTGCTCAGAAATTCTCGCTGAAATGGAGCTCAGAGGGGAGCCGAGTGACCAGTGATCCTTCGAGGCAACAGGCATCGGGCATTCATCTTTATCCGCAATATTTTGTTCCTGTACCGATTCCTTCATTAATTTGTCACGGATATCTACAGATATCTACTGCGGTTCTAATTCACAGGATTGCTTCCTGATTCTTGGCATCTATTTGAGTCAGCTATATCTGAAAATAAGTGTTCTGACCAATATTCAATTCGGTGCTGTACTCACCTAGGCTTCCATATTCTTGAAATTTGTCTGGTCATATGCTTGTTGCACCTCTTGCTGTAATCCTTCACCTGATCGTGTAGTATAATTTACTGTTGATCCTTTTGCCCAAAGATCTTCAGGTAGATGTAGTAATGCGTGGTATTTCATAGTGTGGCTGGTTTGACAGCGTCCGTCCAGAGGGATCCTATCTCTGTAAGTATATACCCTGTCTCTTTCCGTCATTGATAAATGGGCCACAGCGTGAATTCTATCTCGAAGGTGGTGCTATAGGCCTCGCCGACACTGGGGTTGTCTGTATCGATGAATTTGATAGAATGCGTGACGAAGATCGTGTCGCTATCCATGAGGTGATGGAGCAGCAAACTATATCCATTGCGAAAGCCGGTATTACAACAGTCCTGAGCTCTAGGACTAGGGTCTTGCAGCTGCTAATCGAGGTCATCTAGTTGAAATTATTAATAATCCTCCATCGTAGGGTGGACTCGCTTACCCATGGACAAGTTAATAATTAATTACTGTAGCGGCTCGAAAATAGTTAGTAAATAACTAAATTTCTCATACTTAAAAAAGAATGTTCATAGGGCGTTTCGAACCAAAGGCCTCATGAGAGCTGGCACTAGATACTTAACACTCTACCACTCGCCCACAAGAAGATTAATGAGATGTTTCAAACGAAACTTGATATTAAAGACATGGCAACTAGAGTATCAAAAAAATCGCGACAAAGACACGGGCGTCTACCTTCGACTGGGTAATAGTAATACTGGTTGTATTAATACTTTCGATTATTCCATTAATAATATCCATTAATCCTTGCCCGTGCACTTTAAGGAGTAATTTTATCATAATTAATAGTTGCAATATCCAGGGATTAATGCTTTTTCCTTCTTTTTTTTATAGGTTGTTTGGCGCGCCTGCTGTATATGTCAAACATTTTTTACAATATTTTTATAGTCACCATGGTGCAGTGGCTTGGCCTGTCTCATTTCGGTGTCGGAGTTGCGGGTTCAAACCCGCGCCTGCGCAATTTTTTGGTTGCTGGCTATTACTATTAACCGATTAATAATGAGACCGCAGCACCTGGTAGATTAATCTTATCCTTTAGTTAATCGGCGAGGCGCCAGTTATTAATTATTAACTGGTCGCTGGGTAAGCGAGCCCATCCTACGCTGGGGGATTATTAATAATTTCAGCTAGAGTATGTGGCTAATCCAATCTTGGTCATTATGATGCTGATAGAAGCCTGGGAGAGGTTTGTCAATTCCTATGTAACGTGCATATTATTGACGTTGCTAGTAGAACATCGACTTCCAAACAATTATTTTGTTTCCATTCGATATATTCATCGTAAGGGATGAGCATAATGGACAGCGAAGTCGCGTAGGTCCTATCCAGCTCATGATTAGATACCATGCTTATTCGTCCGATTTAGACTATCGCAAAATATGTCATGAACATCCACATGAGCAGGCCTAACACTGAGGACGTCCTCGGAGAGATTGAGATCGACAGGATGAAGAAATACATTGCTTATTGCAAATTGGAAGGCTAAAAGCTTCCTTTTCCTTGGCATTTGCCAACATATTGTTCATCAGGAGATGCGCACCACAACTCTCTGACGAGGCTTCTCAGATGCTTAGCAGCCAATTTGTGGCTTTATGGAAAGAGGTCCAGAAAGTCAAGCAGGAGAACGACGAGAGAAGTTCGATTCCAATCACCGTTCGGTATGTTAACAGTTTCCTTTAACATCTCCGCTCCATTCCAATTCACCATACTTGTAGTCAACTGCCAGTAGAAGCCATTATCCGTATTTCTGAGTCCCTAGTAAAGATGACTTTGTCAACCTCTGTTAGGGTGCACAACGTTGAAGAAGATATTCGATTATTCAAATACCCGACGATGGACGCAGTTTCGGCAGGAAACGCTGAAGGTCTGTCTCGAGGACAACTTAATGAAGAAATGAATCGCATTGAACGTGACTTGCGTCGTCGGCTCCCTGGTGGTTGGAGCATGAGCTATCAAAGTTTCGTGAAAGAGTTTGTCTCTCAGCAAGGATATTCCGCTCATGCGCATTGGAACGGACTGTTCATGTCCTGGAGAAACGGGAGGCCATCAAGTTCTCGAATCAGGTATGTGCCGTATGCATGCATCAGTAAAGTTGGCAAATGCTATAGTTGCTATTATAGCGATTATATCACCTATAGCGCCGCTAGCTCCCATACTTTGTTGACAGCTATGGTACCTTCCATAGCACTACCTTCAGACGCCTCGTTCGAGCATTCCTTCCTATTATAAAAATATGTAAGGTGCCAATAAATATATTTTAATCCGATACATTGATATTATAACGTAATATTGATATTATCTCCCTGCTGAAGGTTGGGACCATCGTCTACGATGGACGGCTGCTATGGAAGAATAAGCGCCATGGTCAGGTTTCCTGATGTGGTCATGTTCGTCAACCTATGATTAACTTTGACTTTGCGTTATAGAAACAGGTTGTGCATAGGTGGGAGATACTCCATGTGTGTATTCATGAAGTAAATTGACTATTATTCCGCAGAATTGGCGTGTAATCCCAGTCCTCATGTTTCTTCTGCTCTCTGTTTACGTGCTGTGCTATCTATCATCTTGTACTCCTTATATTGTGTACTACTGTGTACCGAAGACTGGCTATGTATTTCCTATAAGAATAATCTCGGTTGGATATAAAAGAGTGAAGAGCCACAGATATATTCTCGTATTCCGCTCTATGCAATGGGGTTAAGCATATACTATACTTATATTACTCATAGCGTCGGCGTGAAAATTAGAACCCAGATAAACAAGTACAATAGTAGAACAACAATAAATCAATTGATGGAACAGATCTAAACCACTGCCGACAGTTTCAAACCAGGCCCCAGGGCTGAAGGGTATCTCTGCCTTTACAAGTATATATAATTTATGTAAATCATTTTGAGGTACCATGAACGTAATTATTATTATTAACCACTTGATGCCTAACAACCTAATAAAGCATTTTTAGGTCAAAATTGGACTTTTAGATTTTTGCGACAACGTCGTTGATCGCGAGACCCGTGGCTGCCGGGCGGTGGGCCTATTCTAAATTCAGAAGAAAGGTGCGTTCTTTCATCGTTTGATCTATAATCGTTCTGGATGTGACTATCATGCGTCAAATAGATCATAATTGAGACTTTTCGGCTGCAATCAAATTTTAGTATTCGCGGCAACAAAAAGTTAGCTGAAATGTTTTTATCCTTTTACAGATATAACCAACCCTCCCGGGTTTCGAACTAATGGCTCCGCCAAGGCTCGCGATCGCGGCACGCACCCGAAGGTCGCCGTCTGGCCAATGCTCGAACCGTTGCGCTAAAACGGCGGTTATATCTTTATATTACGTGGTACAACCCTATCCAGCTGCACGCACATTTCTCTTGTGGTCGCTGCGCCGGCGTACATGGTGGAGAGACCTACCATTTCACGTGCATGGCTACTTCAGGTGTATTGTACTCGAAGAGTCCTACGAGTTTTATCTTGGTCTATTTCATGTAGCGCTGCTGTAAGCCCTCCTCTTATATGCTTATAATGTTATCACTGGCACAACCTGTGTGGTGCTCTTCTTCTTAAAACGCATACACACACACATGGATTTACGTTGCATTCTAGGTAAACCGTAATAGGGTCGGAGCCTGCTCTGAAGACTGAGTACCGCACTCCGTTGTTATTTTAATCTCTACGGCATGGGCTGGCATAACACCTAAGCAAACGGTTCATTCCATCTGAAGCTGACACTATGAGTGATCGACTCTTATAATTTCTTTCTTGTCGGTGGAATTTGGGAGGGACTTTTCCCGGGTGGAGGTCTATTAATTTTGCATTTATCTACCTTTATCCCTAACGAATGGTGACAGCTATCTCGATCTATACAAGTATATATGATTCATGTAAATTATTTTGCTAAGGTGACTTGGCCTATGGGGTGAAGTGAGTGTGAGTTAATGACGTCCCTCCTGCTCGACGTACCCTTCCATTTCCTTGGCTGATTGTATCTTCAGTAGATTTATACTTCCTCGTTGTGCCAGAAAATTGGAAAAATTACACGCATCGCAGACCCACCAACACCAACGATATCCGTTCTCTTCCACGTCTCGAATCTGCGCTCTGAGTGTTGTTACATCTTATACGCTATCAGCTAGTGAATGCGTGCAATAAATTTGAACAAATGTGCTGAATAGAGTGCAGCCTGAATCTCAAATGGTATGGTCACTTTGCACCTGTGTTGGGGCCAATGTTTTAAATTAAATTCGGCCTGCTTTTTCCTATTATTTTTATACGCAAATGATATTAAGACAGGAGATCCAGAACGTTGAGTTCTTGAAGTCGATGGGTAGACTCGAACTACTAGATCCTTCCCACGCAATCATAACCTAAATCATAGTTATGCACTCTATTAAGAAAACCCAAATATAAATAATGCATACACCAGAACTTCTACGTGATAGTCTGCTACAGCCTGAAGGAACCTGCACCTCAAGGCGCCCCACCTCAAAGAACGATACTAAGGAGGGTACACGTAAAGTTTGTGTCACATTCTCTGCAATATATTCAACGGCTACATTGAAAGCCTAAATACACATGCTACGAATGACATCAAGATCGGACATGTGTAAAGTTAGGCTACTTTGCGGTGCAACATGACACTGAACATATAAAGGACAAGAAAAAAAGCGACAAGCTAACATTCATAAAAATTTGTAGAAATAAAGGCAAGGTGTTTAAATATCAGAGTCAGCAGAGTAGAACGAAGCGGGTGGTCTAAGCATACGCTCCAATTCTGTAGAGGATGGGACCCCTTGATCCCACCACGCCGGAGAAAATAAGCTGGCAGTTGTGACTGGCATGCCATATTGTCGCAGCAAGTTACTCCAATCCTTCCCACCCTGTGTGGATCGAATAACTGATGCCGGCGGGAAACCTTTAAGTTTCACAATCTCAGAAGGAAACACATGCACAAATCGCCAAGGCTTCTCCGCCGTGGGAGTTGGGATTCCTCCCCTATACGCAAGCTCG
The DNA here is from genome assembly GCA_000827215.1 of Sphaerobolus stellatus SS14. Lineage (NCBI taxonomy): Eukaryota > Fungi > Basidiomycota > Agaricomycetes > Geastrales > Sphaerobolaceae > Sphaerobolus > Sphaerobolus stellatus. The sequence goes on from KN837080.1 coordinate 1,095,456, forward strand.
TCCAATGTTTTGTCCGTCAGTTCTTGGCGCTGTGAGGTGCTGACATAAAAGACATAAAAGTGTTCATTCATACATCCCACAGCTTGTATGAACCTTGGACCGTCATCATTGGAGAAGGTGTACAGGTGACCTTCTGGCGGGTCAGCCTCCGAGTCCAAAAGATCGTTGATAGAGTGTACCGAAGAAAAGCACAATGCTTCATCTGTAGTCGTCTGGTCCCCGAGTAGGTTAACTTCGAGAAACTCTGCACACTCGACAAGGTGCTTGTTGATACCTCGGCAGAGGAATAGCAGATAAGGACGATGTATATCCTGGAAATCGGAGAGACGACGAAGATGATATGTGAGATCGAGTCCCAAGGGTGTCTGCCAGATTATCGCAATGACATTCAACAAATGATCTGTGGATATGGTCCCCGAAATGGCAGACCTGCACCTCTGTCCTGAGGTATCAAGTCCGGGGTAGAGTGTAACCAAATATTGCAAATGCTGGTGGAAATCTTCATAGATTTCCCCTTCCCATCGCGGGAATAGTCTCCACAGCCCGGGAGGCGGCTTCAATGATCTCAAGAGTGGAGAGGAATTTGACGTATTCACATGGGGCTTCCGATGCGCGTCTTACGATGGAGAATGTCGACCCGAATAACTCGAAAGCAAGACAAGCCCTCATGTCACGACTAAGCTCTTTTTCCTCCAAAGATGGGCTAGACGGTTTTGTCAATGCATCTTCCCGGCTAAAAAAATGCATGTATACTCACAGACTAATAAGAATTTCGGTTAGACTGGGCGGTTCCAACACATGTGTCCTCGCATTCCATCCCATCTTGAATCCGACTCCTTGTTGCTGCAAATGCGGTGGGAAAACACATATCATTTGCCAATATTTGCGAAATATCGGCGTGTCGACCTCAACTGTGCGTTGTGCCTGGCTGACCTCGTAAAGTATCATTCCTTCTTGTGAGAGGATCTCTATGTCACCAAACTGAAACAGAATACGTGGCAAATCGATAAAAACGTCGCTTTGTAGAAAATAGATACCATTACGATGGGCAAGGATCCAACGAGACTCGTTGATAGCGAAAAGGGTGGTACGCGCGACCATGAGGTTCCATAGGAAACAAACCAAGAGGAAAATGGAAATTCCTGAAATACCTCATCAGTCTTTTCCGTTCACCCCACGACAGGAGTTACACACATACCGGAGCCTGGTTGCCCGACGACCATAAGGCTCTCCCTCTTCTTCTCATCCTTGTTCTTCACCACCATATTTCGATAAGATACGACATAGTCCCTTCTCATAATGATGTTGGATGGATAATCCGCCTGGTCAAAGTTCCAGCGACGTAGATCGAGAACCTTTTCTACCAGATGTTCTTCATCCCATAGCGACAATTCTTCTAACCTATATATGACGGATTTGCGTGTAGCAGCTTTTTGAGATACAGCAAGTGAAAGTGGGCGGCCCGATTGGAGAATGTTCTCCCAATAACATTCTCCAACTGGGTTTTCCCAAAGTTCTTTGTATGCCTGAATAAAGGGCTGATCTGTGGGTCCTGGGGTTTGAAGACTGTCTTTCTCATCTACTAGCCATCGAAATAGAGGTTCAGATTTTTCCATAAATAAGACTGATTCGAATGTTTAGATAGATGGGGAAGGATTAGTATGGAATATTTACCCTGTGGATGTACTTACTATGCGCCGCGCCGTCAACCTGTCCGAGTCACGGTTACGTACGTCAATGGCGCCACCACCTTCCTAAGTGATGTGGTATGTTTATTGGTTACGTCTTTATGAGTTTATAGTGGAGTGGTATAACTCCCACAGAACCGGAAATTAAACCATGCTCTACTGCTATTAACCGACCTTGAGGTGCACACTGTTGCCTCTTAATTGAAATAAAGCTTACACGTGAAGACAGGCTGAGTATTAAATAGAAATGTAGTCATAAATATGATTGTGCTTGCCACTGCTGAGACTCGGAATCAGCCTGAGAGTTTGCTTTCGCTTGCACAGCTTGCGCCCACTGTATCCAAGACTCTAGAGCGTGTTGTTAGGAATTACACATTCCGGAAAAAGAAGGAAAGAAAAATGTGAGACAATGTGTCAATGTTCAGAAAGATTATTGAGGCAGCGGGCCCTTTGGTGCTGAGGCAAAGGTTCCCGGTTTAAATTTGTATAAGATGGAACCAGCCCAAGCTACAAATAATAATAATAATAATGAATTTAAATCAGGCAAATTAGTCTAGTTCTCTTTTAGTCTTAAACTTGTAATGAACAAGCATTGAAAGTGAGAGCATTTGAGCCGTGGATACATTGCGAAGAGATGCATTTTGCTTCCGTGATATTTCCTTTTTCGTCATTTCCTATAAAGAGACTCGATATCGCTCAGTTGAGCATCTGCTTTTATATAGCGTGCAGTCTCTGAGCAAAGAAATATTTCTAAAGGTCTTGGGCTATTATTGACACAGGTATTGTCGCTGCATCGACGTTGAAGGCCGGGCGGAGATTACATCGGCTAAGCGCCCTGCCAGCCGAGTTATACCAATCCACCCAAGACCACGTATGGAGTATATGAGCAACATCTTATGAAACTGAATATCATATTTCTTATACTTACGATAGGAGCGCTTCATCCCTCTAAATCTCTAAGGCACCCTTGACATTTGCCTCTTCCACTAGTAGCACCAACGGGCCCAGTCTAAACCTCGGAGTCACAGTAATAACTTAGTCAAGAATAAGTATCTTTCGCATTCATGTTAAATCTCGTTTGTGCTTGTAAATATCTGTAAACTGGTTTAATATTAATGCACTTTATTTATATTAGAGGTCTCTTCTCTTTTTTTCTTTCTTTTCTTTTTCTCCCATCATTCGCATAATATTCTTATATGGAGTAAATCTCCTGTTTCACATCTGGTTTTGACCATCCCACACCGTTGAGCATGAACTTAGAAGTTTTTAATTCACTTTGAAATTTCTTGTTATTTTCCTTGCTATGTTCACTCTTATTCCAAGTTTAAAAATCGGACGCTTCTCATGCTTTACAATTAGGATAGCTATAGCATAGGTCATAAACGACCTCAAATCGTAACTCTAAAAATGGAAGAAATCAAATTAAATCAAATATTAGTAGTTCTAAGCCAAGTGTGGAACTTTGCCCAAACTTAGCTGAATAGACAGGTCTAACGGGCTATCCGTAACGCACGCTTGTCCATACATGTGTTAATCAATACTTGAACTTAAAGTGACGGTAAACCGCATTTGGTCGGAAGGTTGAACATTGCACTATACTTCTGTCACAGCCCAAACCTATATCTGATATTTACAACGAACAGTGCTCTTCATATCATGCGACATTCTAGGTGTGAGTTCCCATAATCTCGCTTTGAGATAGCGAATCATGGCCAATGGAGTTTCGCGTCCTTGATATTCAATACTTATATAAAGTGAACAATCCAGTAGAACGCCTAAAGAGGTCTCTCATAAATATCGTAAAGCGGAAAAATGTGTGTACTTACTGAGAAACCTCATGGTATGGGAAGCAGTGACACGAATCCATATCAATCTTCCTCATACCCTTGAGACCCGGGTAAATGATGATCCATCCACATGACCGACAGGATAGAAGAATTATTGAACTGCCAAATTCCATTAAAGAGTAGTTTGTAATATTATTCATCCCGATTTACTAACATCTCACTAGGACCGAGAACATAACCCAATCCGATGAAACGAGGTCATTTTGACTCTCCATACTGGGGTCCAATCGACCCTGATGAAGACTTAGTTATATATACCGAGTTGGATGAAGAATTTGAGATCATCGAAGTGTTTCAAGCCGTTATCGTTTGACGCTTTCCGTCCATCCAAGCAGCTCTGCTCGATAACGTCGTGCGGCCTGTCCATTTGACTTGGGTCGTGACGAGGACGCGGGTGGATACTGCGCTCGCCCATGTGAGACAGGTGCGCGTCGTCGTGAGCATGGATGTGTAGTCGTCCATATCGAGGTGGACCATCTCACCTTGCAGTTCGCATTTGGTTTGCTTGGGGCCGATCGAGCCTGATAGAGGTTTAATATACGACATGTTCCGTTTAAGCAGCTTCGAGGCTTCGGCAATAGGTGTTTCCAGTCTAATATCTGTATATCTGCACAATAAAGTATTAGAACTAGCGTATAATAGAACAGAACATATAATATAGAAGTACACACCAATAAGCTTATCATCATTCTTCATAAACTCCTTAATAAATCCACTCGCAAACATCAAATTATGCATCTTCTCCGACTCCCCAGGAATAACCATATCCATCGCCACCGAATAATGTTTTCCCTCCTTCCCACAAGAGCACTGCGTCGGCTTCCGCGTCCCAGGCGATGGTGCAACGTTCCCCCCATCCACAGGCACACCACCCTCAGCGACACTGCCCATACTACTAATCAAGCCACTTCCACCGTCGTCTAGAAAGCCGCGGGGCCTGGGCAATCCCTCAGGACGAACGGATCGCCAGATGTTGTAGATCACGTCCTAGGTCGTGTTGCGGCCGAGGAGGGAGGCGAAAGTGTATTCCGCGGAGTAGTGTTTACCCGGATGGCGTTGGAGATGACGTAGGCGGACATCTTCTTTTCGAGGGAGGTTATGTCTTCGATGGGGATTACGAGCTGTGATGATAAAGAGTCATGAATATGAATAAGAGTGGATGAATAGAGAATAAACGCACATCCGTCGTCCATCCAAAGACATTCGCATGAAAGCAGATATGATTCTCCGATATATAAAGCCGACCTTGAATGAGGATTTCCCGCTGTAGCGCACACCCATAATCGTCGATCAAGCAGTCCCCTTCAGGAACATGGCATGGAAATCAGCCGTCCGTTATTCGACGCGACAGCAAAGCCCGTTATGGGCATAACACCATCCGCCAAGGCATCCAGCTCATCTTGAGACGAATCCTCATCCCCATCGTCCTCGTCGACCTCTTCACTCCCAGATGATGACGACCCACGGAGCGAATTCTCCCTACTATCGTCGCTGTAGTTATGATGATTCATGCTTAGCTTGCGCGATTGTGAATGGCGATCTCGCCCTTCGTGTGGCGTAGATAAGCCGAATTCAGAGGTGAAGGAGTTATTTCTGTGACGCGTCTGGGTCGTGGGGACGGGCACGACAGGCATGGGCGGGAGGATGGCTTGCTGCATGACGGGGTTAGCGAGTGCAAGACCAGAGCCGGCGAGGGCACTGACGAGGCCGCCTGAGGGTGGATTCGGCGGGGGGGAGATTTACTGCCGGCAGTGTTTGAGCGGGGAAAGGGAGGTGCGGCGCCATTCATACAATGCAAGGGGGAAATTAGGGTGATGATGCATTTTTGCCTGATTAGGCGCGTGTCCCTTGGTCTTCTGTCAAACCTGTCTTCGCCTGTCAACTTGTTATTGCTATTGGCAATAATTGCCAGATTTTGCCAGATCCAACACTATCCAACAGCATGGTCTCTACTAAAACAAACTGGACATGTTCATATATACCCCATATCCCTTATCCTTCCTCTCAGCTGCCCTTGACTAGTGATCATGAGTGATCATGAAAGTGAGAAAAACACGAGCGAAGCTGCCAGTGATAGACATAACAAGTAAGTCTTCGGAAGCCATTTCCTGAGTACGTTTGTAATGATAGGATACAGAACGATGGAATTATTGAGTGGTATATTGGAAACACTCTACGAGTCGAATCTCTTCAGCCGTCCAGCGAAGGATGAGAAGACTCAATGCTGGCGAGCATATGAGCGTGTTGCAAAGGAGCATGACGAGGAATTTCTGGATAGGAGGAATACAGATCTTGATAGTCTCCTTATATTTGTATGTTTCTGCATGATTTAACGATCCGTCGTTGACGTTCCGACATTTTGCAGGCAGGTCTTTTCTCCGCAGTCAGCTCAGCTTTTATCGTCGATATGGAGTCGGATCTGACGCCAGATCCAGTGGATGCAACAAATGCTCTTCTCATGGCCCTAGTACATAACGGGTACAACCAGACTTTAAACCGTGACTTCACTCTTCCACCCTTCCCTGGTCCTACCACCCCCCAAATTATCATTCAATTTCTCGCGTACCTCAGCCTTTCTACAAGTCTTCTCTCCGCGTTTGGAGCAGTGCTGGCGAAACAATGGTTAGCTCGCTTTAAATCATCACGCTTTGGAAGAGGCAGCCTCGAAGACCGGTGCATTAGGAGGCAGCAAAAAATTCACGGAATGAAGAAATCGCACTTTGACAGTATATTGGATACAATGCCGACCCTTTTACAGTTCTCTCTTCTATTCTTCGGAGTAGCTCTGTCTCTGAGGATTTGGATTTTGCAGCGCACTATTGGAAGCGTGGTTATTTTCACGACAGGGATTGGAGTCCTTTTCTACATATCGACGCTCTTAATGGCAATCAAGTATAAAGATTCGCCATTTGAAAGTCGGGTCTCTGTCGCTATTCGTCGCAACATATCGTCGCTCAGCACCCACAACATGTCTTTCTTGCTGAGAATCCGTGATTATATCACTGAAGGCACTAAGCAATGGCGATCAGAACTCTCCCGTGATATGAAGAAATCTGGCTGTGGGTTTCCGATCATCTTCGTATTCCACATTCTGGCACTTCTGTACTGGCCCTCTGTGGGTATAACAGTATGGTTCGCCCAGATGGTTTGGTGGATATTCCGTATGTTATTGCAACGCCTTTGGACAGAAATCCGATATCTAATCAAAGCGAAAAACAATGCTTCTTCCACGAATCTCTCCCAATATGTCATCAGAAGTCCTCGTCGAGATATGCACCGAGTTATTGGGGAGGCCATGGCTATCAAGTGGCTTTTGGAGACATCAACTGATCCAGATGTGCTTGTGTCGGCAATGAAAGCAGCCATACTCGTCGAATGGTCATATCCGGTTGATACATCGGCGACTGTAAAGATACTCCGCGATAAAGCTGGCACTATCAATTCGCCTTCAGATGAAACTTTATACTATAAAGTAATCTTCCATATATCCCAGAATCCTTGGCAGGCCTTTTCTGAAGTAACCAGTGGCATAGACGACCAGAAGATCCGCAGTGAAGCTTCGCTTCGCGTGCTCTGTCAATTGAAGGACCAACCTCCCAGGAGAAACATAAACATCTCAATGCTGTCTTTTGACCATCACGATCTGCGGTGGCTCTCACACGCGCTTCCCTTTATCGCTGATCAATATATGACACCCTTAGGGGATCTTGTTGGTATTCATTCCGTCCCCAACCCACAGAACTCACAATACTTGCCACGGAAATCACAATATATCAAGTTCCAAAATACGCGTTCAGTGGCTGTCAGTGCCACTGTAAACCTAAATCATCTTTTCTTTGGTGCTATCGTACTGTGTCTTGAAGAGACATCGCCTCTCGTCATATCAAACTGTTTATTATGCCTCGCCAGATTTTGTCGCGTCCAGGTATCCCAAGAGTACTTTAGAATCATAGATAAAAGGTGCGGATTATCATTAACAAATATACTATTCTCGGCTGATATATAATCGTTGATAGTGACATGATAACGATCCTTCTAGAACGAATTTTTACTGATGGCCCAAACACACTCTCAACTCTTCCGCCGGATATGGGAAGTGATATTCTTTCCGTATTCATAGCACTCTCCAAAATGCATACCCGTTCATCTTGTCCCGTCTCGTTTAATGCTATTTTGGCCAGATTGGAGTGGTTACTCGCCTTAGAGCTTCTCAGTCCTTGGAGGGAGGGAGGGAATCAACATGGGAAATCCGAAGATCTCATGTCTTTGAGAACTGAAAGATACACTGCCAGTATGAATGTCCGTACTATTTCTCGGAGCCGATCAAGGAGCCGATCCAGCCTGAGGAGCAGAGGTTTCTCCAGAAGGAGTCGCTCCAGATCACGTCAACCTATTATATTACCTCACTCGATTAGTCAACCTAGAAGCAGACGTAGTAGGACGCCTCCTGTCGTGGTTAGTCATCGGAGAGGTCGCTCCAGGTCACGTCAGCCCATCATGTTGCCCCGCTCAATCAGTCGACCTAGGAGCCGACGTAGTAGGACGCCCTCTGTTATGGTTAGTCATCGGAGAGGTCACTCCGGGTCACGTCAGCCCGTCATGTTACCTCGCTCAATCAGTCGGCCTAGGAGCCGACGTAGTAGGACACCCCCTGTCATGGTTAGGTATCGATCCGCGTCACGTCAGTCCATCATGTTACCTCGCTCAATCAGCCGACCTAGGAGCCGACGTA
>KN837080.1:1103847-1116682 GCA_000827215.1 Sphaerobolus stellatus SS14
GTCGTGGTTAGGTATCGATCCAGGTCACGTCAGTCCATCATGTTACCTCGCTCAATCAGCCGACCCAGGAGCCGACGTAGTAGGACACCCCCTGTCGTGGTTAGGTATCAATCCAGGTCGCGTCAGTCCACTATGTTAACTCGCTCAGACAGTCGTTCTAGGAGCCAACGTAGAATATCCCCTATCGTGGTTAGGCATCGAAGAAGTCGCTCTATCAGCCTACCCCGGAGGCCGACTCCTATCGTCGTAAACCATCGTAGAAGTAGTCGCTCTGTCAGCATACGACATAGAAATAGTTCTAGGTCACCTCCGCTTGCATTGCGTCGCTCAAGAAGTCGATCCAGGAGCCGATCTAGACCAGTACATGTCATCATAGGTCATCAAAGAAGTCGCTCTAGCCTGAGGTTATCTCCTGTCATCAGAAGTCGACATAAGAATCGATCTCGTTCATCTTCTCTTGCATTTCGTCGCCCCAGGAGTCGATCTAACAGCCAATATAGAGCACCGGGACCTATTATCATAGACCATCGAAATCGCTCTAGGTCATCTCCTGTCATCAGAAGTCTACATAAGAATCGACCCAGGAGCCGATCTAGGCCAATCATGACACATTATCGGAAGGATCGCTTCAGATCACCGAGGAGTCGATCCAGGAGCCAGGTCCCTATTGTTGTAAGGCAGCTAAGGAGTCGTTCTAGGTCGTCACCTGATGTTGTTAGGGTTGTGAGGGCTGCCATTCCTATTCTTGATGTATTGGTCAATGCATTAAAGGTCGCTCAAGCTGGGCAACTCTATCAAACCAACTATGCATATGCTGTTTTGCAGAAATGGGATAGAGTTGTTTCTCACGATGTCATACTTGCATCGATAGAACTTAACTATGCAGCAGACAATACCCGTGCAGTTTCTGACACTCTTTTACTTATGGGGTGTCTAAATTGGTCGAAAATCGACTTCAAATTACAAGATCATATCAACAGGATTATGCCATTGCTCCAAGCTACAGACCACCGTCTTGTATATGCTACGCTTAGGCTCCTATCTAGTCTTCATGAGTCATTGAGAGAGCTGACGGACCCCAGTCTACAGACAGAAATTTCGCTGGGTATCCTGGGAATTGTCACTAAACCTCAATGGCTGCAACTACAGAAGGACGATTATGATTCTATGTTGGCCTTCGTTTGGCTTTATGAAGATCAATCTCCCATTATATGCTACCTTAAATTGTTATCTTCGTTATCTGAGATTGCGCTCTGGAGAATAAAACTCCAAGAGGACGGCCATTTGGGAATGGTTCTCCAAACGATCTTGTATCTTGTCAAACGAAGTGACTGTGGAACTGCCAAGGCTATGCTAGCAGGACGATACTTAGCACACATAATCGACGAGTTTCTACAATCCTCTATACCATTTTCCGAGGGAGAACTCGACCTGCATTTATGGGAACTTACCCCACGGATTTTCTTTTGTCTCGAATCTTGTTGTTATAGGATCAATCTAGAGCTCGAATCAGGAGAAAGCCAGTCATTAGACCACGATTGGCACACGAATCCAATTCGGGTACATACTGAATGGGTTCAGGGTTGGCTTATTGAGCTAAACCAAACTATTCCCATCTTATGCTCGTTCATAGATCACTGTGTCGGGAACGGCCTAGCACTACCTCCTGATTTGGAGAGCTCACTTTCCCAGCTTATTAAGAAACTAGAAGATTATCCGCGCTCTGCGGATTTGGGGAACAACTGGTCTGACACAAAGAAAGTTAGACGAGAATTGAAGTCTGTGGCACTACCCAGATTGAAGAAGTTAGCAGAGGACGTGAAAAAAATCGAAGATGCCGATAAGGAGAGTCCTGAAATGTCGAATAATGAAGGCCAGTCAGACTCAGCTCTCGTTGAAGCAGCGAACTCCTCTAAATTGGTATTATCTGAAAATGCCAATAACTTGAAGGATAGTTCCGACAGGGCGAATAGCGAAGGTCAATCAAATATAGCTATCGATGAAATAACCTCAGATTCTAATGCGGTATCACCTTGAGTCACGTCACTTTTTTATATCTTCGCGCGGACATTTCAGATATCTTTACTAACCGAGTACATATGTCCCTATCCTTTCAGTGCTTTATATGTCCGTTTTATTCTATTTCACTTTCTTCTCATGTATGCCAGTTTTGCTCGAGTATATATATCTGTATATATATCCGATCTGTAAGAAGTTCGCTCAATCAGTCAATATCGTCCGACCCTCCGATTCTAAGGCCTGTTGCGGAGGTCTCCAAAAGATCTATAGGACGTATGCTATTGTCCAAGGAAACGAGAGAAGAACAGCTCACATCGAACACGAATAGGGAAAATCAGGAAACAATACACTGCTCATATGTTTTACCAAAGAAAAAAAGCAGAAATCCGGTTCAATCATTGACAATAGTTAGTACCGCAAGTTAACTTAGCTGCTTTATAAAAGGCGATGCAAAAAACTCGTTGTTATAAGATAAATAAATTTTCATACAGAATGACTAGAGTACTTAAACACACCAAGTTATTAACCTTAATTGAGACTTGAGTCTGCTGCAAGTACACGAGCTCTCAGCTACTCTTCGCCGACATTCTCGTCTTTGGTGCTCTCTTTGTCGGCGCTCTCTCCGTGGAATCTCCTCTTTTTGACTCGTAGCTACCTGAATTGACTTTCCTCAACACACCGTCGTGATAATGAAGCTCTAAAATCCTCTTGAAGAGAAGCAACATCTTTAGAGGAATATTCCTGACATCAAAATACCGCCCAGCGATGTTGTCAAGCAACCTATTGTCCCTGTAGGGAATAATTTCGAATCCCTCTAAGGAGCGGGTTAGTGACATACTTTAACTCATTATTATATCGGAATAACTAACGTTTACTACGTCCAGTCCAAATTAATTGTTAAACCACGCTTCTGCCAGATCTGAGATCATAAAGGCATTTTCGAGGGTATCAATACGGGAAGGCTTTTCAGTCTCTTCATCCATAACCTCACCAGGCCATTCTCCGCCCCACATTTCAGAATCAAATGAGAATCATTCAATTATTCTTTCAGATAATGGGAGCTCACATTTTTCTCACTGTTGGTTGAATATGTATGGACGATTTTAAATTGTCTAACATTCTGACTCGTTATATCAATGCCAGTCACTAGACAACGTGTATCACGCTGGCGAACTCGATTTTTTTAATACGTTCTCCCCATTAGGTGTCCGATTAATTTAATTTAATTTTTAAACGGAACAAAAACGGCATGATAATCCACAAGGTAGATATGTACTTCATTTAACAGTTTGATAGCGGACACAAAACGCTAGTAACTGAAAATAAGATAGTTTCCAGACAGAATCAGAATTGCTTATCTCCGATAGCTGCTCCACTGGAATCAATCAAGAGTGTCGCTAACACCCTTATAAAACGAAACCACATCACGAAATCTGCCAACGGCGCTTGTTTTTCTCCATAGTGTCCCACGCTTCCTACAGACACTATTAGCTACTATGCCGCTAAAGAGTCGCTAGCCCTCACTAGGCTCACTACTCTGAAATTCACCAACTCCGCTGCTTTGAACAATATCAGCGCCAATATGACTCTGTGTTGCAACTTAGAGTCGTACCGCCACCACACTGTCCAATAGACCTGGTGGCTGTAAGTTTATGAGTCATTAATCTAGACAATAAATTAACAAATATACAGGAACCTTTGAGATGGATGGACATAGCAAACAGTCATCAGGAAGGTCGCTGACATTGTTGGAAGCTTCTGATGACCTTTGCGCTGCGTTCAGTGAGTTCATCTACTAGTGAACCTCACTTCCATCTCGGAATCTTTATACTTCACAGGCTTTTTCTACGTTGAATTTAAGGAACATCTCCTAAGTTTCTGTTGAGCACTGTGTGAATTCTCGCTAACCGTTCCCATCTAGGTTGCAGGACTCAGAGTTGATGGGAAGCATGGTCGACAGCACAGGAGAAATGACTTTGGTATGTCAATATTCAACATCTCTTGCTATCTCTGCCACTCATTTAATCTTAGATCATGGCACATGCCCACCGCTCGCTCTCCCAGTGATTTTTATTTGAGTTTCATGGTGTGTTCCAATACTGTTATATTGTACTTAGCTTCTCTAGAGGCCATTTTTATCGCTGTACTCTTGAAATATTTCCTGCTGTATCTATTTGTAGAGGCTTTGGTTGAATAGAATATCAAGTTAAATTTATTTTATTTAATGTGTGAATAATTGGAAAATCAATAATAATAAATATATCTATTATTGAGACTATGGCTCCTAGAGTTCCTACCATAGTTATCCATAGTGCCATTGCAGCTAGTGTACCAATAAATAGTACAGTTCCTATGGAAGCTATGGAAGGTATCATAGTGTACATAAAGTATGGAGGCTATGGAAGCTATGAAGGCTATAGTTGCCTTTATAGCATTTGCCAACTTTACTGATGCACTACTAGTACTAGCCATTGTGAGTTGCTTCAGTATAAAAAAAGAGTCTAAACAACAAGGAAGCAATGGACTGTTTTTGATAACATAACGCAGTGAGTGTTTTTCACCCTTAAATTCGAGAATATTCGGAGGGTTTGTGAGAACTATTTTATCATCAGCCTATAAGGTTCGCATGTGCTCAAGTGATTGACTTACACTCAGGGAGTTCAGCTTTGTAGTTCTCATCAGGATTATTTTCATCACTGCAGATAGACTCGTAGAATTCGTCGCTGTAAATGAGTTTCACCATAGTATGATAGAGGGTGGCAGCAACGTCTCTCGGCTAAAACAATTCTGTCATTTCTTTCGGCTCCGAGCGTGGGAATGAAGACGAGTGTGAGGTCTTACTTCCCTGTCCCGACTTCCGGGAGTATGTCGAATCGTTCACTGTCAGCCATTTTCTAATACCAAGCAGCTCTCTCTTGCACTTCTGGACGAAGATTCCTCTCTTACTTAGAATACTTGCTATGGTGAACGCCGCGAACCGAGGACAACATTAACATGACACCAACTTCGACGTAGTCTATCGATAATCTCCCACAAATCTCGCAACATTTCAGGCTGGTATCTAGTCAGCTGAGTAGATGTAGTATCAGCCTATAATTGACGCTATCTTGAGTATTATTAATCTTTCTTTTACCTCTAGTGGAAACGACGGATCTCGAAGAACCTTGATGATGTCTAGTAAAGGTTGTGGATCTGACTCGACGAATCATTCAATCCAAGTCGCTTCAGTTCAAGACATCAAACCCTGCGATGCAATATCTTTGCTAGAACAAGGAGCTGCTGTCCGTAGCGCAAAGAGATAGTAGATAATTGGTGAGAAAGGGGAGAACATTGAGTGACGCCATCCATAGTGCTGGCCCTGCGGTGCAACGCCTCTAGAAGTATTGTGGCGCCGTATCGAACGATTCTGGAGGGCGAACTGGAAGGAGAGGTACTGGACCGGATAACCCCCTTCGACAGGTAGACGTTCTTATGAGTTGAAAGCGAATCACAGGCGTCTGCCGGCAGTCAGTGACGCAGCAATCCCCGACAGTCTGAAAGTTAAACTCAGATGCGCGCACAAGGTATTATTTAAGAAATGTCCGAGATTGGATTCTTTGTATGATAATAATCGAATGAATAGGATGGTGTTTCGCCAGTATAAATAAATAAAGAGAAGAGAAATAGGAATAAGGGAAATGGTAAGGAACAGCATGCAAGCAAAGTAGCATTATCGTAAGCATACACGAAAGAAGGAGGAAGAGAAGGAGGCATATGCGTGTTAGGCAGGTGGATAGTTGAGTAGGTTAAGTAAAGCGAGGTGAGCAGTGCGAGTGGCATGTTGAAGCAAGAAGTAAGGAAGCGTGGACCGCAGTGTTATCAACATTGTCGGACGATTAAGGAAGGGTAATCGAAACGCAATTCAGCAATTGCATGGCTCTTGACCGCCTGCAGAAGCCCCTGACTTGTTTAGGTCCACACCACCTGCGGTTCCTTGTTGGCCGGGCTGCCGGGCTGCGCCCCCCGCTGCTGAAGTACGGGATGGTGCGGATAGGGGGAGCTTCTTAGCTGTATACGAGACCATATTAGTAACTGAAGAACTAGTTTGGCAAAGAAGCCACGCACCGATGGCAGTGAAGATCTCATTGACACCTTCGCCTGTCTTCGCAGATGCTTCGCCCCACATTAAACCTTCCTCCTCAGCGTATTTCTGTGCTTCTTCTTTCGAGACTTGTCTTGAATGAGAGAGGTCAAAAGGGGGAAATAGGAGATGTAAACAGAGCATCGCCACACCTTCTTGCTTCTAAGTCAGCCTTGTTACCACATAGGAGAATGACAATTGAAGGGTCTGCTTGGCGTTGGAGCTCGCGGATCCATGTGCGTGCTTTGTCAAGGGAAGCCTAGAGAGGTGTAAGTTCCAAATGGACGAGGCTGATAGTGCATGTCGTACGGATTGGGAGATATCATAGACGACGACGGCACAGTTGGCATTTCGATAGTACATAGGTGCCTAGATTGTCCGCTTAGTATTGCAGGCTAAATAGAAGGCGGAATACATACTAATGACTGGAGACTGGATGTTAGTACGTCATATCTGAACGGGCATTGCACAACACACCTTATAGCGTTCTTGACCAGCGGTATCCCTGAAATACACTTGAGTCTGCATTCGAGTATTGAGAAACGTCACCCTTCGTACCAAATTTCAAATTTGACTGTTGTCGCATCGTCTAGTTGTACTGTCTGCGTCAGGAATGCGGCTTGCAGCCATGTCAGCACGGGACGACCATGGCAGAACCAGCGAACACACCTCCAATTGTACTCTCTCGGTAATCATCGAACTGGTCTTTTACAAATCGTAATACAAGACTAGGAGGCAAAAATTCAGCGAATTTGCACAGAACGGTGGAGCCACAACCGACCTTGACTTGCCCACCGCAGACTCCCCTGCAGGACGTAACATGAGAATTGCAGACAGAAATAACATGTATAAAGTATACATACCGAGAAGAACTAGCTTGAATTGGAACTGACGAGCTGACATTGGAGAGTTTGGAGGAGACTGAGAAGAGCGGTTGCTGCGCTGAGTGTGACTGTTAGTCTGTCACCTGATAAGGCTCCGGCGCTTATTCTCTGTCTGTCTTTTCCCACCTGCAATCATCCGATTGTTGAGCTTACCTCTCTCCGTCGAGCACCGCCTGCAAAGCAACTAGCGAGGACGCCTAAGTTAAGCAATAACTCAGTCACTTACTTGTCGAAGTACAGGCTAGCTTTAGAAGAGAAAAACCACCAAGACTCCCTTCAGCGAGTTGCCAGCACATCGGTCCCCGTTGAGGAATACCCCCCTTTCCCAAGACTTTTGAGCACTCCAAAGATCGTGAAAATTCTTGAGTATACAAGTACTATCGAGAAAGTTCCCGAAAAAGAAATTTGAATACCATGAATCGTCATCCATATGGTGGAGGTTACGACGGGCCTCGCAGAGGCGCATCCCCTCAAGGATCAGGTCCAGATCGTCATTCACGCTTCAACAGACCTCCCGGTAGAGGTGGAGGCAGAGGCGGTGGACGAGGCGGCGGTCCTCCCCCTCCCCCGTCCTATTACGACGATTATGACAATAATGGCGGCTACAATAACCAGCAAGGCTATAATGTGAACAATGGTTCAGCACACGACGATTATCCTTATTATCCACCGCAAGCTCATCCAATGGGTGCTCCCCCTCCCCCTCCTCCCATGTCGTATAATAATGCGGCCGACTATGGTTCTTATGATCAGCAAAACCATGGCTATGGTAGCGGCATGTATGAAGGTGTGTATTCGTGAGCCATTTTTTGCTATGTCACATTCTTCACTCCCTTCCGGGTCGTTGGGAAGCTGCTCTTTTTTTCCAGTAAGGGTGAGGTTGAGGAACTGGTGGACAATTTTGCAAATCCCGACATATCGCCGGAAGTTTCTAAGCCGTCCGAGGCTATGTGGCCCCTTTGAGATCATTCTCAGCATGGGATCTTGCCGTCTCGAGCAGCTGCACTGCATATCTATTACTGAGATTATTCAGCAAAGAAGGTCAATGAGCTCCTGTCAGGCCCTCAAACCCAAGTCGCCGTGTTCCTCTCCTCCCCCTTATTTCAACTTATGCTATTCCTCGTATTAAGTCCAAGTACTCATTCGTTATTCTCGCATGCTTTTAGATAGAGATCGCTCTCCTGCGCCACCTCGAAATGGTTACACCGGTGGCCGTGGAGGCACACCCAACCGCGGCCGCGGCCGCGGTGGAGGTGGAGGTGGAAGTGTTGGTGGAAGCGATGATGGCAGCAAACGTGCCCACCCTCGTAAGGAGCGAGATGACAAGGTTCACGACTCATTAATCGAATCGCGCATACAACGTGAAAGACCTTGCAGAACATTATTCATAAGAAATATCAAGGTGTGATACATATTCTTGACGCTTCTCTTTCTCACATCTATTCGCCATCAACTACCGTTGAGGCTCTTGAGAGTCCATGAGTTTGCCATCGCGAGCTTTTGAGTCGACCGCTTTTTCGAATTTTCTCTACTTGAATTCCTTATTTTCCTGCAAGCATTACTGACTTGGACCGGCACTATTCTGTCACTTCATGCAATAGTATGAAACTGATAGTAATGACGTGCGTCGCAGATTTGAAGAACACGGAGAGATCAAGACATTCTTCGACCTCATCGCGAACCGTGGTATGGTCTTTGTTACATATGTGAGTTTCTAGCCATCACAGTGATTTGCATTGAGCGCTTGCTGATTGGGCGCGACCAGTTCGATCTGCGAGCTGCGGAGAGAGCTCGAGAACGACTACAAGGCAGTGAGATTAGCGGACGACCTGTCAGTATTCACCCACAACATTACAATCTTAATCTCACGATCGTCTCTGCACACTTTTCAGATCGATGTCCACTACAGTCTGCCTAGAGGCGACGAGCAACAACAAGAATGCGACCGTGAAAAGAACCAGGTAGATTATCGTCTACATCAGGCTCGGACTGTCTTCTAATACACCAGCTCAGGGTACGGTTCTAGTCACTCTTCGTAATTCGGTAGACGATACCGAAGTGCGCCGCAAGTTCCAACAATTCGGTGATGTAAAAACTATAAGACATGTCGAGGGTCGTTCCGAGTGCGTTTTCTTCAACCGGCTTTAGGCATCGAACTCATACCATTTACAGCCAACGCTATGTCGAGATGTACGATATCCGTGTATGTAGTCTCATCATATCTATATCCATCTTGACCGCTTCAGCTGATGGTTCTTAGGCAACCGAGGCTGCCCATGATAGGTTCCGTGGGCATGAAGGTCTACAAGAAGGGATCGTAGATATTGCTTTCAATTGGGATATACCTGATACCCCATTGCCCCCGGGCCCTCTTCCACCAACAAAGTATGTTATACTTCTCTTCTGCTCTATTAGTACTAACACCGTATCCCTTCTATAGAGCTGAACTGAGGGACCGTTATCCTGAACATGAAGAACGTCCGTCAAGAGGTCGTGGGGGCGGACGTGGTGGACGAGGTGGTGGGCGTGGTGGAGGCGGAGGTGGGCGAGACTCTCATCGGGAACGTGAACGCGATCCCAGAGACCGAGAGCTTGATGATTGGGAAAGAGACCGGCCGGCACATCGTGACGATTGGAGTCATGAACGTGGTCGAAGGCGTGATGAGGGTCCTCGCGGTGGTCGACCGCGTTATGATAGGGACGAAGGATATGGCCCGCCCCCTGATAACACGCTTGAGAAGGCCAAGAAGGTACAAGAGGTTAGTATTCCATGCATTCTGCCTTGGACTTCATATTGAAAACCATTCAGCTTTTGGCAGCTCTCAAACCGCAATCGTCAGCGCCGCCGCCTCCAGCTCGACCTCCACTTCCCTCAGCGCCACCACGGATGCCAATGCCGCTACCACCAATGTCGTCGATGCCGCCTATGCCGCCAAACATGGGCGCACCGCCTCCTATGAATCATTATTACCCACCACCGCCAATGCCTCAACAACAGCCCTATGTCCCTGCCGGTGCCAATCCTTATTCATACCCGCCGCCGCCTCAACAGCAGCAGCAGCAGCAGCAACAGCAGCAGCAACAACAACAACATTCACAACCGCCTCCCCATTCCCAGCCGCCACAGTCTGCCGCGCCTACGATGTCTCCGCCTCAATCGAATACCTTGCCGTCGAACATTCTCGCGCTACTTCAGCAAGTGCAACAGAGTACAGCTAATAATGCCTCGCAAGCACCGTCAGCTCAACCTACGTCAACGATGTCTCACCACTATGGTTTGCCACCGGCCCCTGCTCCTGTTCCAACCCCTCCCAATCCGAACCTGCATAACGCAGCATCATATCAACAACTGATGGGCTTTCTGGTAAGTGTTGCATGTATTATTCCATTGGCGATGTAGCTTATTGTTCTCTCAGCAATCCCAGCAAAAAAGGACATAAGGTACATGGTCCTCTGATAGTCATGTCTCCTCTCCCGTCATTATACGATAATTAGACTCAAATTATATTTCTTGTACATAGTACTTCTTTTCTCGTGTTGATCATCCTTTATTACCTGCTTTGGATGCAGTCGTTCTTTCATGAATATATATCATTGACTCCTTGATTCGCTATGTCATAATATGCTCTACTAGTATACAATAATACAAAATCCTACGATTTTAGTTACAGTTAGTAGTTATACAGTACTTATACTTTATAGATTTTGTAGAGTTTACGTAGAATTATGGAGCGCTTATTCTGTATTATCTTAGCACGGAACTTCCACCAAAGAAGGTACCTGCAAGAGCGATCTCTGGACACATCGACTATTTGCGCAGTGTGAAGCTCAAATCCGCCATACTGGAAGAGCTTTTGGGCTTGGCTGGGACTCCAAGCATCTACGTGGACGTCTCGCCAAGCCATCGATAAGCACCAAATGCTCGTCAAATCGCTAAAAGGAAACAGCCACACCTACATTAGGTTGTATCCAATCTTGCCCTGGGTAGACCCTGCATTCTCTAACTTCCTTTATGGCCGTCGATTTCGGCAGCCGTCAACATGACAAGGAAATGACACCCAAGCAACTCCGCTCCTCTCCTATACTTGTTCCCTGACATTCTCAACTATTTGTGGTCGTAGTTGGTGGCCTCGGTCTTTGGTCTATGTCTGGGTCACAACTTCCTTTCTTTGAGCCATTGGCAGACCTCTCTCCGCATGCTATTTCTGCCAGGGTATTCCCATTTGCCACTAAGCGGCGGAGACAGAGGGATCTCCTTGTTCTCGAACAGCAATCGGAAAGCAGCGCATCTGGGTCCGTAGATGTTTGTCTTTATGCGAACCCTTTTGAAGACGGTGGTAGCAAGCCTTTGCACTGGCAGAAGCTGAAGATAGCCACCCTATTAAATCCGCTCACTATAGCTTATGCAGATATTTCGAAGAATGGGTACAATGATGGTGCGTGTATTATTTATAATTGGCTGATGTGGCTAACTAAGTGTCTCTAGTGATTGTTATTGACCAAAATCGAGCAGTCGTCGTCGTCGTCCTCACTCGGTCTATCTCTTGGAGCCCATGTTGCGTGGTTTGAGAATTCTGGGTCAGATGATTGTACTTGGATTAGGCGAGAGATTGGAAGAGTGCATACACGTGGTATTCTCAAAGGTATGATGCTCACGTACGTTCTTATCACGGACATATTTTTATTATCCGCCGCTCTACCTCCTTAGTCGGACATTTTACGAATAACTTTTCTCTACAAATTCTTGTTATCCCTGTCTCACAGTCAACTGGAAGGCCACAAACAAATTCAGATTCTTCCTCGTTGTTCATTTTATACACGCAACCTCCAAATATCAGTTCGGCTCGCCAGTGGCTAACGAGCATTGCCTTACATGGTATCTTCCACCAGGTTTCTGACGTACACATTCTAGCCGCTAGCAACCAGGATGCTCAGGGCGGGTTGGATAAAATACTTATCGCTAGCAAAGAAGGCGTTTCGTTGGTGTGGTGGGAGAAAAGCAAGTGGCAGAGCCGGAATATCAGCCTGAGTGCGAGACAGAAGAGGCCTCCTTTAGACTTGCATAATGTCTGCACTACTATTGCTATCGGTCGAGCTTCGGATGATATTGCTTATATTGCTTGTTGCGAGGTACATTGTTTAAACATTTTAAAACATTTTAAACACGCTAATGAGATTTTGCAGGGAAAGGCGCTCTTGACAATCCTTGTTCGCTCTGCGACTACTCGACATTTGGATGTCCAACGATCTCAATGGTCAAGAATTCTTTTAGACGATTCTTTTGATTTTCCGAATATTTCGATTACCCAGATTTTATGCAAGGACATCGATGGGGATGGTATTGATGAAGTCATCATTAATGTTGCTTGTTCGGATAATATATTTCGAACGGAACTCGAAGGCCTATGGTATTATCGAGCCGTTGATCTTCAAGAAGGCGTGTTTCACAAACATAGAATTGTATTGGATCGGTCTGTTTCGGAATTTGAGGTAGACGACATGACATTTACAAACAAAATGGTGAGTTCTTTCGATCTCGGTTTTAGCTCAATATTGAATTTGCCCGTAGGACCTAGTTGCGGTTGAAACGCGTCCATCTGCTGGTTTATCCTTCCACGACGCAGGCTTGAAGCTCTATTCGAATGCATTTAAATGTGCAGTCTTTCAGCCATATCTTTCGTCAACGGCCTCAGGCCTCGAAAATCTCATCCTAACTATCTCTAACTCCTTCAATATTTCATCTACATACCATGAGCTACCAATATTCAGAACATTTTCTTTCGAATTTTCACTTCTAGTCATTCCTCCGATG
>KN837080.1:1138201-1340541 GCA_000827215.1 Sphaerobolus stellatus SS14
CCAATCGGTGTCAGGCAGCTGGTTGTTTCCAATTTGAAGGTTCATATTTTTTGCGGATTTTTTGAATTTTATCCTGCGCTTTATCTCAGATTAGTACAGAAACTTGAAATTTATGCTACCGCGACATTCCAGTGCGGACTTCAGTTGTTTTCATACTTTCAAAATTGGTTTCATACTTTCAAACTTAGTCTCTCGCTTGATCCTCGTCCAGAAACCTGCGGATCAAGCCTTCTGAGTCCATTTACATGTCTACCCGAAGACAAAGAACATCATAATAGTAAAAATACATGAAAATACATGATAATTTGATAGCTTATCGCCATATATACGCTCAACTCTGAATACCACTAGAATTTGCGCTATCCGGCAGATTCCATACCTGAGTTTCTGATGCCTCAAGCGCTCGCGCACTCTCTTCTTTTGAGATATGCTCCAACCTGCTCCAACCCTTGTCTCTATTTATATATAACTCAATATGCATATGCCCAACATCCCTGCGATTGATTTACTTAGTACGTACTTATGAAGGACGCGTCAGTCCCGCGGCATGATGTCCCTCTTCTGGCTGGTACCGTTGTCCCACTGGATGCCTGGTTTCCCAGCTGTATTCCGAGGTAAGCATTCCAAATCTGCATACTAGCAAAAGCTACATCCTCAAATATCTGTAGAAAGCACACTAGATGTTTAATCGGGAGACAAGCATCGAGGTTTCGGAAGTAGTAGCGTGGTAGTACTTACTCAGAAATCCGAATCGGCAGAATCTCCAGCATTTTAGTTCTGTCTGTTATTGGTAACTCAGCATAAATAGTTGTGGCCTCTCATAGCCTGACGGTAAAAGAGCTGGACCTTGAAAATCCACGTGGGACCTGATCCGGGCGATTCACCGTTACCTATTCTTCAAGTTCCTGCAGTGCAGACTAGTGCAGGACCCTGCAACATAAAGTTGCCTCTCAAGTCTCCATAGGGATCCGATAAGTTCAAATATAAGTATTTTGTGTAAGTCTAAAGTCTATGTGGTACGTTTACTACAACTCCCTTCCCGCCGAGTCACCACTGATCGTTTATTTACTATATAGTACCTATAAACATTTCGTCTCTCTGCTTCTGTCTGTTTCGAATTGTCAACTTCGGCAGGGTTGACTAAAAGGGTAAAGCACTGATTAAAATTACCCGTGTACTTCTATTCTCTGCTTCTCTCAGTATGCCGAGTAGACTCGTAACCAGTCTCTCAAAATTTGTGACAGGCCTATAGCAGGCATTATAGGCCTGTCACAAATTTCGAGAAACTGGTAAGTCTACATGCCGAAGGGACGCGTTCGTAAAGAGACGCTTGGGTCTACTCTCCGTGCACCTACCAGAGTTATATAAATCGCGAGAGATAGTATAGCTCAACAGTCACAATCGACTTTCTCTCTCGACAAAGTCGCAGTACAGAAGTCTCCATGTCCATTAACGATGGTCCTCCTGTCGCTCCAACCAAACTTGGTCGTTATCGCATTCTCTCGCCAAGGGCAGGTGTTCGAGTCTCTCCACTCCAACTTGGAGGAATGAGCATCGGCGATGATGATAGTTGGCGAGAGAGTATGGGATATATGGACAAAGAGTCATCCTTGAAGCTTCTAGATGCCTATTTCGAGGCAGGAGTTCGTCGTTTTTTAATATTATGAGTGGCTTATACATACTGAGTTTATTCTGCTGCTTAGGGTAATTTTATCGACACTGCCAATATTTACCAGAACGAAACCTCTGAACAAATTATTGGCGAATGGGCTGAATCACGGGGTGTTCGTGATGAGCTTGTCATAGCCACTAAATACACGACTAATTACAAGAAAGACGCGAAGAATGTTAAGATTAAAATGAATTATGTCGGCAACAGTATGAAGAACCTTCATGTGTCAGTTGAAGCTAGCTTGAAGAAGTTAAGGACAACCTACATTGATATATTATATGTTCATAGTGAGTTGCTATTTTTCCATCTATTCTTTTGAGGAATTCACATCGTTCCTCCCAAAGTGTGGATGTATGATACCTCTGTCGAAGAAGTCATGAATGGACTCCATAGTCTGGTCATGGCCGGTAAGGTCTTGTACCTTGTAAGTCTTAATTATTTATGGCGGAAAATGATGATTAAGAATTGACATATATATTTCCAGGGTATATCTGTAACCCTCACCCCTCTTTTATAATTTCCCCATCTTAATTTTACTTGTAGGATGCTCCTGCTTGGGTCGTCTCCAGTGCGAATCAATGGGCTCGCTGTCATGGCAAGACACCTTTCTCAATCTACCAGGGAAATTGGAGCATCCTCGATAGAAGCATGGAACGTGATATTCTCCCTATGTGCCGCTCTGAAGGGATGGCCATAGCTCCATGGGGTGTTCTAGGCCAGGGCCGTCTTAGAACAGACGAAGATGAAAAACGTCGTAAGGAATCAGGCGAAAACGGTCGCACCATGTATGGCCCACAGTGGGAGCGAACCCCTGGAGAGGTCCGTATTGCTAGGAAATTGGAGGAAATCGCCAAGGAAGTTGGAGTAAAGCATATTACTTCCGTAGCTATTGCATATGTGATGCATGTAAGTGCTCCGATTATAATTCATACCAACTCTCACTAATAATTTCAATTGCTAGAAAACTCCGTTTGTCTTTCCAGTACTTGGTGGCAGGAAGATCGAACATCTACATCAAAACATTGAAGCTCTCGATGTGAAGTTGACATCAGAGCATATGGCTGCTATCGAATCGATCGTCCCATTTGACGTGGGCTTTCCTCATTATATCATTGTAAGTTCTATTTACATTATAATGTCCTTTATTTTACTGACTGTTATCTAGGGTGACGGTCTGGCAGACTCCTTCGTCATTAAAGGTGCAGGAGAAACAGACAGATGGCAATTTATACCTCCCCAACCTGCAGACTTAACTTACAGTGCACAGAATCTTATCAAAAGCAGGGATGTGCCTAAGGATTCAGGGGATAGTAGCTAGATGGGCATATTTGAACGTCCTGGAGCCGGTATTTGCGGCGACAAGACGAGATATCTGTATTTATTGATTTGAAATAATATTCTGACTTTAAGGCTATAGCATACGTTTGGACTTAGACGGGAAACATACAGTACTGATTGAGATACAAAATATTATCAGTGTCGAATAACAAATGCACGCAAAGTATCACAGTACTGATCACAACTAGTCCATATAACCCTGGAAACTTAGATAAATTCAACCTGCTCATTAGATTATTGGTCATTGGTCCAGATTTGATTCGTGTCCTGCATTAGAATATTTGGGCCTGGTTAGAGTTGGTTAAGACACCGTTTCAACTTTTGGCCTAGTGCCCAACGACTATCAAAGTCCGTGACGGAATTTTTTTGCTTATTGCAAGCCTCTTTAGAGCTTTCTCGACATCAGGAAAGTTGACACAGAATCCGCTTTAGCGCTTGTGCTAGGAGCGATAGGCGGTGGTATATAGTCTATATACCGACTCCTAGCTTCGATTAGCGAATCCGCCATTACCTAGTATCACTGGCTTCTATGGACAATATAAAATATAAAATTAAAATTAAACCGGGATAATAGGAATACATTAAGGGGAATTCAGGATATTTCAACTACCATCAATGCTATTAAAGTAATTTAACATACCTGTAGATACCTTGGTATATCTTACTGTCACTTCAAGTACTTTCGGGCGCTTTCAGGTGCTTTCGGGTACATTCAGGAACTTTCGGGCACTTAAGGGTACTTAAGGGTACTTAAGCCCATATTAAGGAAAATTTCATCTTGATTTCCTGATATCTCAAACTTCCATTTCCATCCGTTATTTTCAAATAATATTTATGTAAAGGTTTTTTCATTTTCTATGATACACATTTTAGCACCAATACCTTCGGGTACATTAAGGTAATCTATATCATCCAGTCCTAGACCCTGCTTGGCATCAATCTGGCCAAGAGATTTCCACATGATCCTTCCTCCACTTCCGGATCAGCACTCCTAGTCTAGCTTCCTGTCAGATTAGACTAGTCTCTATTTACTTTCCCTTTCGTTCACACCATCAACTGCCTCCTATCAGATCTGTCTCCTTGGTATCTGCACTAATGTCTCTTCAATCTCGTATGTCTATTCCTATTGCCTTATAGTTGCAAGTCAACTCATTTCTGTTTATCTTATGCTTTTGACTATTAAGCAACATCTATTCGGTGAGTTTGCTCCTATTAATATTTTGTTCTTTTGGCTCATTTTCAATGTACTATAATTCTGTAGTATCTATATCCATGCCAATAATGTAGAGATGGATCAAATGCTTGCCAATTCTAATCTGGAAGCATTACGCCAGCGCATGGAGCAGTCATCTACATCACTTTTTGGTGGCTCCCAGCAGTCATCTTTGCAGTTGCCTGCTCTGGAGCAACCAACCATTCAGCAGACCGCCTTAGAGGAAGAGTCTGCTGCCCAGCTGTCTGTTTCAGCCCCACTTGCCTCCCAGCAGCCCATCTTTGGACCAATTGCCTCCCAGCCACCTGCCTCTGGGTCGCCTACTTCCCATATGCCTACCTTGGGACCACCAGCTGCTCAGCAGCCCACTTTGGGACCACCTGCAGCTCTCCTGCCTGTCTTGGACTTGCCTGCAGCTCTCCTGCCTGGTTTGGACCTGCCTGCATCCCAGTTGCGGGCTTTGGACCCACCTGCATCCCAGCTGCCCACTGCGGGACCACTCTCTTCATCTGCTCAGGATCCTGCCACACCCCCTATCACATCATCTGTACCTCTCCCTTTTACTGCATGGCGTTTGATGATGTGACAAAGGATCCTCGCTGCTGAGGAGGAAGCCGCTGAACACAATGTTCAAGACTTCATTCTTATCACTTTCCTTCAACGTGGTGATAGACTGGAAGTTCAGAGCAAACTCAATGTCACAGCACCACTAGATCCCACTATTGATCACTGTTTGGCTTTAGCATTATCTGAGCCACAATCCCATTTACTTGCTCTCCAAGTCCATGACACATTGTGCCGTGGAGATCACTCTATTCTTATGAGAGCAGCAGAACTTCTGCCCTATACATCTCAAACAGAATGGACTGGTGGTTTTGAGCAATTGGATATTTTGGTAGATGTTATTTCGCGCCTCAGTGACCATACTGGCTCTTTGTATGGGGGAGGAGATATCCCTGTGTTAGCACCTGCTATACTGTCTCGGTCAGTTCCTTGGCCTATTCCTGATGGAATTCCTGTCTATATCCTTGCCATAGTTATCAAAGTAGGCTCTCTTTATATTCTTATGTTCTTTTATGCTAATCATATGTATAGGATATCCGCTTGCCTGTGTCAGGTAAACATTCATCTATCCAATTCCCCATTGCCATCTAATGTTCTCCTATAGCTTCTTTACCAGTTCTTCCTTCTTTGCCTCCACCACCAGGCTCTGGCATAGCAAGGGGCAGACCTCCAGATTCCCTGTCAGCCACTGGCGACTTAGTTCCACAGAAGGTTAAGAACTACCTCAATACACAATTTCAGTCCTATCACAACTTCTTTGTGAGACTCACCCAAATACCACGCCCCTTTGAGGAGGTCTATACTGCATGGCTGCAGCTTCAGTGTGCTGTTGCCATATGTGATGAACTAGGATTTTCCATCACTGCACACTCTACGCTACTAAGTACCAAGATCATCCAGCATGGAGAGGAATCCTTGACTATCAGTACTGAGCATATCAAGCGCTTTGTTACTAATTGGGTCTTAAAACCTAAGACGTTCAACAATAAACGAACAATGCTTGATGGTTATCTGGAGTTATATAGTATCATTACCAATGACACTTATTTCCCTCCTACCTTTGTCTTTGGACAACATGATCTTCAAGATATCAATAAGTTCAAGGCATTTTGTGCTGACCTCTTCTGCCTTAATGGCAAGCATGCTCTGAATGCTGTTTTTCCGGATGGTTCACAATACATACAGATAGCCACATGTGTTCAACATGTAGGCAGACCTGAAATGGATAGATTAGCAGATCATGTTAGCCGTATTCCAGATGTGCAGACTATCTATAGTCAAATAGTGAGTTCCCTTACTCCTTTACTAGTTTTCCTGCTTATACTATTTCCAGGGAAGACACCGCACGAGACGTAGGAGGGCATAGGAGATGATCGGTGAGGGGTATTACTTTATGGGGTAGTTGTTTGGATCATCGGACATGCATATTCACATGGCAGTTCTGGTTTGCTTGGCATTGACTAGTTACGTTGTCATGCTTGCCGGTGACTTGACTAGATATATTATACTTGCTAGAGACATTAAATGCACAGTCTGCTAAACTTCTCATACCCCTTTAGTTTACTTCAATTCTCAACGCTAGTATAACACTTATATCTTAATCACACCTAGACTAACTGAACTCAGGTATATTGAGTAGGTAGTACAATGGGTGTGTAGTAAAGAATAAAGTGATGCCGGCGCCTAATGCGCCGGCCCGCTATATACAGCCCGGTGTGGACACTTATGGCGCCCACACTTACTACTAACTACTACTACATCTCTGATGTAGTACATGATAATAATACTAATACTAGTATTATTCTATTTACTTTATGTACATATTATATACATAATATATATATATTGATATAACAGCATATAACTGTTACAGCTAGTGTGTTATAATGCAACAAGAGGAGATCTCATATATGCTATATCATCGAAAGATTCATGACCCAGAGATATCAAGACAACATCACTTTATGAAAACTATTGCAGTGAGTAGGACTATAATAATCATTCACTTGGGGTCTTTCTGACACCATATTATTAGATGAAAATTCTCAATTCTGTCAAAGATGCACCTAATGTCGATATATTACTCATATCTGACTTGCCTGCTCTCCTATCCCCACACAGGACTGCAGCCCGTGAGACATCCTTAATTATCAGAAAAGAGGATACTAAAGCTCAGTATAGAGTTGCTTCCTCTAGAAGAGATCTTCAGCGGAACCTTTGACACTTTAGAGTGCTATCTCTTCTGGGAAATAGCCCCATTATATCTTTCTTTTCAAAGGCTTATTCTCCAAGTACCTTGTGTCCCAAATATTGGCAAGGCATATATCGCAGAAGGTTCATCTCAATGTATTCAAGCAGCAAACTCTTTAGGCCCTTACATCTGTGAGGCAGTAGCAATGCAGATTATATATGAGGTAGGTTTGGTCCTCCTTTCAGTATATATATTTACTGTATATTTACTGATTCTATAGGGTTCTAACATATTTAAGATTGTTATTGATTGGGCAGATAGTAGGGACATCCATGCCTCTGAGATTAAGGCCTCTCAGGAGGATGCTGATTGGGAAAAGCAATGTCGGGCAGAGGAATTGCAAGCCATCTGTGAATCTGGGGACTTGTCAATGGAGGATGATGAAATCTATATGGAGTTCCATACTGGCATTGCAGACTTTTAATCTGCTAATCCTCAAGTAGCATTAGTCTTGTCTCATATTCAAGAATAAATCTAGGCATCAAATTATTTTGCAGAGTTCAATATCCTTTATCAGAGCCTTGGCATTTTTCTAACCCACACCATGACTCTGCTAGACATAGGCAGTGAATCTCCGCTCATAGCAGCTTGGATAGCACCTCCAGACATTCAGCTATCAGACATGCAGTACGTTAGAGGCTCTCTTGCATGGGAAGAAAAAAGTTATCAGTTTCGTATTGGGGTATGCTCATTTAGTTTCATTATCATAGTCAGTAATAATCTGCTTCATATGATTCATCTCTCTTGAAATGATTATTTAGTTTAAATTTGTCTTAATTCCAATTGATATATATCGAATGACTGTACATGTAAATAGGAGTTCACTCTCCTACATTTCCTCTACCCCATCCCATACTAGGGGTGTATAATGTTCCTCCAATAATGTGTCCTTCATGATTTGACCAATAGAATGTTCCCGGAGCCTGACAGGTTGTCTCAAGGCTGGTATATGAACCAGAAGCTGTATAGCTCTTTCAGAAGATGTCTCCCTCATGTCATAAATTGAAGCTGGACATTCGTATCCTTCCAGGTCTTCTTCTATAGTGGCAGGTTCAAAAGCCATGGCATGGACGGTCATACAGATAAGAGCTGCCATTTGAGATGTTGAAGGGAAATAAAGCAGTTCCTTTGTCAATTCCTCATAATCAATGAGTTCTTATGAACAGAAGAATGAGTATGAGATACACTTTAAACAGAAGGCTAAGACATACTAGTCTGGTTTTCTTCAAGGTCTGTTTCCCCTATTTCTGGATGAAGATCACCAATACGAAGATAATAATAGGTTAATATCCCATGCAATATATTTTCTGAAGCCACATGGGCAGTATTGGTATCCTTATTGCCAGATATATGTTCTCGCAGTCCTATATCAAAGGAAGCTTCTAAGGAACTCCTGAGATAATGGTGACCACCTTCTGCCACACAGTCTGGTTCATCGATACTAGAGTCCTCCTCACTGGTTGCCCGTGACATAACAAGTGGTTGACGACAGTTGTCTGGGCATAGAGTAACATCAGGTGTGTCATAATGATTCCATTGTGAGTTGCCAGGAAGAGTCACATTGGCAAAGCAACGATGAGGAGCCGTCTCAAGCAAGGTCGGGAAAAGAGGGCAAATAGGGCCCATCAGATCTCCCCAACGGGGTGCTATATAAATGATTAACAAAAGGCATTGAACAATTATAAGACACATACATATGAAAAGCAGCTTGCGGACACCATAAGTGCCAATATCCACTTCATCCTTAGCATACATGGTGCGTAAAAGACTTGGTAGGCATTCATTAGCTTGAATGACACTATCTGGCCATCCGTACTTGCGAAACCTAGTGTTGGTCTCACTGTTCATCCTATTGTTGCCAGGTTTGAGAATCCGCCAGCGAATGGATGAAATATCATTAATATATCCAGTTCGATGATTTGTACTGGATGGTATTGTAACATTATGGAGAAAGAGATGGCTGTTGACTTGAGAATCTAGGGTCCTCCAGACAGAGTGGTCATCTCCCATGGCACGGTCTGAAACTTGAAATTCAAACACAAGGTTGGCCTTATTGAGACGGAGGGCTAAAGCAGGAATGCAGTCTACTTCAAAGCGAAATTTACCTGCCTCTAAGCGTGCATTGGCGGATGTCTTGCCAGAGGCATGTTTCTAGTTAGTACAGTCAGCGGATAATGTTAAAAATGTGACTAAGAATGCTTACCAATGTAGGAAGAATGACAATAAGAAACTTATTGTCCAACACTTCCAAAGCAGCTGGTACTGCAGCTGTATGAACAGAGACACTGGGAGCAGAATCCTGATCATTGGAAGAACCAGCAGGGGTTAATGTATATCTGGAGACACCAGGCGCATTGGAAGGTCTCTTAGATCCTCCAGCTGTAGATGGGCGAGACTTCTTGTTACGTTTGCGTGATGAGCCAGACAGAACAGCCTGTTCTGTGTCACGTCGACTCTGGTCCTGACTGGAAAGCATTCGCTGCTGAACAGATTGAGACTGCTGGGCATCTACACTAGCCATGATGGATGCAAATGGCCTCATAGGAAAAGCAGGACTACCAAATATAGCAGTGTTGGTAGCTGATAGTTGAGGCCGGGGAACTGTGGAAGATAGGGTGTATACACTGGTACTGCTTAAGGAATCAAAGGGTGCGAGATATAGTAGGGAAATATGGACATACGATGTGAGTTCTCGCTGATGGTCCTGCCACTGCTGGCCACAACCACAAACAGTATCTCTGGTAAGTTGCTGATCCTGATATTCAAAAATGGTTAATATAGGATAGCTGATAAATAAAAGGAGACTTTTGACTCACAGCAGCTGCGGTGGGAATATGAAAGCCCTGACATTGTGATGCAGGGCATCGAAGGCTATTGGATGGTGTTGTTGCAGAGCAAGATATTAGGACATGTAGTAGAGGCATATGTCCACATTGACAAGCAAGCAATTGGTCAGAAGGAGAGGGAACCTAGAAGGCAATGCAAAGCTTGATGAGTTCTTGTCAGGGAAGCCAAAGTATCAGATACTTACTATCGTTTCTTGCAACTGGAAGTGCATACAATCACACAGGCCACATGATCCATAGCGATTGACCTGGGACATGTTGCTGGTAGTGTAGTTGTGGGGAAGAAGATGGATAGATCAGAGTGAAGTTCCAAGCGACAAAAGTGGAACCTAAGGCTAGCTAGAGTGTCGAGGCAGAGTATCTGACTCTGTATCTTGGCAAGGGTCGGGCACAGACAAGCTTAGCCCAACGTCTAGTGCACTTGGCAAGGCACCAGAATATTTGATTCTTGTACTATAAGTATCATGTGCTAATCATTTTTTCCAATTTGGGTTATAGCAATTTTCTTTTGGTGATAATTTAATTAATATGAATATTATTTGCCCTAATGTACCCGAATGTACCTGAATGGACTATCAGGTAATGCAAAGTAATGGACTTCGAATAACGAGAATAGGAAAACCAGAATTTGAAAAAATGAGTATAATTAAGAAACTTAGGGTGCTTTAGGGTACATTAGGGTAAACTTTCCTTAAGGTACCCAAACTTAGTTTAATTATGTGCGTTTGAATTTTTTTGAAAATTGTAACAGGACAGGAAATTGAGAACACCTTAAGTTACCTTTAAGTTCCTTAAGGACTTGGAAAGTAACTGTATGATACTTTAGGAACCTGTGTGGGTTTTAGGTCACTAGACTATAAAGAACCTTAAAAGACTGAGCCATACTGTTCGGTACCTGAAAGTACCCGAATGTACCCAAAGGTGTCATAAGGCAATTTCAGTAGATGATAAATGATCAAAAAGGCATGATAGTGTAGAAAGGTACATTCCGTTGGGGAAACTTGTTGGATTGTGCTGGTGAATAATTTAAGGAAGCTTAAGGTTCCTGTAGGGGAGTACAAACTTTTATTCATCAGTTTGTATTTTTGTCCAATAAATACAGTCATAACCTAGTGCTACCTAGTACTACCTAGCACTACGGAGAGTTTAGCGCGCGTGGCACGTTTTACTGATGGAGCCTTCTCGAGCCTGTTTTCTGCCCTACGCACCTATGGATAACAGCGAATTTTAGCACAAAAAAGGTATTTATTAGAAAAAAAAAATGATATTTATTAGGGGAAAATATATATATTTAGACCTCCGGGGGGTCTAGGTAACACCCACCGAGGGACGTGTAACAAACCGGCTTTTAGGCAACGCAACACCCCTTGTGACGTGCGACGCTGCCTATGAATGTGCGGTTACAGTATCTTATTTTCCCACAAATACTATTCTTGGGATGAGTGTGAGCGGCAGTAGCGTAAGAACTAGTACTTGCTGGGGGATGCACATAGCACGAAACAGGATTTTGTAATGAATAGTGGAGACAGTACTGATATAAAATACTGTCAGCATCGAATAAAAAAGAGTACACAAAGTATCACAGTATCACAATTAGTCCATATAATCCCTGGAAGCTTAGACAAATTCAATCTGCTCATTAAATTATTAGCCTGTGATCCAGATTTGATTCGTGTCCAAGTCGGTGCATTGAAATATTTGAACCTGGTTAGAGTTCGTTAAGATGCCGTTTGTGAGATCCAAGCATTGGCCTTATGATATAGAAATCTTAATTATTGCGGAATTCAGAAAATGGTAGGAGACACATACCTTGTCCCTGGAGAGCAATGCGATTATCATCTGTATAAAACCAAGTCTGTTGTGTAAGTCCAAAGAAACATTCCCAGATCTTCATCGGTGTATTATTTCCAGGAGCTATAGGTGGGAGTTTATTAAATATCGTTTAAGATATAACATGACCGGAGAAAAAAGGCACTTACTGGTCCCCGCATCGAGGCAGAAGTTTGTACCGGCCAGGGTGACTTGAGTTGTGTCGCGGTTAAGAATCCATCTTTGCGCGGGCGTGTCGTTGCAGTCGAAACTATCAAAATATTCATAAAAAATATAAAGAATAAAATCGAATGTTCGTACATTTGAACAGGGGTTCCATCTTCAAAGACTGCTCCACGCACGTCTAGACACTTCTCCGTGTCTCCGTTTGGATGGAGAGTAACACCGACAGTTGGGGATGACGGAAAACTACCGTCAGGGCAGAATCTTTGCAGAAGTAGGTATGTTAAAGGCACTCGTACTCTTAGGTATCTGAATAGAAACTCACGTCACAAAGAATCCATTTGATAGCGGTTGTAATACAGGGGAACATATGGCAAAAGGAGGTGGAGGGAGGCCTTGCATTAGTTCATCAAAGGAAGGAAATGATGTTGGAGGTTGTAGGAAGGCTGAACATGTTGCGTCATTGCAGACGAGGCTGCCGCATATCCCCTCAAACTAGGACGATGAGATTTAATACGTTCCGGCCCGCGGAGGGGAAAGATATAGCATAGTAGACTTACCCCAAAATTTCTCGGCTGAATCTCCATTCCCACATTGAAATGAGATAAATCTTTTATAAAGTAGTATTCGGCGGTAGAATTCTGTCAAAAAAGGGGGGGCATATATAAGTCCTAGCATACACAGATTAATACCCCATGATTGACTATACAACACGCACATCAAGGCTGTGGAAGCCAGCTACAGTAGTACCGACACCAGTGGTACTACCACCATTTGCAGTGGTATATATCGTCCCTGAGAAATCACCCGGGAGCGTTATATTGATAACGGAATTAGCACCCAGAGTTCCCTGAGATTCCTGGTCAATGAAGACAGGTATTGCCGCAGGACAGTTGTTTGTGATAGTGAAAAGACGGTCTTGGGCTAGGACCATGGGAACAGCGAGCGAGGAGGTAATAAGAAGCGTAGGGATTCGCATGTTGCTGAGGTTACTAGTTGCTCAGTACAGACTGGAAGAAACCTATTCTCCACTCTGGCCTTTTATGCTGCTTAAGTGCGTCTATCATCATTCGCGAATATTCGCTTTTGACAGCGGAAGACCCGGCGGTTCGAAGGGTGGGCTATATATAATATAGCCCCCATCTTCAACGCTCATGTGTTTCAAGGCACAGTGGATTGTTACCAATCTGATTGCCGCCGAACCAGATCTGATGAGTGCCACCAAAAGTATGACCGCCACCGGAAGTATAACCGCGAAGAGTTTTTTAAGCTAAATGGCTATGTCACTACATTGACTAATGTAGCTTTTATCTAATCTAATCTAATCTAATAACTATGTTAAAGACATAATATGTTTCCCACGGAGACCACCATATTTGGTAGGCACTACACGTACGTACTTTTTGCACCATAATTCCAAACGATCTACAAAAATATAATTGCCCACTGGGATATTCTGAAAGCATGAGTATGTGACGTAGTTATTGCAGTACAGAAATATACTTGTTTTCGACCGGCCTTATATTTAAAAGTTACTTTAAAGTTTAATTTATCTTATGGGTCCGGTTTGGATGTTCGAAGGATATTATGGTGATATTATGGTTCAGTTATTCTGTAGGCTATCTGTAGTATTGATATTATCTTTATAACTCAGGCCATTATTGCCTGGATTGGGGTTTAGAGGGTTTAAGAGGTTGGAATTTGGGTCACCGGCTGCTGAACCAACGAGGCGGTTCGGGTCTCGGGAATCGTTGTCGCCGAGTGGTAACGATCGACTGAACTCATAGCTCGAGTGCAAGTACCATTTTAGTCCGAGCAATTTTTCGATTCTTTAAACTGACTGTCAATCAAGGAAGAGTCGATATTTAGCGAACTCTCCTGCTCTGAACAATACCAGCACTTAGTGGCCGTGTCAATGATTTCCTAAATATAGTTGGCGTTCCTTTAACTGAGCACTGAAAGAGACTGAAACTTCATAGAAATTGCTAGTGTTGTGCTCATGAGGAATCTCAAGCGGTTTCACCTCCAAAACGTTGTAAGAGAAATACTATTTCGGAATAACAAAAATTAACAGTAAGGTAACCGGTTCATGAATTCAGAGAAGCCAGTTGAAATAGGCCTTAGGAACGTTCATTTCACCTATTGATGCCGAATTAAAAATGATGGCGAGCAAGTAGAGATAAGTACGTAAGTATCTAAAGATAAAGAAACTCAAAAGGAAATTATTCACAATAATGGCAGGATATGAGCAAAAATACGCATGTTTGGAGAGATGAAGCTATTTGTCACTTAATTTGCAGAAGGTGTAGGCTTCATTAATAGTAGGTGCATTCCAGTCATTCCTAAAGATCTTCATCGATGCAGGGTAGAAAAGATATTTTCCTTCACCTGAAATATATCAATATAAGTCTGGGTGACGCGGACGAATACTAGGAAGCGGAGATCGCATGGTATTGATATCAGCACCCGGAGGATCCATTATGCCGAGTGGCATATGACAGAAAATAAAGGATGTGAGAGGTAGAGCCGAAGAAAGGGAAAAAAAAAAAACAGCTGACGACCTTATGCTGATGTACATTATAGAAGATGTTATGGATTACCAAGTGCCATTGAGGAAATGGCTCGTCGGGGAAAGTGCAGTGACTACGGCCGGCAGCAAGGATGCAGCTGACATGACGGGAATCCTCAGTGACAAACAAGATGTGACACACAGAAGCTTTGCACGCAGAATTTTCGGTAGAATAATGAGGATGAGTGTGAGGGGTAGTTGCGTAGGAACTAGTACTTGCTGGGGGATGCGCATAGCATGAAACAGGATTTTGTAATGAATAGTGGAGACAGTACTGATATCAAATACTGTCAGTATCGAATAAAAAAGAGTACACAAAGTATCACAGTATCACAATTAGTCCATATAATCCCTGGAAGCTTAGACAAATTCAATCTGCTCATTAAATTATTAGCCTGTGATCCAGATTTGATTCGTGTCCAAGTCGGTGCATTGAAATATTTGAACCTGGTTAGAGTTCGTTAAGATGCCGTTTGTGAGATCCAAGCATTGGCCTTATGATATAGAAATCTTAATTATTGCGGAATTCAGAAAATGGTAGGAGATACATACCTTGTCCCTGGAGAGCAATGCGATTATCATCTGTATAAAACCAAGTTTGCTGTGTAAGTCCCAAGAAACATTCCCAGATCTTCATCGGTGTATTATTTCCAGGAGCTATAGGTGTGAATTTATTAAATATCGTTTAAGATATAACATGACCGGAGAAAAAAGACACTCACTAGTCCCCGCATCGAGGCAGAAGTTTGTACCGGCCAGGGTGACTTGAGTTGTGTCGCGGTTAAGAATCCATCTTTGCGCGGGCGTGTCGTTGCAGTCGAAACTATCAAAATATTTATCAATAATATAAAAAATAAAATCGAATGTTCGTACATTTGAACAGGAGTTCCATCTTCAAAGACTGCTCCACGCACGTCTAGACACTTCTCCGTGTCTCCGTTTGGATGGAGAGTGACACCGACAGTTGGGGACGACGGAAAACTACCGTCAGGGCAGAATCTTTGCAGAAGTAGGTATGTTAAATGCACTCGTACTCTTAGGTATTTTAATAAAAACTCACGTCACAAAGAATCCATTTGCTAGTGGTTGTGATGTAGCGGGACATAAGGCAAAAGGAGGTGGAGGGACGTCTGGTCCATCAAAGGGGGGAAATGATGTTGGAGGTTGTAGGAAAGCTGAACATGTTGCATCTTCGCAGACGAGAGTGCCGCATACCTCCTCAATCTAGGATGATGGAATTTAATACGTTCCCGCCCGGGGAGGGGAAAGACGTAGCATAGTAGACTTACCGCAAAGCTTCTCGGCTGAATCTCCATTCCCACGTTGAAATGAGATAAATCTTTTATGAAGTAGTATTCGGCGGTAGAATTCTGTCAAAAAAAAGGGGGGTTATATATAAGTCCTAGTATGCACAGATTAATACCCCATGATTGAGTATACAACACGCACATCAAGGCTGTGGAAGCCAGCTACAGTAGTACCGACACCAGTGGTACTACCACCATTTGCAGTGGTATATATCGTCCCCGAGAAATCACCTGGGAGCGTTATATTGATAACGGAATTAGCACCCAGAGTTCCCTCAGATTGCTGGTCAACGAAGATAGGTATTGCCGCAGGACAGTTGTTTGTGATAGTGAAAAGACGGTTTTGGGCTAGGACCATGGGAACAGCGAGCGAGGAGGTAATAAAGAGAGTAGGAATTCGCATGTTGCAGAGGTTACTAGTTGCTCAGTGCAGACTGGAAGAAACCTATTCTCCACTCTGGCCTTTTATGCTGCTTAAGTGCATCTATCATCATTCGCGAATATTTGCGTTTGACAGCGGAAGACCCGGCGATTCGAAGCTTGAACTATATATAATACAGTCCCCATCTTCAACGCTCATATGTTTGATGAGCCGGAATGATTGCCGTAAACTGTCAAATAAGTCAGAAGGTGCAAGGTTCACTGAGTTTCCCCTGAGTGAAGGGGCACAAGGATATTTAAATATAATACTATACCGAGTGCTGACTGATTATTTCGAATAAAATTCTGCTTGACTCCTCCAAGTACCTTCTGAGCTTCCAGGTGTATAGTTAATTCTGTAAGACCATCGGACGAGAAAGTCAAGGGGTAAAAACAACCGAAATATTTCATCACGAGGATACGAGACCCCACTGTCGGTAGATCTATTTACAGTTCATTGAAGACCCACTCAGTGACTGAGTCCGAGGCTCGAGGCCACTGACTCGATTCATATCTGGGCTTGGTTTTAATGCTATTCTGGATTGTGTGGATATCGTAATGGACTCTACTCTATGACTGAGATCTTGCCAAAGTTTCGAGGCATAAAGTTCCAAGGAAAAAAGTTCGTGAAATCCTTGGATGATTCAGCGAAGCTAGTAGCCCTATGACTCGGAAAGTTCCATTCTCCTGTTGATGCTGGATTAAAGATGATGGAGAGCAAAGTAGAGATAAATATTAGTGGATTTCTAGAAATAAATATAAAATTTAAAAATGAGATTATTCTAATAATGGCAGGATACTACTATGAGGGGAAATATGCCCGTTTGGAGATATAAACCTATTTTTTTAATTCAGGATGTGTAGGTTTCATTAGTCGCTGCATGACAGTCATTCATGGATACAAAATAAATAAATCTCACCTTAAAATATTAATACAAGTATGAGTGACCCGAGCTTGAATCGACAGGAAGTGAAGATATACGTACAACGCACGATGTTGATATCAGCTGGCACCTGAAGGATGTTATACCGAGTGATGGAGAATGCGAGAGATAGAGTTGGACAAAAGGAGAAAAGGCCACTGACAATAGTGCTGATGGATCTCGTGGAGGAATCGGATGTGCTAAGTTATTGGGCGAAATGGCACCCGCCGGAAAAAGTGCCGTCAGGGAAAGTGCAGTGGCTATGGCCGGCAGCAAGAATGCAGCTAACATAATGGACATTAGCGGTGATAAACTGAGAGCAGTGTGCTACACGGAAGCTTCGGCGCTTTCGTGGATCTCGGGAGAGTGAGTGACCGGAGCAGGCTAAGGATTTAAACTAGTAAGTTGCCCGGAATGCCCATGGCAAGCATTTTTAATTAATATTAGTTGAGATCGTCAAACAAGGTAATCAACTGATCATCCAGAAGATGCATATATTCTGTGCGAGAAATAATTCGGAGTTTAGAAAGCATCCCGCCAGTGAAGACTGGACTCGGAGTTTGGACCAGTCGAGGTAGCTCGAGTGCAAGTACCATTGTAGTCCGAGCAAATTTTCGATATTTTAAACTGACTTCCAATCAAGGAAGAGTTTATATTAGGAGAACTCTCCTGCTGAGAATAATACCAGCACTTAGTGGCCATGCCAATGATTTCCTAAATACAGTTAGTGTTCCTTTAACTAAGCACTCAAAGGGACTCAAACTTCACAGAAATTGCCAGTGTTTGTGCTCATGAGGAATCTTCAGTGGTTTTACCTCTAAAACGTTGTAAGAGCAATACTATCCCGGAATAACAAAAATTAACAGTAACGTAGCTAAGATGTCGGAACGGCGGATCATGCACACCTAAGCGCCGGCCAGAGGTCCACCGTGTGCAACCGTTATTGCACTGACAAGAGATTTAAAAAAAAAAAAGTAAAACCGTAGAATATTAAAGAGTATGTTTAGACAACTTTCTACCGTTTTACTTTTTATTAAATTGTCTTACTAAAGTTTTTACTTACAAAAAAAAAAAAATTTAAGAAAAGGTTCAAAACTCCTTTTTGAGCCATTTGGAGCATTAACTCTTTTTGACCTTCGAAGATTTTGGCCGCTTACATAAGCGTTTAGCGCGCGCTTAAACGGGCGCTCGGCAAACTCCGGAGGGCGCTGGGGCAATGTTATAGCTTGTTTGGACAAGGTTGATATAGAAAAAATTCAAAGGTAATAATTATTTTCTTGCCACAATTTGGTTACTCATGTATAATTCAGATTTGCAAATTGGTCAGCTCAGTTTATGGATGCTTATAGGCATGGCTTGACTAGAGCTCAGGCTGTTTGGGCAAATAAAAAATATAAGAGACACAGGGTTCTTCCAAACACCATTATGGAAGATTTAGACAAAGCCACTTGTATTTAATTGATCTCTCAAAATAATATTTGCTTCAATATTTACAGGCTGCAACCCCAGAATTGACTTGGGGTTAGGGTAATTCGGAAATTTTCGCCGCCTTAACCCTAACCCTAGCGCTTAGTAAGCGGGCGCTTAGGTGTGCATGATCCGTCGTTCCGACATCTTAGTCCATGAACTTCAACAAGGTGCAATTGATCAAAGCATTATGATTATCCATTTGCTCATTGACCTACGGTCCATATCTGATCCGTGTTCAAGCTGGTGCATTGATAAGTTTGAACCTGGTTCGAGTTGGTCAAGACACCGTTGATGAGGTCTAAGCATTTTCCTTGTAACACAAAAAGGCCCCTAATTATGGACAGCAGAAAAACGTAGTAGGGGATGCATACCTTGATCCTGGAGAGCAATGCGGTTATTAACGGTATAAAACCAGGTCTGTTGTGGAATCCCTTTGAAACATTGCCAAATTTTCATCGGGGTATTATTTCCAAGAGCTATTAGTAAGCTGGGAAGTAATTAAATACAATTTAGATTGTAACATGGCAGTGGAGGAAAAGAACTCACTGGTACCAGCATCAAAACAGAAATTTGTTCCGGCAAGGTTGACTAGAGTTGTATCATGATTAAGGACCCATTGCTGCAAGGGTGTGCCGTTTGCAGTCAAAACTATACAGAGATTTTCATAAACGCCATAAATATGAAATCAAATAATGCTTCTACGTCTGAGCGGGAGTTCCATTTTCGAAGTTTGCTGCACGCATATCCAAACACTTATCTGTGTCTTTATTAAGATGAAGGGTGACTCCAGTGATTGGTGATGATGGGAAGCTGCCATCAGGGTGCAAACTTTGCAGAATCCAATATTATTCCTCGACAGAATGTCAATCAGTCGGTTTTAAAAATCATAGAGAGGAGCTAGGGAATTTTTTTGGGTGGGATGTGGTAAATAGATACAATATCTAATCTTTGTTTTAAGATACCTAGAAAATTCTACTATTTTTGAGACCGTCATTGTGAATCTGAGGCATGCCGGGAAACGCAGATTTTCATACCACCACAAAAAAGCCTGTTTTTTTTTTGGCTATCCTCTTGGAATATGAAAGCTAGGATAAATATATTATGTATCTTAACATCTCATTTGTTTATGACGGATTAAGGAGGCTTGATGCCGGTAGAAACACTCTAGCGGCATGGAGAGTGACGGCTGGCTTGTGACGATGCGTGACCGCTTGCCAGTGGCTCATATTTGAAATGTGATCGACGTCCTGTTGTTTTCGTTTGGAAGACTCTGGCAGGCCACACTTTCAGTAATTTCCTCAAGGTGAGCTATAAATCAAAATTTATCGTATATAACAGACATCTTCCCAAATGAATAGAAAATCTAAGCTGTGGATCTTTCTCCAGCTAAGTTGATCGACATTGTGTCGGGGAATAGTATGTCAAAATCTCCCCTCTTATAATGTGAATTAAACTTACGCCACAGTAATTCCTGTTATTGACGCCTGTGCGGTGCAGTCTTCAAAGGGGGGTAGAGGGGCGTTGAACACAGTTCCATCAAAGGAGGGGAACGCTGTGAGAGGCGTGAGGAATGCTGTGCATGTTGGGTCATTTCAGAAAATTCCGCTACACTGGTCTTAATCTATGACAAGAGAGAATAAATGGTGTATAAAGAAAGGTAGAGGGAAAGGGTAAACCTACCGCAAAGTTCTTTGGTTGAATAAGGATTTGCGTTAAATCTTTCACGATGTGGTATTCGGAGATGCTACTCTGTTTAAACGTAGATAAATGCTAGCATATATAACAGCCATCAGCTGACAAATATAAATACGCACACCCTGGCGATGGAAGGCTGCTCTAGTAGTACCCGGCGTTAGAGGTACTGCCACCATTTGCAGTCGTATATATCAACCCTGCGAAAGTATCTGCGAGGGTGATATTGAGAGCTGAATTAGAAGCCAAGTCTCCTTGAGATTGTTAGTCGATAAAAGATGTATTAATGAGGGACACTTGTTTATCATAGTGAAGGGGCGGTCTGCCAAACTACCGAAATAGCGAGGAGAGTGAGGCCTCGCATATTGTAAATACCAGTAAGTAAAATAAAACAGTAGGTCGAACAGTGATAGAGATTATCTTTAGCATGGGCTTTTTACAAAAATTGCAGCCCAAGAAATTTCATTGCCGTACTGTATCATCATTTGAGTATGACATCGGAGAGTCCGGCCATTTGAAATTATGCGTATGGGAATAGTTCACAGAGTTCCTCACTCATATGCGATATTGTCGACTTTCCAAGTCACCTATCAGGATCAGTAGAAGCATCAATATTGGTTACAATCAGCCGCAATTACCGGAAGAGCCAATAAGGTTGAGGCTGGTTGAGGGTGCAAGTCGGTGAAACTGAGAGCCTGTCAAGCATCTCCATGGTTCTGTAGCAAAAGCGGGACTGACTGATCGCCTGACCGTCCTAGGTACGATATCCCCTATGCGTTCTTTCCTGAAATCGGA
The DNA here is from genome assembly GCA_000827215.1 of Sphaerobolus stellatus SS14. Lineage (NCBI taxonomy): Eukaryota > Fungi > Basidiomycota > Agaricomycetes > Geastrales > Sphaerobolaceae > Sphaerobolus > Sphaerobolus stellatus. The sequence goes on from KN837080.1 coordinate 1,159,254, forward strand.
ATACTCCTGAAGATCCTGACTCCAGCGAGGTAGGATCAGCCCAGTGCGTAAAGATATTTGCGGCATTCCTTCGCAGTTATAAAACTGTGTTCCCGTCTGTTCCGCTGTGGAAAACTCATATTACGCGCCAATATAATAGGTTATCTGCTGCAGCCCTCCCAATAGCTCAATAATGGGAAGAACGAGCTTTTCGAGCGTATCTAAGTCCTGAAGGTCCTGAGATCAACCAAATAAGAAAATCATGGTCTAGCAAGATACACACCTGTACATCCAATCCACTACGAGGATCAGTAGTGAACCGTCTGTACCCTGTGAAGTTCAAGGGTTACTGGAAAATGAGTTAGAGTGAAGTATGTTGACGTCCGTAGTACTAAAGGCTGAGAATCCTTTCTAACTTCTTTCGGCAATTGCAGGGTTTAAGTTGATACGATATGAAAGAGCTCGTTCGCCGATCAAATCAGTTTGGTAATACCAAATCAAGAGAGGTCGTCACAAGCTAGAATGTATTCGGAGCCAAAGTTTCAATTCTGACCGTGCCTGAGATCAGTTCTGACTCCACAGATATGCGAATGACGGACTTGCCTGAAAGGTCACCTGGCGCTTCCAGACAAGGCCAGGCGAATCTTTCTCTTCACCCATGTCTGATAACATCTACAATGGCAACGCGTTCCGACCGCTCTCTACTACTAACTTCTATGGTGAACCCACTACGCATCAACCACGACGGAAACACGTTCTATCCGCCTCAAGATATATCTTACGGACCATGCCGCGCTGTACCTGCGTCAGAACGCGGGTCCACACGCTCGAGACTACGGAGAGCGCGTCATGGAACCTGTGCATCATGACGCGCTCTTTCCATGCAACGACATGCACATGCGTTTTACGCGTCGCCCAAGCCATTAACGTGAGGAGAGCTGGATCTTCCTCTTCATCCTGCGTCATATTGAACGCAATATAAGCTATCAAAAGTTTCTTGTTGCGCTCTTGACAAGCATGAGAATAGAGTGTATTTGCTACCAATATATATTAGTGTTCTAATGTTAACATTAGTGTGACTAATATGGATCAGAGTGGGGCGTAAGTTGAACATTAGTTACCTAAGCCACCTGCCATTCTCGGTATGCCCCCCATTCAAAATACAAGGGCCTTCCAACACAAGCTGCCACTTGCTGCAGTCACTTTTCAATGTCTTCAGTCCCCTTTGACCACCTTAGACCCTCCTGATCTCTTGAACAAAGAAGACTCTCGGAGGAAGGTGGTTTGAGCGCTAAAGGGACGTGAGAAAAGTCATAATACGCGAAGTAGGCCAGTCAATGCCGGCAGAAGGAGCTCTAAGTTCGGCAGCCTAATATATATTAGTTGCAAATACACTCTAATATGTTCGCGATAAAGAGGCATACTAATTACTGTTACAAATCGTGACAATCGAGCTGTCACACCCGAAATTGTCACAAACCAGACGCGGCAACTCCACGGAGATTCAAGATCAATTCTAGGCACAAGCCAAAAATATTTGCTCCGAATGCACTCTTATACTCACAGGAAATGAATGATTTATCTTGTTTTCCTGCTTGAGTTTATCGGACGCAAAAAGGGCTTGGAGGAGTTTTGTGAATAGACCACAAAGAAATGCGTTGAGAAAATATTTTTGTAGCGTGAGGAGAAGCCAACAGTCGGCTTGATACTGAAACAGAGCGTGCTGGGCAGCTGAGAACTGCCAGAAAGACGAACTAGGATGAGACCGACAAGGCACGACCTTGTCAGAGGACTCCGGGAATGGACCAGCATAACTGCTTAAGAACAGTCAAGAATTAACGAGTGTCAGGAAGAGTGGGTGTAGGGTTGTCATAAAGCAATGTGTCCGCGAGAGGGGATCGACGGTCAGCGACGACCTCCCAGTGGGTTTTGGATAAAATGCGCCGTAGCCAAGATATCGTGGAAGACCAGACCCCTAGATATGGAGGAAACGCTATTCAAATTCGGGGAGACGCGAATAAAGAGAAGCCTCATTGCAGGCCGCTGGTACCGATGGCAGTGCGCCGTGCGGGCCGTCACCGTTTTCCCAAAGCCGGCGATAAGCTTGAAACTCGAGACGGTCTAGAAGAAAAAAGCTTTGGAGCCAAATATTAGTTGACCACTCCATTGTCATAAATAGTGTCGAATAAGTAATTTCGATTTGAAGATGAACACTGACTGTGGTGGTGGCTGGTAAAAATGCAGGGTTGGAGATCGGCTGAGGGAGTGCCGCGTGACATCAGGACGCTCAGGTCACAGCCCCAACCCTCGTAAATATAATACCACTATTCCTTTCCCTTTCCTTTCTGCTCACTTAGACTAGGGCTTGACGAAAAAATCTGTATTATTGATGGGCTGGAATCCAGCTCGAATACGACGTCTACGACGCCAAACATCGACGACTGCGGCCGCTCAATCTTCAGGCGCAACGGAGATCAGCACAGTTCCCTCTAGCGTAAGTGTTCAATTGCTATACCATAAGCGTCGGAAGTCTTGCTGAGTATTATTCTCTTTGTCTTTAGGATTTGTCTTCCTCTGCGGTAGCGTCAGACTCAGGAGTCTCCACAGCACCTTCTACAGCACCTTCTACAGCAGGTCCACAGCCGTCTGCTAGTCTGGCTTCTCCAACGCCTTCCATTACCCCGACCGTTACTAGTAGTAGTGCAACTACTAGTCCCATAACATCTCGAGATACGACGGCAGATACGGCAGTTGCAACTGGAAGCACATCGGAATCCCAGACCGCCACAGATGGATCTTCGTCAGCTCCTGGGTCAGATAGCGGTTTCACGTCCACGTCTGTGTACGTATAACATCCCTTGATAGCCTATCTTCCTCTCCTACTTCCTCCAGCCCATATCATGTTTATTGGTTGTGTATGCTAATCATGTTTCTCTTTCTAGAACGGATGGTCCGACGAGTTCAACTACAGATCCCCCTTCCTCAACCTCAAGGAGCTCTGCAAATCCTCCTTCATCCTCTAATTCATCGACGAGTGACTCGAGGTCAAGTTCAAGTTCAAGTTCAACGACTAGTTCAAGTTCAAGTTCAACGACTAGTTCCACCTCGAGTACTTCTAGTACTTCCAGTACGTCTAGTGCTTCCAGTACGTCTAGTGCTTCCAGTACGTCTAGTGCTTCCAGTACTACGTCTAGTACTTCCAGTACTTCGTCATCTACTCCGCCTTCTAGCAGTTCGTCAGCTACTTCTACAAGTTCCTCTGAGACTACTACATCATCCGGTGTGCTCGCTGCTTCCAGTAGTTCCAGTAATTCAGTTTTCTTTACCACAGTTACATCGTCATTTGTGACAACTATTAATGGTCATGAGACAACGGTGAGCATTTTGGCAAATATTGCGTTCTAAGGTCCCTTTTTGCTGATACCAATTAACCTTGCAGGTAGTAACTGCTTTTCCGATCCCAACCACATTGAATTCTCCAGATCCCTCCGAGTTAAATTCCAAAAGTCGTGGCGGAATTATCGCTGGTTCTGCCGTTGGCGCAGCAATATTCGCACTGCTCCTTCTTTCCGGAGTGTTTTTGTTCCATCGTCGCCGTCGTGCTCAAAGAAGGGCATATGCCCATCGAGCACTCCCCATGCCACGATCATCTCTTCTGGCTGAAGATGACGACTTCGACCTTGCCGGCGGTGGTGGCAGCGGACCTCGCCAACCTAGGCTTCCTCCTCTCTTACCCGTACGTGGTGTAGAAACTGGAAGCGTTTTCCATGAAGGTGTTTGGCCACCACCGAGTGAGCGGAGTCGACTAGAAGACCCTATTCGTGCAGGGTCCAATGTCGATCTCAACTCTATAGTCGATGACGTTATGGGCACTCCGGTCAATAATGACCACAGTCGATGGAGTTCAACAGACACGGCCGGATCCTCGGTACCACTCCTGCCTGCCAGTGCCATGGCCGCCGCCGCCACTGGTAAACGGAAAGGAAACCGTCCTTCATTTGGTGGAGGACCGTCCGAAACGAGCCCGCTAAATCCTGGTGGACACGACCGTCAACGCAGTATTGACAGTAATGGAACCTTTGGGTCACCATCGAGTCCAGATTACAGCGCCTTACCTCCTGGTGCGGCCGCCCCCATCCTTCGCGGGACAAGTGTATCGACCACAGGGTCTCCCCGTACTGAGAGGCGTGCACCATCTGGATTTGGATCTCTTATGGTCGTGAATGCTTCGCCCAGTGAGGAAGACGAGAACGCCATGCCCTTGGTTGATTTGACCCCTGGTACTGAAGAACCGCTCAGGGAAATCCCGCCATTATATCATATGATTCGACGTGATACGGAACAATCATTGACCTCCAAGCCTTCTTCGTACAGTCAGGTATCGAATGGAGAGGACGAACCTGCTGCTGAAGGTTCGACAGCCGCCGGAGGAGGGGGAGCAGACACGAACGCAGAACAGAGAGACGGGAATGACGAAACGACGCCCACCTTTGGGCAAGCCTTATGATATGATATCGCCTCATGATCCATCATCGCAGGACAGAGCTAAGTGTTATCCTCGTAAAACACGCATCATCTACCCTTGGACTTTATCCCACTTTTTCCCTACTTATTTACTTTTCATCCCTTCGGTCTGACTCGGACTTTGCTTGCTTATATATCGCACGACATTCCCAATCCTGCTTATCTAGAATGTATAACACCCTACATGGCGCATGGACGTTCATTCCCTCGTTGACAGGTCGATATCATAGTTATTATCATTTGCTTTCATGTATGTACAGCACGTGAAGACAGTATTAATGTTACTTGGATGGACTGCGGATCCAATAAGCTGTTGTGGATAGACGTAAAGTAAAGATGAAGGGCAGTCCTCTGTGTTTTTATAGGATTGATACCGCCATGAGCTGTTCATGAGGACTGAGTAGCGAGCAGCGGGCCATGATGTGTAATTGGTGAGACGTGCGTAAGCCCATTCCAAAACAGCCGAGATAAGTAGGAATGGAGGTCCAGTCGTGAGTTCACCTGAAGGATACGAATCAGCTGAGATAGCTTTGGTGAAGAACATCGGACATCACCTTATGAGCCAGGAAACGGCATAGCTCTTATTCGCATATGTATATCCCTTCGTGCCAACAGGTAAAAAGTCTAAGTCATGCGTCTATCAGCGCCATCGGACTTGGTCGAAGAGCACAGCAGGTAACAGGACGGTTGGCAAGTATGGCATGGCAGTAGTCTACCTCCGGAACCTTCGTCCAACGACGATATAGACCTCCAAGCGTTGCAGCGGTCCGCAAATGTCCGAGACGAAGCACCGAGTCTCTTCGCTTAAATGCAGGTATTGACTCGGTATATCCGTCGGTATTCTTTAGAAATCGAGGCCCATGTATGCAAGGTCGGCTTGATTGCAAGGAAAGCGAATCGAGAGATGTGCCCGGGATGAGGTGAAGTGAAAGACATTGATTTAAGAAGACTCTAAAAGCTTGGACAGATATACGGCGATGGCGAGTATTGACGGTTATGATACCGTACGAAAGCCGGATTTATAAGCACTATGGCACATAAAGGACTAGGGTGAAGTCTGCGTAGATGGTCGCGGTCGGATTCCATCGAAGAAGCAAGTGATAGCGCAAGAATCGTGTATAAGACCCAAGCTCGGTGAAAGAATGTCACCCAGACAAGCACTTATCCCAGGTCCGTGCCGAGATAAAGCGACTCAGAAGTTATCGTGCATAGAGGGGCTACGTGTTGGCAAGGATGGAAGCCGGCAAAAAGAGGGTTAACCACAGTTAACAGCATTGAAGTTCCTCGTTCAAATCCCTAAATTGATCCGATCAGGGTCTCTATCCTTGTTTATAGAGAAGAGAGTCTAAATTGCCCTCCAGCACTTGTGACTTCGCCTGTGAAGCCCGAGGTTGCTGCGATGCTTGAAGACGTAAGAAAGTATTTGAGTTTGATCTGTACGCGCAAGACGGTGCCAGCTTAAGTTAGCGTTAGAGGTAATCATGGTGCCTTTGTTGATTACGATTAGTCTCTCCGAGCTGCAAGGAAGAAAGGCAGGTTGCCTTTGAGGGAAAGCTTCGCGGCCAAACCAAGACCACAAACTGGTGGTCGAACTGCACTCCAAAGATGTACGAGCAACAAAGCTGAATTATCGGTTAATGAGTACACTGAAGTCGGCAAAATGAACCACGGATTTAGTAACTCACATAACCGTGATATTTAAAACAATACATGCCATAAGCATATTTTATGCTTTAAGTGCTTATATGCACGTTCTACAGTGACTCTACAAAATCGACCTAAATAGATTGGCCAGGAGTAGTCATGGTAAAAGCGGACCGAAGCCCGAAGTCTCCGTCTAATCTCCTTAATCTGTCGAAAAGACGAAGTAGGAAACTTGACGTTGCGGATCCGGCAAAAAGCGTGCCTTGACTGTTATCGATCCAACATGCTTGCTTGGGATTACGAAAACGCAACAAACGTGGACAAGCATATGCAAGCGACGACGTATGATTGATCGAATCCAGTGTGGACCGCGTGTGAGTACACATTGCGTGGTAGGTAACAGATGCAATGGAAGCAGCAAGTTAAGTAGATAAACTGGGGAGTGTTCTGTGCCGTCGCAGGCGGGATAGATAACGCGTTGACGACATATGGTGTTTGTGAAGCTAGGAGGACTTGGAAAAGTCCCGAACATTACAAAGTAGATAACAAATTGATCGATTTAGGAGTATGCAGTTAGAGGCAGATGCCAGATAAGTTCCGGATAGGTTGTTGAAACTGCTGTGGCGTTATAGCAGCTTGTTCGGATGGTTAGATGAATAAACAACCGGTATCATTTACCACTCGATATAAGATAAAGCACTCCCGAAGGTGATAGGGCAAGGATGGTCCATAATATGGATCATTCAACGAAAGCGAACAAGCTGCCTATTGACGCAAGCAACGTTAAGTGCCAGCTCTGGACTAACACGATAACTCCAATAGTCCCGCTACCCGCTGTTGGGAAGAACATCGATGATTTTGTCAACCAACCGCAAGCCTAACCGGTCTATTCTTCGCACAACACGAGGATAAACATCCGGTGTACAGCCCTCATCGTAGCGTGTACGAAGCGATAGATTTCATTATAGACGACATAAATGCTTGCTTCTTTATATCGTATATTGCAGGTTGCTTCTCTAGAATGTGGTAAAGTCCGAGAGATACGCGGCCGATCCTGTTCCTCGTTGTGAAAAGAGCTGCCTTGGCTAGTAATAGGAGAACTGCCACTGATATTGTGCCATTTCTCGTTGACTCGGACTAGGAACGACCTCGGTCCGCAATGCACTATCTCGGGCCTCGGGGGTTGGCAACTAAGGAGCAAGCTGCAGTACACGAGGCCAAGACAGGTGTTAAGTGCGAGCAGCGGGGAAACTTGCAGTGTTAAGTTGAGTTATCTGTAGGGTTGTGGAGAGAGTTGGACTTGAGGACCGATCGATTTTGCCAGCGAAATGCAGGAGAAACGCGGCGGGTTTTTCCACGGCGAGGAAAGAGCGAACTTGGATCAAAGACGCTGGCGGTCGCACGTGAATATCACATGTTAAACACGAACATGACCACCACCATCACCAAAGCTCCCGTCCAAAAGCTTGAAGAATAAGTTCGCTCTGAGGAAAATGTTGTTTGAAAAAATTGAATCGTACAAGATGGATTTCAAGCTCGCATTAAATTTAAAGCTCGCAACTATAAATTTCAATTTTGCCAGACTGCCAGCCATACCCTAGTAGGACGTTCTCAATAAAATCGTATGAGAAGAAGAATTCAGAAAGCATGCTTATCCCACTTAGACTTATATAAAGCATTAGAATAAATATACAAGACAGGAGCCCACTGTGCTCTTCCTGAATAATATGCAGAATAGTGATGGGGTGACTGTAGGTGTTGTCTTCGTAGTTTCTGTTGGGTCTTTAAGCTTTATCTTGTAATCTAGATTCAGACATTTTTTTCTATAACAGTCAATTTGTGAGAAGTTATGACCTCCAAATACTCTTGCCCGACCAAGCAATAGGAGTAAGGTTCGAAGCGAGATGATATCTAAAAATGCCACATTTCACAAGGGATCGTGTACGTCCAGGAACTTGAAGAACCTGCATTTTCTGAACAGGTGATTTCGGATCAAATTTCACGGTCACCGCGGAAATTCTGATCGAAAGTAAATTCAATGATTGATTTGAAGGAGGCTGCATAAGACTTCAAATACTCGCCTGAAACCCTGAGGACCATGCGTACTATTAGGAATGCAGAATCGAGAATTACTTAAGCATGAGAGGAAGTCTGTCTATCCAAATAATTTATTTGTTAGCGCAAGTGCGTTAAAACTATATATAATAGACCTACCAAAATATTAGCATAAATAGTAAGTATAATCAGCACCCGGCATGTAGAAGCAAGTAGAACCCTTCCAAGTGTAATACTGGGAGATAGAACTCGGCGGGTGGAAATTACCGTTCCCAGAAATGGCTTAGGGATAATTGTAGGAACAATGAAATGTCTGCTCCCAAAATCATCGGGAGATCGTAACTTTGCAAAACGTGGCATACGAATATCACCGTGTTGTGGATAATGATAAAACAGAGCACAGGCGAACACTAGGTGGGAAGTAAGTATCTCAGGTTGGTTTTTATTTATTCCAAAACTCACCTCGTTGCATCTGAGAAGGTTTAAACCGTTCAACTCATTCTGCTTTCTGACTCTTTCAGGAAAGTAGATCAGAATCTTAGCTTGAAGCACAAAGGTTTGGATTGCGTAGGAGTCATGGATGACGCAACCATCAGATTGTTACATTATACCTTCACAGATAGCTTGAGTTGACATCGAAAGTTACCTTGAGTCTCAAGTCCATTGTCTCCTCGTTCCATAATGAAAGTCATGTCATTAAGATAGCCTATGATACAACCTTCAAATGCAAATATAAATATGATGCAGATGTCCATACCCCAAACGGAGCCAAAAATGAATGCGAAATCAAGAGTTCTTCATGCTCTCAAGGCTCTCTCTTGCCTCTCCTTTCTTCCTACCTCATCCAACTCCTTCGAAAGTCTCTCCAGCTTTCTGTCAATCCCTTTCGACTTCTCAAAATCCCATCCATCTCCTCTCGGCCACCCTCCATGCAATAAAACCCTCAACCACCACTTCCATTTCGGTCTCGACCCCTTTCCTCCTCCTCCAAACACCTCTCCCCAATTACGACTCCACCCGAGATCATACATCCGTATTCGACCATGGTAATGTCGTATTAAGCGACGCTGTGAATGCGTGAGTTCGTGTTCTTCTGGCGGACGATACCGCGATAGAGGCTCTGCAGTGGTGTGTTGTGTAGGCGGATATGAGTATAGGGCGTAGGAATCGACTGGCGAGTCGAATCCAACAACTGGTGGAGTCGGAGGACGGACTAGGGATTCGAGTGAGTCGTGATGTGGACTGGAGGCGGAAGGTGGAGGTGGGAAGTTTGCGGGTTTGGGGTGCGATGGAGGTGGAGGGAGGTGTCGGAGAAGGTGATATGGTGACATGTGTTCCAGAGTTGTTTGATTAATGCTACATGAAACGGTGGTTAGAGCTTTATATGTAAATGGTATGGAATACGGACATTATCAAGTAAAAATGATATATAACGAATGATCCCATCACAATGGTAAAGACTCCTCCGGCTATAGCGAGGAATAATGCATGCAAGGGGGATACATCGGGGTCCTATGATGAATATTGTAGGTAAGTGATAATAAGGGAAGAAGGTATGTAGGATACTTACTGCAGTAAAAGGATCTTGTACAAGGGAGACAATGACCGCCACTGCGACACATGTGATATAGAGAGGTAACAGGGTACACATGGAGACGAAATGGACGAAGGCAGGGTATGTTCGATGACCCTAGAATAAGATATTAATCAGAACTATAGGAAAAGAAACTGCAAAGAATCTACGCACAACGCAGTTGTTGCCTATCCATGGACAGTGATGGTCTAACCAGGTGTTCAGTATCGTATTACTTGGTACAAGAAGGCAATACACCCACCCATTTTAAGAATACAGCGTCCACACGCCGAGCAATGATGTGCCCTCTCAGGCCGTCTACGCTCGCATTTCCTACACCACCGTCCCTTCTGGGCCAGTTCCTCAATCTCAGCCAAAGCTAGAAGCTCTGCTTCGTCCTCATCATCCATATTCTCATTGCGAAGCAGTGCATGCTCAGACTCGGCATCTCTCCCTCTAATTTGATTCCTAGAAGTCTTCTGTCGCGGTGTAACAGACCCAGGATCCCGAACCGCGCAGATGGTAAGCGACACGAGAGTGAGCAACGTCAAAACGTATACGCTCAGCAAATGGATCGTAAATCGCATGGGATGGTAATGTGTTTTGAGGTAATGGGACGACAGCATGAGCTCGAACGATGGATGTGGCATAAGGATCAGGAAAACCGCAGCTGTGTGCAGAACTGAGTATGAAGTGCAATTGTTGCAAAATGGAGCACTTACCAGACAATGGCGCGTACGTTAGCCATCCCTTCTTTTGCTTTCTATCCTGAAATGAGTCAGCAGATATCGGAGGGACAGTCGAAGGAGCATCTCGCTCCGTTATGTTGAGCAGGGGCATAAGGACCTCAGGTCGGAGTTGCTCTTTGTGGCTAGGCAACTTCAAGCTTACCAGGCAAGCTTGAAAGCCTTACTTAGCAACAACTGTAAGCAAACGAAGGCAAATGATTGAATAAAAATAGTGTGAAAAGAATTGGAAAAGAATGTACAAAGCCACAGCAAATGAAGTAAGCGAAAAAGTCTGGCAGCACTGCTTGTTTGTCACAATGCCTCAAGCGACGATGAATCGGACCTGACTCAGGTTGACGCCCTTCAGCTATTCACAAACCATCCCGCCATTCTTGTGACTATTGCTGTTTGCTCTCTCAAATTAACGTACTCGCGTATTTCATAGATAAGTTAAAGGCGGAGCAGAATTTCATTTCGTTCCTTGAACCGTGTGTTGGAGTGTATGGTGATAAGTGGTACGTCTTATAGCTTCTGCCTCCCAACTGGGCTACAACTATAGACTTCGGTTGCAGATGATTCCCGACCAACCTATTGCTAGCGAAGACCCACTTGAAGTTTCAGTGAAAGAATCACCCCTGATAACATGTTATCAACTGCTGCTCAACGTCAACGTTGAAGGTGACATCATATACTGGCGCGGTGAATGTGTCCCGGCTTTCTATGGCTAGCTATTTGCTTTTATTAAGCACCGCCTATTGAGATCGCGCCGCATGCTCCAGTACCGAGGCTACTCCTTAGTGAAAATTTTACCCGGCAGCTTCACCCACATCATATCCGACGCTATATTCCATATCGGCAACATCCATCGGGTAAATCTAACTCTGGAAGCTTTTGGAAGAGGCATGCAAAAAAATCAAAGACTTATCCCGAAGTTATCTGTACCCGATCGCCCAGGGTAAGCACCACAGTCCTTATCCTATCGACCCCACATGCAACCCCATTTCAAAGATTATTGTCCAAAATTCTTAGCCCCCTTTAATATTGATTCGAGGCATGACTTTCAAGGCATATTCGATGAAAACGAAAAGCTGAAGTATAAACTAATATGGGAACCGTAACTCAAGAGCTGCACAGATCAGAAAATTCACCCATGGAACTGGGCTTATTCCTTCGACGCTCTCCGAGTCATTAGGCCATTAGATTCTCCACTATTTCAATTAGTTATATATGGTGTGCAGAAAATCAGGTGGCAAGAGCTCATGGTCAAGACATTCCCTCTTTCCAACATGGTTCCAGATAACACGACGTCGTTTCGATCGGTCTTATCGTTCAAAATTAAGGGGCTTTGTTCAAGGACTGCTAAGACGTATTTGGCACACTGTGGGGCATTTAAACAAGACCGTGACATATTCTGAGGCTGCAGTCATTTTAGAAGTGTTTCTGTAACAAGTTTCCTTCTTCCAGGGTCTCGCAACGAATATTGACTGTAATGATTTAGTTGGTCTCAAACGCTTAGGTTGTTGACAGATTCTCTCTACAACACTGCAAAGCCTACTGGCCGCATGTTTGCTCTTGAATATCCTACTATTTTGCGTTTGGATGGACACTGCGAAGGCATCACTGCATCCATTTGACCTGAGAAACAAATTGGGAGCATGATTACTTTACTGCCACTGGCTATTAAACATGTTCGCAAGACCGGTACTAGGCCTCGGGCCTTTACTTCGCTTGCAATGAAAACAAGAATAAAATATTGTCCTGCATAGTCTCCAAGGCGCTTGGAGTTCAACCTAGTTGACAAAACTATCCTTCAGCTTCGAGGAATGACATCTCTCAGAGTTCTCCGGATCGTCGAGGTATATATGTACTAGTATTTTCTCCTAACTTAATGGCGGCGGGTGCCAAATATCTGCTTCTTTTTGCTACTAGTCTATATTATGTGCAACTTCTGTGTCCTTTGTGTCATGTTCTTATTCTGTATACAGGCAACCCACAAGTGGGTCACTGACCCAGTGATTTCCCAACCCTAATCCCTTCCAAATCCGAGTTCATCACACGTTTTTTCTTCGTCGGCCTCGAGCATCTCGGTCAATTCCCCTGAAACGCCTAATATCCCTATATTGCATATTTATACTTACCTGCCCCACAAATTTTCCTCAGCTTATTGTTAACATCATTTACACTTGTTATTACTAAGATGTAGTATTGATGCTATTTCTTTATTGGTACCAACTTGTTAAGGTCTCCGTGAATAAATGGGCCGTCTTCCTGCAAACTCATTAAAGACCTCTCCTCAACCTTTTCGTATTCAAGCATATTTTCCGTCGTTCTGATAAGAATGCTTGTGAAGATTGGGTTGGCTTTCCAAGAACGTTTTAGATCGATATCAAAGTGTTTTAAATATGGACCTACAAGGTTGGAAGTAATGGCTAAACGATGCTATCAATGCCGAATAATTTCAGGACCTTAATAACGCCTCGCGTAGAAAAAAACTCGGAACAACTATCTAGGGGCTGTACTAAAGGGTGTATGAACGTGCGGAGGAAAGCTGTACTTGAGCACAGATCTGCGCAAATCTCTACAAAAAAAGTAAGCAAATGGGCCTGCCTAGTAGTTTTTGTTGCATTATTTCTCCTTTTTCACGAAAATGAGCCAGCTTCAAGATATTCAATAAGGTTTGATCCCGCCGTATTCATCTCCAGAAGGAAGCGGATGAAACGGCGCTTCCTGCACAGCCACTGCGCCTCCCGCCCTTACCCCATATTCCCCCACACTTTTGCTTCTAGTGATAAGTCCCGCGGCCCGGATTAGTCCTGTTTGCTTCCGGTTTAAAGACATCATATGGAACTTCTGTTCTTTTTTATAGAGTAAGTAGCCTTGATGGTTACACCTCTTGTATAGGTGATAATTTTAGTGTCGGATTCTGTGAATTAAACTTTTTTTCCCCATCGTCCGTCCTCCGTTTGTAGTATCACCGCAGTGTACTAGCCGCCCCCGACAATTCAATGGGCAACCTGATAAGCCTGATAATGTGGACTGTGGCATTACCTGTTTAAACTGTTTCCACTGCATCGCGCAGTGATATCCAGAGTCAGTGCCTATCGCAGCTGCCAGTCAGACGCGCACGTAAACTTGGTTGGTCTGGCTAGTCATATTATTACATTACCTCCGACGGATGGCCTATCAGTAAGGTTCAGCAAGGATAAAAGAATACAGAAAGTGTTTTACCTGAATCGATTGGCGCTAGATTTGGCCATTTATCTCTCCTGTACGCTAGCTATGATAACCTTGCGCTAAGAAAAGCGTTTAGCCTCGATAGAAAGTTTCCGTTCGGACATCTTACCTACCAGTTTCTTGTCATTGAGGAGTTATCACTGCTTTTTAGATCTGCTGATAGTAGCTAATAGTGTAGGCCCATATTACACCGGAACCCATCGTGAATATGTATAACAGTAGTGATCACCTGTGCAGTAGCTATATACCTCGGATGTACAATTCAGCACTTAAAATTTATCCTTGCAACGATGACCACATCAATCAATCAAAACTATATTCCGGATTGCCACCAATACTATGGAAATCTGAAGGGAATCATTACATCTCCGGGGGTTGTCATGATGAGGCGGGGAAAATTGATGAGAGTCGACTGAGTTGAGTTGCATGGCTGGAGCTTTTATAACCGTCTCGGTTCGGTGTAACGAGTTGTATTCCTAGAATGAGCTATAATTATTGGATAACTTTAAGCAACAGGGTCCGTGGTGAAGTTTTATGAATGCTAACCCACAGCCCGTTTGGGCAAGTCCGAGAGTTGGACAGCCGTTCGTTAGACTGAGATAAGTATAGATTACGGCTATTCAAATTCCCTAGTAAAGAGCGCATGGTGTGGTTTTAGAAAAGACCTGCAAGAGAGACACCGCGTTCAGTGGGTAATTACAGTTAATAACCTCGAGGGAAAGCAATTCCGCTTATTCAAGACATGTTGCTCTGTACCACCCCTTTCGTGACAGTGATTTGTTATTAATCTATATGATAACAGTCTATACCATTTCATCTCCCTCTGAGGAGTTTTAATAATCCTATTTGAGACCCCTTCATATTCCCTTTGACTTGTTTCATTACTTTCCCATAAGAGTTCTCAAGAGCGGAGACGTCTAGATCTCGTATATTGTGGAATGGAGTCTTAGACTTTTAGACCACCCGGATATCATAATGACATTTTCTCCCTAAATACGGAATAATTCAAAAAGTTAACTATTCAAGCTTTCTCCAAGTTAACAGAGCTTAGTGGCAGTTTGTAACAGGTCGCATACAGTATTGATCAGTCAGAATGCTAGAGCCTTTCCGGACAACAAAGCATGCTTCGTTGTTTAAGACACAGTCACCTATAGCAACGCTTCAGAATCCCATGCTGATCTGCAGCTGTTAATCCTGGTTGTTTCTATACAAACATCATCTCATCAAATGTAATGGGGATAAGTAATGTTTGACACTCTCACCCTCGTTCCTAGAGTTGGAATAAGAGTTGAATGGCAATCAAAACAACGCAAAATCTTAATTCGCTGAGACTTTCCAGCATTTCGCTAAATTGTATTGAAGTCTATATACGACAATCTTTCAAGAGCCAAGACCGTGACAATTATGGCTTATTCACTGCACTTTTCACTGCTTCCACTAGCTGCCGAATTAGGAGTGGTTAGAACATCCGAGCCAAATCGGGTATCGTAACGCATCCTATAAAGAAAAGCTTGTTGAACGCGCATCAGGGTTACAGCGACACGTGATCTATTAACTCAGTTCCCCATTCATCTCCAATCTGGGGTAGTTAAGGTTTCCGCAATACACTCGGAAGCGGGATAACTCCTCCTCCAATGTGATCTTATATAAAGCAAGCAGATCTTGCCATACAAGTCTTGACGAACGCACAGAGTCTGTCTACGACCCTGCAAGTGCGCGTCTTTCCCCCATGGTCACTTGAACACACATCATTTGAATAGCTCGTATTTGGGACTTAGGCATTGTTAAAACAAAACCGTATGCAGGTATGAAAAACAGCTATTGTTATAGTAGAGTCAAAACCTCATTCACCATGACAATCAGACATCTTAAGCAAGGTATCCGTTTGAAACCTACCACATCTAGGTTTATTGTCGTGGCCTTGGACTAGTTTAGCGGCGACCTATAGTGAGACACTTCCTGTTAAGCACCGTCTCCAGGAGTCCATGCTCTTTGTAGCGCACAATGACGACAAGACAAGCCAACCGAACAAAGTAAGACTTGCAATAGTATTCAGTCAACCAGAGCGTACCTTTGACGTCGGCCAAAATTCTTAAGTCCGTGGAGACCTACGGAACGTTCCCTAAGTTTCCCGCCCATATATCCCCAGTCAGGATGTAAGGGCTTGTAAGGGTAGAAGCTTTCCAGGTACGCCGTGCCAGTAAACAATGGTGTCTATTCCGGCTCGTCCCCTGATAGAGCAGTTTTGTTCCTTCAAGAGATAGCAGGCATCTGTCTCCAATTATCTTTCAGATATCAAGCCTTCAAAGCAAGTATTTTGCATTATATGCACCTTCGTACATAGGATATAGCATCATTGATGTGCCTGCAAGTGTCGGCCTGAATATATGCACCCGTTCGACAGGGTAGACATAAGCGTCGCATATCCATTCGTTTACCATAACCGTATATCTTACGGCTTTATGAAGCATAGCATTATAACTATTTTTATTACCGAAACGGAGCAGACAGGAAAGAATATAAACTAGATCCAAAAATATACAAGCTCATGTATTTGGTCTGTATCAGCATGAGAGCCTATGCGTCTAGTATTGCACAAAACTTGTAGCAGGTAACAAGTAGAATACTAGTATATTTGAAAAAAGGTCAACCACGCGCCTTTAAATTCCAAAAGACTTGCATGACGTTATATATCTGGTTTCTCGGAAAAGAAACATCCGGGGATGAGACTGGAGGAGTTAAATAAACGCTAGTCAAGAGACGCGTATCATAGGTTGAGCGATCCGCCTAGACACTCCTAGACACTATGACTGCTTCTAGGAGCAGCCATTTCATTGGTATTACCCTGTATAATCGCTTGATAAATACCTTTGCCGTACCTGAAGCTACCTGAAGCTTTACTCAGCGCATCAAAAATCAAGGGAAAACGTTATTAGCGATTCCCTCCCGAGTGGCAGACAATCATTATTTCCTATTTGTTCCTTGCTGTCAGTTAAATTTCCAATGCATCCCTAGGTGAACTCCTGTGAGCTCATAGCAAGATTGCTTTCAAGATTGCACAGCCTGCGTGTTTATGGTCAAAGGCTTCATCAACAGAGTGGAGTTCAGGTCGACGTCTGCCTCATCAATCCTGCAGTCCCACTAGGGCAAACATAGCTGAACCTGAAGGCCTTAAGTCCTTCATGGTCTGCTGGCATATTAGACATGCCATTCTGCGTGCTCTATAAATCAAATCACCATGAGTCTGAGTCTGACAAGACGAGATTCCTTTTGAGGATAAGTTAGGCACCGAGTAGCCGCCGAAGGCTGAAATGCTGAACTAGTGCTAGCGACTCTCCTCCGTACTCCTAAACAGATAAACAATTTCAAATAGTACCGAATAACGTGGTAGAGATGGACGATTGACTATGATTTACGGACATAATGATCTCTTAACTCCTTATCGCCGCTAGCATTCACAAGTCTCTAGACATTCAATCGCGTCACCACCAAATGATACCGCCCTCGCAGACTCCCGGGATAAGCTCTGATAAGTCCTAATCAGTGTTCTAGTATGAGCAAAAAATTTAGGAAAAGAGTACAGCCTTGAATATTCAGCAGATGAATAAGAAGCTGGAGGAGCAATTCATAGGGAGCCTGGCGATAGGTATGGGAGGTGCAGTGGACAGGCCAAGGTTGCCACGTTACTGTCGTTGTGTGTGCAAGTCTAAATCTTTTGAGTTGGACATGCTTGTGGTTCGATCTGTGGGCATGTAACTAGGAACGACGGACTGAACTTTAGAAGAAGGGGAAAACTGACAACGATGGCACTGCATTAGGGACGATCAACTTGGTACCAGAGGGATAAAAGGCGCTTTGACTGTCGAGGCACTGGATATGGCGATAAGGAATATTTGGCCCTCCGAAAGATGGACAAGGGAGATCCGAGTAAGAATGAAGCCTGGATGCCTACGTCGAAGATAACCAGATAGGTCCATATTCCCAATGCACAGATTGTCCCTTACTCGGAGAACTTAACGACAAAGAACCTCAGTAAGTATGAAGAGCTTGAGCGAATCCACTGTTTCTATGCTCTTTGCTTCAAGTTATCACCATGGAGGATACCTTGCGAAAAAGAAGTGGGATCCTAAATTACACTCAAGCCAATAGCAGAAACAGATCTGCTTCATGTTCAGCCTCGGCGCTCAACTCCCTAATGTATGCATATTCTAAGTATATCTTGCAGCTGCTGCTAAATTTAAAATTTACCAAGATTACTCAGATCTATGACACCTTCTCGAATCGGAGTCGAGACTCGCCGACTCCTTCTGTACAGGTAGTCAGTGCGTGGCAATAAGTCCCCTGCCTGAGAAAAGTACAATTATGTTCCTTACTGGGAGATCACGCTCACTGTGGAGCATCTGTTTTTTGTCAAGTCGGGACCTGGAGGGCAGATTTCGAGGCCTAGAAGTGACGTTGGGTGTGTGGAGTTTAAGGGGGAGGGTAGGGGTTTAACAGATGAAGATAACTGTTGGTAAGTAAGCAACTGATGCGGTGGCGAAGCCTCGGAGGGGGGGAACGAATAATTGGAGATGAGGATAAGGTCGTGAGTAATTATGCAAGCTAAACCTCCTGTCAGAAGTTGTGAGTATGAAGTATGAAGTATGACGGTGATTTACCAGTTCCAGATGCGCCAGGACATGGGGGGTAGGGTAAATCCTCTGGTTACAAGCTACCGACTGGAAGAAGCCTCTCGGACATCAAAGTGGTGTTCCGTTTCGGATGGCACTGGTCAACTGGTAATACGAGAAGCAAATTACCAACCTCCGAGGCCGTGAAGACGGAGTCGGGCTTTATTTCAGTGTGCTTTGTTTATCATGAAATAGCTGAGCATATGACGAGGCGCAATTTAAGCCAGTGTACAGGCACCTTGTCAAGTCTGGAAGTGATATGTCTATTCACAGGTCTGCCCCGATAGAATTAGCACTGCCAAGGGAGTGATGGATAGAAGAAATCTAGGGGTGTACGGGTCGCAAGAATTCACGGAGAGTAGACTCACCTACCCGTCAGGCACCTTTGCGACCCCCGTCGAAGTAGTTCGGGTTGGAAATAGACTCATAGATAACAGATAATAGGACATACGTGTCGGAAAATGGATCAGAATGAATGGTTAGGTGCGGTGTCCGGCTCTTCATTCTTTGCTGTAATCCTGTAACTCGAAAATATGATGGGTATTTGAAGGTCACGTCAACTGTATTTTGGTGGAGGGCACTCCTTCCGCCATATAGGTGCCGCTGTGCCATGAGTCTGCATTCAGGCTGCGCACTGCTCTCAGCTAGTCAAGGGGTGATCATGATAACTCCAGAATGGAAGTACGGCCGGACGTGGGGCGTTCGACATACTGGCAGGAAATGTCATGGAACGTCAGGAATCTTCGACGTCGACGTCTACATCGACCACAACACTAGTCCGG
Organism: Sphaerobolus stellatus SS14; assembly: GCA_000827215.1. Taxonomy (NCBI): domain Eukaryota; kingdom Fungi; phylum Basidiomycota; class Agaricomycetes; order Geastrales; family Sphaerobolaceae; genus Sphaerobolus; species Sphaerobolus stellatus. Next base: position 1,178,443 of record KN837080.1, read on the forward strand.
AGACGGGCATACCATATTACCCCTTCAAGTGGTTAAATCTGGTTATCTATACAGAAATGAGTATGCGTATGCCAGCGAGCAGCCTGCCTGAGAAAATAGAAAAGCGTAGGTCGTTAGAAATAGACTCGGAGCAGGCAAGACTGCCGCCGTAGATGATGTTCAGTGGGCACTAACTCTTGCCAAAGTTTTAATTAATTAAAAGCAGCGGCGGTCTGTTATCTACTCGGGCATTATTATGCATATACACTTCCCGCTCATCATGCAGATAGGGCGAATTAAATCAATAAGCGCGGACGAATGCCATATTGTATTCATAGCAGCTTCGAAACCCACGGGCAATCAATCAGAATTGGACCTACAAAGTATAGTATATGATGTGGGGGTCCCCGATCGATTTATATTAATATTCTACGGTTGGAGGGGATACTTAGGCCTGTGGAAGAGTCGACTTCTTCGACTTCGCTAGGTGATCTACCAATGAAGTCCAGAGTCTAGGCATCCATTTTAGGCTCGATAAGCCTGGCGTGCGGAAGGAGAGTCTAAATGGCAGGGATGGATAGGCTTACTCGAAGTGCAAGAGGCGGACCCGCGAACGAAGATCCTTCGATTGGTTATGCCTGTGGGCTGTAGCTGTAGAATTCGTTTTTATTTTTATAATTCGATAGGGAGATTGGGAATGGAAGAGATTTAACCCTCCCTATCGTACCTCTTCCCATGAGAATACGAGGCACATGAATTGCTTTTCTCCATACTGTATTTCAGCCTTACCTCCACCACCCTACCATATCAGGCAAATATCAGCTATGGATGAACCTGAACTCATTGAGCATATCTTAATCCAAACTGACTGATCGTGGTATGCTCCGCGGACATAATAAGAAACTTAATCACAGAAAATTACTTGACATAAGTTAAATTAAAAAGCCTGAGGGATATCGATAAGATGAGCTGCTTTTACTGTAATTAAGCAGGATGTGCTGCTTCTATTCGAGCTGCTGTTGGCTATTGGAAATGGTCAAAAATTCTATAGAAGTCGCAAGCCTTCATACGTAGTTATGATTATAAGTAGCTACGCCGTCTGGTCAATGATATTTTTGCGTTGACGTCCCCCTTGTCTGAGTACAGATAGAAATGATGTTGGGTTCCTAACATTGTATACCATTTAATCGCATAGATCTGCAGTACATAATACACATGGCTGCCACACGTATCTCTACAGGTTACGATCCAGTCAGCTAAGTTATTTAATCATCTATATACACTTACACTCTTCTCTTCTCAACAATGCTTTTAATTTCGGTTAAAGCACAGACCTTCTCTCCTCCCATCCCCATCTCTTCTAGTACCTTAGGTCTTATCACCCTCGGGTATAATAATATTAATCGAAGGACGCAAGAGTGTTGACTTGGCTTGGCGTGTTCTTCCCTCTCAAGGACCATCCAATTACTATTTATGGCTCCAAATTCAATGCGGAATACACCAAACTGAATCCTTTCCTTTCCATTCCTTTCCCTTCCCTTCCGCCCTATTCTATTCCGTCCGACCTCTCCGCAAACCTTGCAGTCCACCTCTCAACATAAAATCTTTCATCCATCTTGATTCATATTCAAAGCAATTCCCATCCCATCATCGCTATGACATCACTTTCCCCTCTCACTTCCATTCTATCCCATCCACCACAAGGACCCACGCCGATTTCCCGATTCCGTTGCCTTATCGGGATACATCGCATGCAGTCGAGGCGCGGGGTCGCCCGATCACAGCAAGGGTGGGCGATTTATCATGTGAAAGAAGCCACGCGAGCAACGTGGTTGGTCGCTTGCTAGGTACCAAATATGTCTTGTTGTATGCGTCGACTACTGTGGTTTATTGTGATTTTACTTAAAGACCGTTGTTGTGAGCTAAGTTCGGTGAAAGGAGGGATTTTTTCATGTGATTCAGAACATCCTTTTAATCCGAAAAACAGAATACAAAAGGAAAAAAATATGCAAGACATGACAGGACATTATTCGCCGAGCCGATAACTCTCGCTGTCTTATTCCTGTCCAGATCCTCGGTTGTTGCGTAAGCTTGGTTTTGTGCGGGGAGTTATAAGGATTCCAAGGAGCGGGGAAGAGATCGGATAACAAGTTTTGGATAATCAAGTTGAGATAACGCAAGATCTAAGGCCTGGGTCGTTTGTCGGGTGGCGGTTAAGGCGGGTGTGTTCCGGGATGCTTTTCCTCCTTCTTCTCCTGCGTTGTTATTTTATTTTTTGAAGCCAGATCCGGAGATATTTAGGGTAGAGCACAGAGGATATAATCCTAGCACACCCTGAGATGAAATTAGATTCAAGTCCGGACATGTTTGAAAAGGACGCGTGTGACGACCGCCGGATCCAAGTGACGGAGCTTATCCCATGGTACGGAAAGGAGATCAGAAACACCATACGATGGACGAAAAGATACTTGATATGCACTTGACCTCATCGCGAACTTCCGGAAAAAAAGCGGATTGAAAAAATCTTAATAAAGGAGTTTATATTCAATAGCCAAATCCATACGCATATAGCTTGGCTCCGGCGGGTGAAGTGCTACAAGCTGGCAACGAGCTGGACTTGACGACGTATTCCGGACAACGAGTTGTTCCGAATCGTTCGCCGTTTCGATGGTCCAGCCTCAGACTCAGAACTTCTTTGGTTTTGGATTAGGATTGACTTGGAATTCAAACGTTCGTGAAGCAAGTGCCCTGTCACTGAAACGGCGAAAATCATAAATAAATAAAAAACGAAACAAAATGTTGCTTGACCATGTTTTGAAAGTACGGGCACGGATTCAACTACCGGTAGTTACGGCAGCTAACTTCGATATCCATAGCCTGCCCGTTGAAAGGCGCAGTTCAGTTGGCAACTCCATCCGATGGGTGAGGAGGTGCCAATCGAGTGGCGAAATCATTCAAAAACATGTTAACTTCCGTGGAAACGAGAAACTCTTACGAAGGAGTCATATATCCAGCCTAATAACTTGATTATCGCAATTGAGTTGACTGTTGAAGCAGGCGAATCGAGGTCATGAACTGCAGCAGTGCTAGTGTTTCGGGCAGGCGTACGCTGGGTGAGGTGAGGACGCTTGTCCTTATTCTCCTTCGAACAGAATTCCAGGCTGTTCATCTATGTAGATAGATGGTTACCTAGCACCCTGTTATAAACCTTAAAATAAAATAAAAGCCAACTGTTGGAATCACCGTTGAAATTTTAGAAAGCACAGCCCTTGCCTTGACTCAGAGCTTGGCTGTAGAAGAAAGTGAGCCATGAGGATTCGGATGACGGAAGGATATCCCTACCCCATGGCACAGAAAGGAGGTGATCAGTAACGGCGTACGATGGAGGGCTTGGATTTAAGGGTGCAAAACTCGAATTTCTTGCCAGAGCCTGGATTTCAAAATTTGCCAATAAAGCATCATTGGAAATAAAAAATATAGTGAATCTTACCAAAGGCTTTTGGCCTGCGCCTGAGTCCAAGTACGTGATAAAATAACGATAAGTACTCAGGAATCCCGTCAGTTGGCGGTCAAGTCAAGAAGGCCGTCGGGGCGGCGGGGGCGGCGGTGCGAGGCACGCACGGTCTGGACTCTGGTCCAGTTGTTTCGGGAGATGAGATTGAAGACGCATGCCGAGTACTTTCTTCCTTTATTTGCTCCAGGACCCTCATGGACCTCGGAAGCCTTTTAGAGTAGAGCAGCGAATAAGCAGGGAAGACCCGGAAAACACAGGTAAGAGTTTTAAAACATGTGCACCACCACCGTGTTGACCGGACCCAATTTTTTAAGTGACGCATCGAGCTTGAGCTTGAGGTGAACTTATCCCATGCGCTGAGAGGTTTCCATTCCAATGAGGCATATGGTCAGAGATGATTTTTAGGGAGATACCACAGATGGGGGTCGTAGCATATAAGGTATAACATAGATTCTAGAACCGGTGATAAGCGAGTAGGCGGCAGGCTAGTAACTGTAACTGTAACTACTAGAGGAGTTGACTGGGGAAAAGATTAGAGTAAATGTACGAGTATAGCAGTACCCCATACGTAAAGCCAACGACATCGATAGCACAATGTGCATGTGTACAATCAACGATGCAGATTAAACCGACCCAAATCTTAAGAAAGACCTCCCTGCACTAGCCTCCCTGCATTATCTGCTGGCGCGATGCCATCCCCTACGCCCCATGCCAGTGACTCCTTCGAATTTATATTCCCATGTGATAAAGAATAATCCACCCCGAAATCGAAATCATGCATCATAATCATGCTCGTCGTATCAAAAGCCACCCAAAGCTCATCATATGTATCAAGCATCTATCAACCTCGTCCACTTGCAGGCATCCATCCGGGATCCCTCATCCCCATCACTCAAAATCAGGGGAATTCGAAAACCACTGATGTAGATACCTAACCTCATCTAAATAAACCTGGGCCCAGAAGAATTCAAAGAGGAGGAGAAGCTAGAAGACCTCCGAAATCATCGATCGGGCCGGGCGGGACTCGCGATCGGGGAGCTGCTTATCGCCCTCATCATACACGGCGCAGCAGAATGAGGAAAATATAGGATATATACCGATAGGGCACGACCCCTAGAAAAATGGGGAAACACGAAATCACCGCTTTAAAGCAGATTAGGGTCTAGACTTAGTACATAGGCAACTTCTGACTGACTCTGAGAGAAGCTTATAATAATGATGATCAAATATCAGATAGACTCAAGGGGTACCTTAGCCTCACTACTTATTTAATTGCATCTCTCCGAACGTGTGTGCGTGATTAGCTTGAAACCGAGTTGGATCTCAGGCTGCGAGGAAAGACGAATAGTATTGTAGTCCTCACCGGGCTAGTAGCTCATTGATCGTATTTCTCCGAGCGTGTGTATATTATGCATGTGTGCGTGCGTGCGTGGTCATGAAATCGACTTCTGGATCTGCGAGTAGGATGTTCTCCGTTATATGCGTGCGTGAGGGAATTGAGCTAAATAATGACTAGTGCCAGTGTGGACGGAATGGACGGACGGTCTGCCAGCTGCCGGTACGGTGCGGTATTGTATTTTCTCTGCTATGTGCTCATTTGTCTGGACGACTTAACATTCGCGAGAAACAGTTACGGGTCAGCTGGTACTGCACTGGCGGTCATGGTTATTTTCTCCTTCCAGTGCGTCCTCCCTAGATGGAAGTGCACCACTGCCAGGCGGACGGTCCAAGGGGCACCACATATCCACATGTCCTCTGATACCTATTGTATTTTCTCGGTGCGGAAATCGACTTGGATTGCGACTTTAACGAGCTTGAGTAATTAAGGAACATTGACGTTGATACTACTAATAATTTCTCCGTGTCCCCTGGCATCTAATTCGAAGCAGAGTCTAAGTAGGTAAAGTTCGACCAACTCGATTCCCGCACGACGGTCGGGCCATGGGGTTTTCTGGGGTATTTTCTGGTGTACGTATTATTTTATATTTTCTCCGTACTTATGTGTCAATTGTAGGGCGGAAATCGAATTGGATCTTTGGATCTGCACAAGAGTGTTTTCTCCGTTATGTGTGCTTTCGTCCGGGATTTGACTCCTTGCCAGCAAGTACTGCCAGGCGGACGGTCCAAGGGGTTACTGACTAGTTGTGTTATTTTTCTTCGGCATTACTCATCTCTTCGTGCAATTTGTCGGGGATGTTTTCTGGTGTTGATTACATACGTACGGTACGTGTGTAGTCAGTACGTGTAGTGTTGCTGCGGAAATCGAGCTGAGTCAAGCATGTTTTCCCCGTTATATGCGTGCTTTCCTCCGGGCTATGACTTGCCGGACATCATTATACCCGATCCTACTTACTAGTTGTATCATTTTTCCTCGACATTACTCATCTCTTGTGGTCTTTATGCAATTCGTCGAAATTTTCAATGAACCTGCAGAATTAAACTTATCTCTCATAGCTCGGGTTAAAGCCTATAGCCTTCAAGAGCCCACATCGTCGTTGGGATTACTATTAGCTTACAACATGATAATGATAGTAATATCAAGATCAATATTATCCATTCCCCGCACGAAATCTGATATAGGATCCAACTTGTTGGATTCTGAAACGTGAACCTGCGTATCATCTTCGGTTTAAGCTCTTAAAGAAGTGATTATCACTATTTTCTGGGTTTTCTTCAGGTTCTCCGCACGGAGGTCAACATTAAACTGGCTGGATAGGTAAGATAAACTGGGTGATTCGAACCTGTACTCCTAGGAATAGCAAACCATGTTTTATTTATCTTTATCTTTATGAATCCTGAATCCTTACCGCGTCCTTTGACGCTTATACGGCGGGATTCGGAGGGTAATTCGAACGCTGCACTGCTGATCGCCCATGGGTCACTTGAACCTGCGCGATTATGAGACACAGTGCAATAATTATAGACTTTGTTGACGTTCTCCGCCGTCCTGCATACCGGATGACTAGTATCAGTGTTGCGGATTTGGAATCGACATGCGACGGTACGATGGACGGAACGGAAGGTGGCGAGGTAAACCATACGGTTGACGTTATAAGATTATAAAGCAGCGGACGGTGGAACATAGCGGTGGGTCTAATACGGATAACGGATGCGCGAGACAGGAGCTTCGGCGGGTTTGACTCCTGACGCTGTCGATGATTCTCAGACGCTGTTCAGAAGTGAGTAAGGGATCCTTGGATAAAAAAAGTACGTATGCGGTGAACGTTCGATAATAATGGTATACATAGACTCATGAGCAGATCGATAAATTTGCTCGCCCACAGCTGGCTCGCGGCATAGATAGTTAAGATAGATAGATTCATGAGCAGATCGATAAATCTGTTCGCCCACAGCTGGCTCGAGGTATAGATAGTTAAGATAGATAGACTCCCGCGAATTCGAATTCGAAGGGTCGAGTCTGGAGAAGCACGTTTGAAAGCGCCCAGGCTCAACCGTACATACTTACCTGACCTTGTGTGTATTTCAATTCGACGTGTACATGCAGCTGGACCCTCAGAATAAACAAAAAAGACCAGCATCTGCACCCGCCCGGACCGAGCAACTCACGCGGACCTAATAATAGAAAAATGTGGGGAAGGCTAGGGAGGGATTGATATGGGTATGGGCATGGGCAGGGCTAGGAACGGAGATGTGCACCCGTCGACCCGAGGATGATCCACGAGGGCGACGACGACTGACAGGGGCAGCGAGTATGCAGCGAGCATGTGTGTTGTGTCCTTGGTGACACTATAGTGCTCGCATATGATTTTATTATCTGGTTTTGATTTCATGTGTTTTTAAATGCTGGGAGTAAAGTGGCGGGTAAACAGATAGACAGGAGTGCTGAGATGCCCAGCTAAGAAGATAGGAAGCCTCGGTCGATACTATGCGATGTATCGCTTCCGTCTTCTTTGATTATATGTTTCGGAGGAGGGAGCGAAGGCCGGTAGGCGTACGAGAGGCAGGTGCAGGCTAGAACAATTTAAACTTTAGCTAGAGCTATTATATTTCACAACTCGCATCGATTCGAACACGCAATATATTCGCAATAATTCGAAGCAAGGTAGATCAGCAGTGTGTGCGTAGTGCATGGCATGGCATGCGCAGAGGACGAGTTGACGGCGACGGCCCCCCGATATGACATCTGGATAATCTGTCGCTCGTCACGCTTCGAGACATGCGAGCTTCGCGCCCGATTAGCGAATGCGCGACGCGGACGAGTACGGTGGGTGTATTACGGGGCGGGGCAGGGCGGGGCGGGGCGGGGAGGCAACGGCGGGTGGCGACGGGGGTGACGGGGGTGGCGGCGGTGGGTCGATGAGGAGGGAATGGACTGACGGAGGATGGTTGGCCGAAACGGCGAGGAGAAGGGAATATTTTAGTTATTTTAGTTATTACATAATACATGTGAAATAAATAATAATGTCGCATGTCGAATAATAATTGTTGAACTCGGGCCGCCAGTTCTGGGCTCCCTTCGTTCATTACTTATAAAGCACATACCCGTCCAGACATGCCAGCCCTCCCACTGTCCGTATAACTGAACCCATCGCCGTCCCATACGGCTTCCAACGTGAGTTCCCGCCCTCGATACATTCCCGCCGACTCTAATACATCTCAGTCTCGACTATGGATCCATCCTGGTGCCCAGGCTGCGACAGACTCATTCTCCCCAAACGTGTAGTCGTCTCAGTCGACCCCACGCCTGCACCCGCCTCTGCCTCCCCCGAGTCCTCAGACTCTGAATACCACCCCCCACCACCCCCCGCCCCAACCCCAGTCCCTTCTTCCCCCGAAGTCCGCAGAAGACCCGTCGACCAGCACACCTCGCGCCCCGCCCGGAGATTAGGCGGCGGGCTAGTTCATGGCACAGGCCGTGTTCGCCCAGGCGGTGGGCTTCGCAGCGATAACAGGCGGAGGCAGTTCCCCGTCGTCGAGGCCCCTGCGCCAACACCGACGCCTGCACCCGCACCCGCACCTGCACCTACCCCGAAGAAAACCCGCGTCGTTATCAGCCAGGAGCCAACGCCGCTTTACTGCAGCGAAGAATGCCGCATTCGCGATCTGAAGAACTCGTTCTTGGAGTCGGAGGTAGCAGGCTTTGCCGGTGAGTGCATATAGCCTCGCCTCCCGCGCATGTATCTGACTTGCGACGACCAGCCGCCCCCGCCGCATTCAACCGCGCAAACCAACTTGAATTAGTGCAGGAAACCATCCGTCGGCTCAAAAGCTGTCGTCCTGCATCCCCATCGCGCTCCCACCACTCCCAATCCTCCTCCCCCTCCACATCACCCGAAACACCCTCTACCTCCGATTCCTACCCCCTCACTACACCTCCGGTGCCACCAAACAGCCTTATCGATACCCGCCCCATCTTCCGCACGAACTCCATGTCTTCCTGCGGCACATCGACCTCTTACACCGAGAGCGTCTCCCCGAAAGACGACGAGGCCACGATCCGCGTCCCAAAGCGGCGATCACACCCGCCACGCGTCCCCTCCTGGGGATCGCCCACGAAATCTACCCCCGCGCCACCGAGAAAGACGTTATTCAACGCCTCCTCAAGCAGCCTCGACTCCCTCGCCTTCAGCGCAAACACGCTGTTCGACGAGCCCGTCACCTACACATCCACGCGCACACAGGACTCCTCCACCACCCTCAGCGACGAGACGAACAGCACGAACACGAGCTCCCCGCACAAGAACGGGAAGAAGAAACGCGTCAGCTTCGCGAGCGACTCGAAGCCCGCTCCTGCGCCCTCGCCGCTCTCTTTGCCCCGCTCCCGTCCCAAGAACCCCCTCCTCGAAGCCAATCCCGTCCGCGCTGCCCTCTCGCTATCCCCGAAAGACCGCCTCGTCAAGCCCTCCTCCCTCCCCACCCGCACAAACTCCGCCTCAAACACTTCCAAGGCCCCTTCCACATCACGCGCCCCAACTCAATACTCCAAGTCTTCCCCAGACCTCGCGCGATACGCCGCTACCAACTCCTCGTTACCCCCGAAGAACCCGTACGGCGTCGCGATGTGGCCTGAAGACGAAAAGCGCTGCACACCCGCAACGCACGTCCACGGCAACCTCCTCCGCGGCTACGCGAAGAAGTTTGCCCCGCGCGAAGGCCGCTCCCTCGTCTTCTCCCAGCTCTGGGCAGGCCTCGAGGCTGATGCGAAACAGCATAAGCTCCGCCGTGATGGCTCGGCAGACTCCTTGCTCGAGGAGAACGAGCGCGAGGAGCTCGAGGGGCAGATGGAGCACGAGGAGATTGACGACGGGGAGCGGGACTATTGGCGGAGTTATGAGGAGCGCGAGAGGGAGAGAAAAGCGAAAAGGAGGGCGGAGGAGGAGGTGAGGAAGATGGAGGAGGCGAGGGTTATTAGGGAGATGCTTGGGGGTGTTGGGTGTTCGGAAGCGGATCAGCCGCAGGCGAGGAAGATGGGCAAGATTGCGTACGATGGAATGCCGGGGCCTGGTGAGTCGCCTTTTTTTCCCCTTAAACGATTTGTTTATTGATTTATGCGTGCCTTCTAGCTGAAAACAGAGGCCTCAAATACGAATTCAACCAGTTCCTGTACGACCTCGTCCCGCCGAAACAGCGGATCGTCGAGCATGCAGTGAAAAGATGGGACCCGAACACACAGGCGTTTGTGGATGACGTGCGGAGGGAGGTCGTTTATGAGGAGAGGAAGAGGCTGTTTAATTTTGAGGATTAGCTCCTTCCTTCTTTGCTTCCGCTCCCGCCTTCATCTCCCCCATCCAATCGCATCGCATTCCTGCTTTTCATCGACCCGCATCGCCCATTCAACGCATATATTCAACATACCTGCAACGCATACCACCACCCACCCACCCACTTTAATTCCACCAGCACCCAACGGCACCCTCGTCCTCGCATGTTTTCGAATTCACTATTGTAGTCCTAGCATTGTCTGTCTCGCCGTTTATTGTATTATTATCCACCACGCCGCACCACGATCTACCATACCAACCACACCACGATATCCACGCATCTACGCACGCACTCATGGTTCCACGCACGCATGCCACGGCCCCGCCATCTAATTTCATGCATCTATCTCTCCTCACTTGCGGCTCTGTCTAATCTTTCGCTTGCCTTTTTTGCTTTCCTGTTCATGTTCATTGCTTTTCATTGCTTTCACTGCATATATTACTTTCCTTGCATTTTTTTTTTGTTGTATTTTCTGCTCTTTCGGAACATTTTTGGGATTTTCTCGGCGGTTTTCTTATGTTTATTATTTTGTTTTGTTTTGCTTTGCCTTTCTTTTTTCTTTCGTTGTTTTGGGTTGGGTTTTCGGTATTATTTTGGGTTGAATGGAGACGGGTGGGACGGTGGTTTACTTTAAGTACCTTAGTTAGTGCAATTGCCTTGATGAAATGAAATGAAGAATTTGAATAAACAATGCATATATCCTTTTATCTTTGGGGGTGATTTTGGGTGATTTGGAAGGGTTTTTGAATATTGGGGACTTATGGTTAAGTGGAGCTTTGTGGTCGAGGTCGAGTGGTTGAATGACTCACGGATGACGTTGCTAAGACCTAGTCCTCAACCACTCCCAACCACCATCAACCACCTCGAGGACTCCGGCTTAGCAGTTTCTACGCACCGCGATCGCGCCATCCTCCTGAATCTGCAGCAGAATCGGTTGCATCTGATCGTTATCTCGATCTGATCACTGTCACTGGCACACTTCCTTTGTGAATTCGAATTGTGGTTGACGGCGTACGTATTACGCTCGCCGGACTTGCTTCGAAGAATTCGTCGGATAACGTACGTGATGTGTATTTACTTAATACCTCCGGCCAGGATCAGTTCCTTGAGGGAGTGCTCAAAGTGAAATTAATAGATGTTTCTGTATTTGGATGCGTCTATAATATGTGTAGTGTACGGTTCATTTGAATTTTGAGATGAGGGTGAGGTGAGGCAAGGTAACGACGCAGAGTCGTGTCCCCCGCGATGAAATGAGGTTATTATTGAAATTGAGAGCGTACTTGAGCCTGATAGTAACACGAGCATCCACATGCGTATGCCCGGACTCGGAGTGAGAGCTCTTCGTTGCAGTGTCAGTGTCAATGAAATTCTCCCGATATATGCGGCGTATACGACCAGCTGTATAGCAGATCATGCAGATTTACCGCTTTAGGATCCATATCCATATCCATGTTTGCAATTTATGAACTTTGGGTTTACCTCGGAATGGGATGTGGTGGTAGATCACTTATCTGATCATGATTCCTTTGTCTTTGAATCTTATCATAGGCATCTTCTTATCAGCTACTAGTTATTCCCTATTCCCCTTCGTTCCTAGCTAGCTTTAGATCTAATCATCTGCATCCAGCCTTGGACATTTGAGGCGTAGAGTTTGACTTCTCGCTGGGGGATTTTGAGAATAAAAATTCGAGCATGCGCATGAGTGCGTCAGTCTCCCAGGTGCCTTCATTTTTATTTTTTATTTTAAAAGCTCCCGGAGCTGCGATGTATGCGGCCGGGAGGGACGCGGTGCGAAATCCCTGACCTGACAAGGACATGTGCGATTTGTGAGCTTTGGTCAAGCCCCGGATAATGGGGAGTAGATGTCATTTCGATGACTTGGATGTGATTGCGTTGCGTTGCGTTGTGTTTAGATCCTATTCCCCCTCTTTCCCCCTTTCAATTATCCCGGTGAAAGTTAGCCAAGCCCACCCAGACTTCCAAGGCTCATTTTCATAGCTTGAGTCTATTTTCTCGAGGAATTCGAAAAGAATGACTTGAGCAGAATCAACACGAGCATGATTCTTCAATATTTTTATTTTTGTTTTATCTCTTGAAACTCCCCCGATGCAGGCGGCGGCGATACGAACTCCCTGACGTTTATGTGATTTGTGGATTTTCTGGACTCCTTTGGGGTATTTGCTTCGCATGATGCATATGGAAATGCATATGATTCTGCTCCAGGTGGATGATGCTGGCATCATGATCAAGATTTCTTTGTTATCAACTTCTTTCCTGACCACTTGGCCTTCTTCCTTATCCCAATCAATGTCAACCTTCTCAGCAATTAGTACTATTAAGTACATCTGCATCTTTTGTGGTCAAAGGGATCAAGTACCTCCATTTAGTCAAGCTTACCAAACACACTACAGAACTCGTGAACTTAATTACTATTTACTCACAACTTTCACAATTTCACACCTTTCCAAACGGTTCCGAGTACGAGTAGCCTTCACTTACTGACTATTAGGGAAAGTCGTGCTTTAAATTTCCAAGCATCACACCACCTGCCTCAAGTCGAGTTTCTGCGAAATTTCCCCAGGGTAAGGTACCATATGCGATGTCAAACAAATTTCCTTATCGGCCCTTCTATCCGTCTGTCCGTCCACAAGAAGCCTCAAGCTGACCAAACCCTCTCGTAACATCTACTTCTCTACGTCCAACCTCGCCCTATCCTTCAGCGCTTCGGCTTCCGCACCTTAATCCATGCAAACTTACTCATCCATCTGACTCCCGCGGGACCGACGCCATTCTTATCCGATCGCATGCGACGTCAGATATCAAAGTCAATCCCTGTAAATATAATCATAATGTTTCCAGGCCTGAAGCGTTCGAATTGACCCGGTGGGTTCATCTCAAGGAACCCCTGAGTCCTTAACTACTTACGTATAATATTCACAATGCAGTACTCCTGAAGCACGAGCCTGAACCTGATCAAGAGCCCAAGCCTGAGTCTGGGGATGAATTAGATGATGTGGTGGGTGGGTATTAAAGTTTGTGGGGAATAGGAACGTGTAACATATTAGGTCACTAGCAGAAGCAGAAGCAGGCTCGCATATATGCTGTACGTCTCTTTCGGACGTCGCCGGTCCTACAGATTTTGATGTATTGTTTTATATTATTCTTATTGTACTTCTTGTATGCGCATACCTTAGGCCGGGTAAGTCTGCTTCATGCTCGGTGAATGTGACGGGGTTACTATATGTAGAAAGTTTACGGAGTCGTCGTAAGGGCTGCGTGCGACGCGACACGAACTCCAGGATATGCGCGATACTGCGATGCATCCGGTTACGATGCGGCGTCGCTAAGTAATGGTTAAAAAAGATGAATATATTTTATGGTTGTAGTTGCTGGGCAACGGAACGTGTATGCTCTAGAATTTTTTTTAATTAAAGACACGAAGTGACGAAGAATTACAGTGAGCAGAGTGAAAGGTCCAAAACGTTAAAGACTCCGAGTGCTTCCTTGTTGGGGTGCAGGTTCAATGAGAGTGTGAGTTGTTTTTAAATATACTTACTTATAGGCGTAAAAGGTTAACGCCACCGAGCAGAGCCTCCTACTGTAGCCAGGGGAAAAGGAAGACGAATACTTAAAGCTGCAGTGCAGGGTGGGATAAGTACATACGATCGGAGGAAAGAGCCTGAGGGCAGGAAGAGAATCGGACCAGCACTGTGCATACTAACTGCTATGACGAGAACCAAATCAATTGCACTCTGCCGTCATTCGTAATTTCAGCAAATGCGAGGGATGCGTAGGTACGTAAGAAGATCACAATGTCATGGCCGAGAGGGGGAGATTAATGTTTTCGTTCGGCGTCCTTTGAAGTTATCGTGATCTGTGTTGCTGGCTGAGCAGGCTCAAGCTCAGGCTCGAAATAAGTAAGTAAGTATTCCTTAATCTTAGCTTAGCTGATATCTCATCTCGGGACGACACTGAAGGGAAGTTATCTATATGAAAGGGTGTCGGAAAGTGTAGATGAGAGGAGATCCTCCTAGCGTTTCACGGCCAAAGGGAAAATTCGCCAGACCATTAATGCGGCTAGTGGACGGACGGCTGGCCGCATATATCGCCTTAAATTTGCTCAACTTTAAGTGTATCTGATAAGCTAGGGATCTTAGTCCGAGGCAAGGAAAATCTCTACAAAGGTAGTTTGCGGACCATACCATGTACGCACTAACTACTATTCAGTATTTATCAAGGCACATATATGCCAGATTTCTAACGAAAATCGAGGCTAGGCCTGGACTCTCTTCACGTCTCCACTTTGTGCAACTGGCTTATCGCTGCTAGGAGTACAAGATGCTATCCGAGTACGACAACCATGCGGCAGAGCGCACAGGAGTCACATTCCTTCCTTCCTTAATAGGGCCTAGTACAAGCATTCGCAAAGGCTATACATGTAGTCCGGCATGCCCTCTCCTCCTGTTTCCTTTTGGATCCGACGTTTTATTAATTAAACTTAGCCTCCAGCCTCAGCCTGGTTGGCAACGTTTGCCACTGAATTGGAGACAAGGGAAGGAGTATCATGTGATGCTCCTCATTTCGTGGAATGAGATAAAAAATTATTGGAGAGATGGAACTTATGTTTTGAATATAAATTGACACTGGATCTCCATCTCTCGTGAATGCTTTTTCGTTGTGCTATGAGTGGCACAGAGATTGGTGTGGCTTAACGGTACAGCCCCTGTGATCGGAATCGGGATTGGCGGACGGCAGCCCTGCAATTACCGCGTTGCCAGTGCCTACTATATACATGTTGTCACATATGTCTCCTAATGGTAGGAGAGCACCTGAACCTTCGAGCGGTGCTTTAGAAGTCTGCTGATCAGTACCAGGCGGACTCCCTGCGTCGCCGGCGTTGCATACCTGCCTATTTCAACAATCCCAAGCCTTTATGTCCATGCTTGTGTTAAGTGCATGGTTAAGCTTACTAGCAGGAGTTATTCAGTTATATTCTTAACGTCCAACGGGACGCATAGGAGAACGCCAACAATGAGACCCGATACAAAGCATGTTTGCATCGTTGTTCACAGCTACGCCTTGTTTTCCACTCTATTAGGACTTATCAGCTGCAAGACCTGTTTATTCAACAAGGCTCTGACTCGGAAGGACTGTCATTGTACTCCGGCTTCGAACCGGGCCGCCCTATAGCGGTTGCAATCATGATGCCAGAGTATAATAGACCAATAACACCAGGGCTACCCCACGGGGTAGCGGGGTAAAGCTGTACGGGTAGACGCAATGCTTGATCTGTGGTGCATGACGCGTTCTGCGTGATCATGATAGGGCTTGACATAACTCTTTTCAGCTTTTATTGGCAGTTTGGGTCTTTATCTTGCGCAAGTGTCGAGGTCTGGCCACATGGACAAAACCTAGATGTCCAAGCTAGATGGTTGAATGGATCGACCAAATTTTTCTGTAAAAGATGCGTTTTTCTTTCTTTTGGTTTTTGTTCCTCTCTTTTTGACACTGTGCCACTCGCTTGTTTCATTATCATCTGGGTATGATTTAAGACTCAATAGTAGTATTGACTTGTCAGACAGCTCTAAGTGCTTGCTCTACGGAAATGAGTTTAGTCCGGGGAATGGCAAAGCTGTGATAGCACCTGACCACTCACGATGATGGTTGCTGATCAAACCGTTTCATCTCCAATCTCTCCTAACTGGTATTGAGGCCAACAGCTGCGCACTCATCTTGGTTTCAAAGGCCACGAATGGGAGTCATTCAGTAGCCAGCAACTCACTGGAGTTGACACGAGGTAGCCATGCATCATCATTGTTAATATATACACTTAACAGGCAGGATCCTAGGTTCAAGCTATCATAAGTATTGCTCCCCACGGGGAAGCGTCCTGGAAGCCTCCATATAGCATATACACGACAGCCAGCTCTCAATGTCAGACCCATCCCTAGGGACAACGTCTGCCACCGGATCTAGCTGGCGCATACGGCAGCAGGTTTTCCTGCCGCTCATACATCAAGGTGCCGAGAACTTACCAGAAAACGAAGTTCTATCTTCCTGCAGCTGGCACGGTTTGACATGTCTACGACCGGGGTGGGGCAGCTCCGACGGGGAGGCATACCCTCTAAGGACTCCAGTCCGCAGCGGGCTCTACAATCTAACAGGTTTAGGTTTCGATTCGCTATAATTAGCTCCCCTTGCGCCTCTCGGGCAACACAGCTGAAACCTCGATACCCCGCATCTGGGCTGAAGAGGAATCTGCATCATCTCCAATACCCCCAGAGGGAATTGTTTAAATACATCATCGGTAGGATTAAGCACCACGGCCGTTTTCAAGTCGGGCCAGCTTGGCGACAATTTATAAAGATGATGAGCATAGTAGAGGTGGATGGAACAGTAGGATCATACTGGCTCGTTGATAAGTGTCACTATACAAGTATCAGGTTTGTGGCAAATCGAGTGATAAGTCTATAGTTCAACCTTACTAGGTACGATCTGCTTAGAGGGATCGATGACATGGTGGCTTTCAAGCTATCCCCCGTTGAAGTTTCATATACTTGCCACAGGACAGCTATTTCTGAGATGATCATCCGTAAGTGAACATCCATACTTTTATAAATCCAAGTAAAAGAATCCTTTTCTTTGGTCAGCTAGTCCTCCTGAGTGACAGGAAGTCCGGTAAAATTCTTCTGCCGCATTCAACATGTCCAACGATTGACATAGTTGTACAAGTGTTATCTCTGTCAGTCTTGTTTGTATGAGCAGTAATCAATCACCTGTTAATGTACTCGAAAAGAAAAGCCTCTCTTTCGTAGTAAACCTCACCGATTCGGGCATCATCATCAAAGCATCAGTTAACTGTTATCGAGAATAGCCTCAGTAGCTCCCATCACTTTTGTCAAGCAACCACCTTGTCCTACTTTGTCCTCAGGCACTTCTTACACCGCTATCAAGCCATCTCCCCGCGGATCTCTGCGCCACATGTATAATGTATATGGCCGATATATGTTCTCCTATATTCCGTCCTCATCTAGATACGCTTCCTATAATTGGAAACATTATAGCAGCTCCTACCATTTCAGTTGAGCGTTTAAGCTGGTACCTTTTATAATATATCTCAACTTTATCCGTAAAATTCCGTATGCTAATCGGGCCCCGGAGAGCGAACGACTCGGCTCCGAACTATAAGTATTGTCCCCACCGAAAGTGTAGCTGCAGAGCCTCTATAAGCTGCCGCTGAATGGAATATGAGCTCCTTCATGTGGACGGATTTTTGAGAATAATTGCCGAGTAAAACGCAATCACAGGATCGAAATACGAGTAATCCGCAACAGAACACCAGAGTTGATGCAGTTTCTCCGCCACTGGGCATAATTGGCTGTAGGGAACAAAACGGATAAACATACCCTACTTAGACTGAGCCCTGACTACATATGTGGACATATATTATAGAGCGGTTGCAGGCGGTTGCAAATCATTTCAATAGCTGAGGTGGCGGCCTGATATCGCGAACCTGAGCAAGTAGATTCCAACTCCTAACCTGCTACATACCATACGGATAAGCAGACATTGGTCAATAGCAAATTGGAGATCACCAATATTAACGGCGCTAGAGATATGGCTGCTAGTTTCGAAATTCCTTAGACCAACATTGAAAGTGCGTTGCAAATGCAATCCATTGGTGTTAGTTAAAGTATCACCCAAAACGAAATTACGCTCCAAACAGTTATGTAAAACCGGTAGCAGATATAAGCTCACCAGCACTTATCAATATCTTCCGAATAAGCATGGAAGAGATAACAGAGTTAGTATCCGGACAAAGCGGCATTTACAGTACGATACTGGGAATCCAGCTTACACACAAGTCATGTATATTGCTGCTTCTGGTTTAGAGATACGCAGGAGTGCTAGTTGGCCACGTGAAAGCACCTGTTGATATGCGGACTTAAAGCTGCTTCGGCCTATGCCCTTGTGAGAATTCTTATCTAGCTTCAGTGTTTCGTTGATCTCTGCCCTTCTCTGCCCTACCACGGGAGCTTTGTTGCCCATTTACCCCACACTTTTACCCCTGAGTAATTTGGGTAATGCGCTGGAAGTAATTATAGGCCTAGACGCTGACTCGGATACGTCTGTCTGAAGTCTAGGATTCGTCGGCTTCACATTATAAGTCGACCCAAAATCGGCCTCAGGAATATGCTTATTCGTTACTCCTCCCGAAATTTCCCTCGGCGCGGATGAACTGTACAACCCTAAAGCAAGTTCTTATTTTGAGAATAACTGTCTTTAAATAACATAAACCAACACGGACGAATATAGCAAGGCAGATAGATGATAACTACCAGCTAACACGCCCACCCGTAGCTTCTTTAGCATCGGATAAGTATGCTTCAGCATCAGAGTCAAAACCACTGTTGACATACCCAATCTTTGGTATATTTCAAATGAACGTTGGTCGGTTGTCCTCGAAATAGGTCTTTGCTGACTAATAAATCTTGCAGTGCCCTTATCTCCGCGGAGGAGGCGTACTCTAATGGCTTGGAACGTGAACACATGCTAAGGGGATCCGGGTAGTTCGACTGGGAATGCCAAACATGACATAGGTCAGCCGATGATACAGCTGTATAGGCTTCAAGGAGCACTAACCTTCTAAATATAACTCGTTTTCTGAGTTCTCCCGCCATGCCCGCGTGCGTCCGGGTTCAGGGTAATGGTAAGTACCTCAGAGCAGGAAAATCCAAGCAAACTACACAGAGAATTTAAAACGAATTATAGGAAGTTGAGCTTACCAGTCCCGTTAGTAATGAGAAAATGGGAACATGTCACCCTTCCTCGATGACCCGAACGCGGCGAAAACCCTAGGGGAATCACAAAGTTGATCATATTTAAACCTAAACGATGTACCATGAGCTTGACGATATCTTTCAGCATTTCAAAGTCTATGACATAAGCAACTGATCATAACACACACTGCGACCAGAAACAGAAAGAAAAGTCATACTTACAAAATCGTTTGAGATCTGAGAGTTCAACCGTTCAAACTGTACCAGGAAATTCTATCGTGAAATTCATAAGAATAGAAACTGCAGGTAAGGCCCCTTGTTAGACGCTTCAGAGCAAACACATTTAGCAAACATTTCGTGCTAAGATCGGAGGAATGTCTGGAGAACGACTCAAGGCGCCAAACTTTCGGTTCAGGCGGAGCTCCTTCCCTTCTTTCACCTTCAGTCCTGCTAAGTCCTTGCATCCTCAAGCTCAAGCTCAAGTCTCAGCATCTAGTCAAATTCGGGTTTCCTTTCAGTCCAAATGGAAGAATCTCCTCGAAAAAACGTAGCCATCATCGGCTTCAAACTTATGTCATTTGCTAAAGATACTATGCGGGCGGTGAGTTGATCAGATTGAGTAGTACGACTGGAGTGGCAGTGATGTCGGGAGTCTCTGATAACCTATTCCTATTCTTGAAGATTTATAACAAGAGGCCATCTTCTATTTAAAATTGGAGCTGGAATACCTGCGAGTGAGTAGCGCGTCTCAGTCTATATGCCACGCATGATCGGACGTCTCGGAATTTATCACTCTGAATAACTGTGTTAATATGCACTCTTGCTCTCTAGTTCAAGCCATCATAAGTAGTCAGATCTCATTTTACTGTCTGGTAAGTGTAGTTTGCGCAGTATACTTGATGTTATCTGATGTCGCACAGCCTTCTTGAGATACAATGATAAAGTTACCTATCGAGGATCCTGGAGGACTCTCTGAGTTTTCGGATCAAAACGTAAGCTATAGTAAAATATCCCAAGGATATCATTCGTGGACGATGTCGTTGTCGGCAATAAAGTTCGGGAGCGCCGACTCCAGGTATATCCAACGTATACTGATTTCCGGACTTTTTAGCCTTCTGACGTAGGATATTATCAGAACCATATTCTATCAGTACCATGGATAACATCTATCGCTCATGGATTTTCTTGTGGCAATACAATGAACTAACAGGCAGACTTTACATCAGCGTCCATTCGCGACAAAAAAAATCGATTATCTTAGGTCGACAGAATTCATCGTATAACCGACATATGCAATGTAATTTTTGGGATAATTGAAGTAATCCTTCCACCTTTTGATAGCACACCAAACGGTCGAATACCTGATTGGAAGGCTCTACCACATAATCTGCCAGTGAAAGAGCTTGAAAAAGGTCATCGACAACTTGCTTCAGTTGAATCTGTTCTTTGCCTTTTCTCGCTGGTTACGATAGGCGCCTCTTGTAAGTATCAAAGTGCGTAGAACGAAACTGACACAGCATGGATTACTTTTTCTTCGGAATCCCTTCGAAGGATGAGATCCTCGCCTATTTACTAGTCACTTGGCAGTTGGAGTATCCGGCTTACTGCTGTAGTACCCTTCCCAAATACGCCCTACCCCTCCTGCCCTTACTCTCATTTCTGTTACTGTTGCCGAATGCCATATGTTGGACGAAAACATCTTGTATCGATATTGAACCTTCGATAGGCTCGGTAATGGCCCGAAAATAATCTAGGCCCGGAGGTCTTTGGAATCTGTTGTGACTTCAGGAAAAAGAAGACTTCTTACTGCATCGGAAGACTAATATAGTAAGACTTACACAAGATAAGTGGCTTAGAGGAATAGACCAATTTGCAAATAACTGAAAGGTACTAATACAGGCTCTATTATACTCACTCGCATAGCTCTCGATCATGCACCTCGTTCCTTTTGCCCTGTAATTTGGCATTTTGTCAATAATACATGCCTCCTTTTGTTCTTTATTCCTGAAGACAATGCTCAAGGCAAGATGTCAATTTATTTTTAACCTCAAAGAGACTTTACCTTTATTGGGTGAAATATCAAGGAACGACCAACTTTTCCTATTTCATGAGAAATCATCATCTCCACAAGGCATCCTTTGACATAATCATTCTAGATACACTTCTATGTCAAGGGGTCGATGGAAGGCATGGTGATCTATCCTATTCGCCTTTTCTGCTCATAATTTGGCAGATACCCCTTCGTAACCGTGCGGCTGTTAACCTCTGCTGACTTAACAAAACGTGAGCAAGTGACAGCCCTTCTCTGATTCCAGTATCCCGATCCCGGTGGTCGATCCCTTTCGATAACCCAGGTAGCTTCGAAATCGTCAAATGAGAAGAGCCTGGTGGCCTAGGCACAGGAACCGACTCGGAGACGTTACACAAAATCCTTTAGATTTGTTCCAAATTACTTACTCATAGTGGCACTTGGATGAGATAACCAATAGATAGACAATTGAGTGGATATCGTTCAAAGTGTGAGTAGCATTGAAAAGGCAAAGTTTCGTCGCCATTGGGTTGTTCTAAGTAGATTCGGCAGGCTTCAGAAGACGTTTTAACAGAAGTTTCCCCGCTGGGTCATAATTCAACCCTGGGAGGACTAGCAGTGCATAGAGCCATAGCTACTATAGTAAGTAGTAGAGTCGATTTTTACCCCTAGGCCTTCGGAATAAATTAGAAAGAACGATTACTTCGAGCTTTGGAAGGTTAACATGTCTGTAGCCGAATCAGAGGCTTCTAAATATTGGACTTTCTTCTATGGGATTCGATCGATACCTACTGTAACCACACCACATCAGGAAAGTTGACACGGACCCCCTTTGACGCCCGTGCTAGGAGGCAGTATGAAGAGTAGCTGGTGCTATGTAGTGCTATATACCGTTTTTAGCGAATGTAACGTTGGATAGTCCCCATAGAACGGGCGCCTGGGCTACGCGGACTAGGAACACTATATAGTTCTACCTAGAAATTGCACGTTTTACTGATGCATCATTTACTCCTTCTCCTGAGTCTTTGGTCGTGTTCGACCGCCTGCCGTGTTCGGCAATGCCAGCAACTCATAGGTACCGTACGGTTCTTTCCGCAGCAGCCGAGATAAGTCTCTTTCCAAGATACCCAGTTCGTAACCGTTCATGGTCACACTTCTGAAAGTCGATTACTACGTTCCTGGACACGTCTATTGAGTTTAAATAGAACTTCAACTCAACTTGATTCTTAGCGTGAAGCTGAGTGACGTTTCTTTCGGAGAGTCTGAAATTGAGCATATTATCAAGGTAATATAATTAGTAACTGAATCCAAGTACTACTTTGGCAGGACTGGGACATCCAAACATTAATAGAAAGTGTTCTCCCAAGTCAATACATATATGCGAGTGCTATCAAGGATATTGTAAAGACGAAGAATGAATCATAGTAAATAAATTCCTCACAGATGAGAACGTGCCTTCAACAGGAGCCTGCACGATGTTCAGAAAAAGTATCTTTCCAGCTTAAACAGGACCACTTGCTGCGTCTTGGTACTCCAGTAGGACTTGAGTTCCTTTCTAGGAGTAACCTTGTGTAATATAATCATTCAACTACCGTCTATTGCTCCGCTTGGTACATAATTTCTCAGCCAGTTATTATAAGGTGGCCCGATGCAACGGTAATGCCAATGACTTGCCCGCACGTTATGATCATCGTCACGTTACCGAGTCAACCTTGGACTATACTTTCAGCCAAAACCTCCAGAATAATCTACAGGCTTCTTTGTAAGTCTAGAGTAGAAGTCACTTGGTAGATGGTAAACAATGATAACCTAAATCGAAATCAACAACCTCAGTACGCTCGAAGGATTGAAAGCAATGCATGGGATCTAGACAAAGGTAGTCATTTCGTTAAAAATAGCGGTCTAATGAGAGCGAATAACATCAACCATCTTAATATTCTCTGCTTATCTGAGGTTCCGCGTTACTAGTAGCCTGTAGTTACATAAAACCAGTAGACTTATAGTCTTGAACCACTTACTGTTTGGAGCTGAGTACATGCTGGCATCACGATCTCTGTGTCAGTGTAGCTAGCACATAAGAGATCCCGAGCAGTCCCGAAAGTCTACTTACAATGGTAGTTGTTCGTACATGTTCAGCTCTGTCATGATGCACGTCTGTGGGATCCGTGAAGAAGTTTTTTATAGTCGCCGAGAAAAGAAGGTCCGATTCAAAAGATATTAAGTCCGCGTGACCTTTACTTGGAAACTTTAGCCGGTAAGATAGGAGAACAACAGCATGCAACTACCGCAAAGTTGATAAATCCAGAGACCTACCAGGAAGCCATGTCGCGAAACCCAAAATTCCTGACGTACCGGTTTCATCTCAATCGTGCTCAATGATCGAAAGCCAACTTCACTCATCCAATGACTCTCCAAGCTTTGATCAAGGGATAAGTTCTGATTTTATCTGATTATAAGGAAATCCGTCAAGCCTGATTAGAAGGTTAAGTGGCCGGACAATCGATTTCTGCGACATAGATAAGGAACAAATACATACCAATGAAAATCAAGGACTATTGATTGGCACGGATATAATTCCTTATGGTATACGGACCGTCAGTCATTCGTTGTGACTCATAGCGGTAAGAATTCCGGCCGAAGAGAGGCTGACCATTGTATCACGATACCGTGCTGGTAAGTAAAACATGTACAAGTCCTAACAAACTTACTTTCTGTTTGGACAAGATTTCGGTTTCTTCCCAAGAAAAGTAATCGTAATAAGAATGCGAGTGACTTTGGAGTGACTGCGTTAATTAAAACGGAGTTCAAACGGAGCGGAACCAAATACCAAATCACACCTCATTGCCAAGGCCCAATGGTCTTACAACGGCTAGTACGTCACGTTATCATCCGGAGCGCTCTACATAAGGTGGTCACTCCGAAGTACTTACTCAGTGACGTTACTTCCACTATCTATACACAACCAGTGGCAACAGCGGTATGGCAACTGGTACTAAGGCTATAACTTTCCTCGGGACGTTTGTCGGATGCAGCAAGCTTGGAGATTTGAATATATATGAGGATCATATTCTTAGTATGTCTTGATTCTGGAGACGCGGCAGTACACTAGTCGAGCTAATATGACATTTTACCTGATAGAGGTTGATCAAAATGGGTTCATATCCTTGTTCTGTCATTCTAGTACCTTGGAAGGAGAAACTGCTTTGAATATTGCCAAGTCAAACTCAACATTGAAAGTTCTTCCAAAATACAGCTTCTTCTTACCGACCTTCTGTGACCTACATCTACATGCGCCTCAAACACTGTATCTGGGCACTGGACTACACTTGCCACTCATGGAGTGGCTTAAAAAATATGCATATAATGCAGAAATACGGATTGACGAAGATCCCGAACTTGCATATCGGGTTTACGATGTGCTCGTCAAAAGGCTCATTGAACATGGTACAGGTGCCGTGCTCTTCTTCGGAACAATAAAGAAGGAGTCGAAGTAATATTCTGCATGGGATCTCACTATATTTTACTCATTTGTTAATTTCAGTCTGATATTGGCCAAAATCTGCCAGAAGTATGGTTTAAGAGGGTTTATAGGAAAGCTTTCCATGGATATTTCGTCGCATCCTTCCTATGTTGAAAGTTCACCGAAGGACTCTGCAACGGCTGCGAAAGAGTTTATAGATGAATGCAAAAACCTCGTTTCTCATCTTCCCGTCCATGAACGCCTTGTTGAGCCGGTAATAACGCCTCGCTTCGTTCCAACTTGCACGATGGAACTTTTGTCACGGTTGGGACAACTCGCTTCGGAAAACGATGTATGGGTTCAAAGCCATATGGCAGAGTCCAAGGATCAAGTTGCCTGGGTCCGAAGTACAAGGGGATTAGAAGATATGGACGTCTTTATCCAGGTATACATTTATTTATTTTATCACTGCTACCATTGTTAAATAACCTCCCTTTTCAGAGTGGGCTGCTTGCTTCCAAGACTATACAAGCTCACTGCACATTCTTGCCAAATGATGCCTTCCCCGAACTTCAAACGCTCGGTACAGGAATCGCACACTGTCCCTTGTCAAACACGTATTTTTCTTCAAGGCCATTTCCCCTGCGAGAAGCTTTAGACAGTGGTGTCAAGATTGGTCTCGGAACTGATATCGCAGGAGGCTATGAAATGGATATCATGAACGCAATGAGACAGGCAGTTATCACTGCTCGAATGCGGGACAATACTCGTATCGAAGAGGAAAAATCGACTAGCTCCCTACGTGTTGACTGGAAAGAATCTATTTATTTAGCAACTGTAGGGGGAGCAACGGCATTAGGGCTAGTATCTCAAGACTCTCAGCCATTCCAAGTAGGATTGCCATTCGATGCGCAACAAAGTAAGTTTCCCTCCCGTGTATGGCCTTTCAAACCACTGATTCGTTAATCTCCTAGTTGATCTATATGATGAGCATAAAGGCGAAGGTGTCGGAAATTTGGACTTTTTCGACGAACCCGAGAAGGGGCTCACCGTAGAAATGTTAGAAAAATGGTGGTGCTTGGGAGACACTCGCAACCGTAGTGCTATGTATGTTCAAGGGAAGAAGATTTTGTAGCTACCATACATCAAGCTGGTATTCCTGTTATCGAGTTATATATTACAGCAGAGAAGAAGCAAGACATGAAGGGTTCAATATAAATGAGGAGACGGGGCAGTGTGTGTGAATAATTAAAATAACGAGGAAAGCATGCAAATCATCAAAACCATGAGAATATCGTAAAAAGGAAACATAAGAGGCATGTAAGCCAAGTTATACACGTATCGGAACATTCTCCTTATTATCACCAATAACCTGAGAGTTTGAAGCGCGAAAGCTGATATCGCCGTCCCATTCAACCTCCTCAGGGGTTTGCTCCAGGAGACTTGGTTGAGCACGGATTTTACCCAGCTCAGTCTTGATGGGAGAATTAGTAGGGTCGTCCATCGCTCCGCCAAGCGATAGAGAACGTTTAGCTGTACGCATCCCAGTAGTGGGAATATTTGATTTGGATGATAAAATAGAACTAGATGCTCGTACAGATCCAAGAACTTTGCTGAACCTAGAGGGAACGGAGGATATATGGTTGTCGATATCTGTGACGAAGGAAATCAAGGCTCGCTTTTCATCTTCTAGTTTCAGACGCAACTGCAGGAAAATGATGTCAGGATTACGAGAGAAAGAGACGTCTGATAAATCGTAACGTACTTGACGCTCCCTCTCCAACTGTCTGACCAATTCGTTGGCCCAGTCTTCTTTCTCTTCTTTGGCCCTCCGTTCAGCGTCGAATTTATCCTTCCACTCCTTCTCGACGTCTTCCCGAACAGCCCTAAGAGGCTCGCCAAGATTGTCTTCATAGCCACGAATGACGTTATCTAGTTCTTTAATCGTCTTGGCCTGTTCAACTAGCAGCTTGTCCTTGTCATCATCACTGGCATCAACGGGAATGGGCGGCCGTGCGTCTACAGCAGCTTCCAAGGATAATATTTGCATTGATTGGTTCTCGATTTGACGGCGAGCTGCTAATAACTCCTGTTGCAACTAGAGACAAATGATAATCAATGTAAAGATTCAAAGCGAGAAATATGGGAGTAATCTACCTGATATGGAGATAGATCAAAGTCCAGTTTGCTAGGACTTGATGGCCTCGATTTATCCCCGCTATTATCATCAACGGTTTGACTCGTTAGGATGAGTTTAGTTAATTGTTTGATTCTTGCATTCAAGTCTCCCATAGCGCGAGATTCATCAACTTGCTACAAATTTATTATAATTTTAGCGTCCACTCAAGAGCAAAGTTTGGAGTATGGTGACATACCTCCCGAGCACTCAGACGGCGGTTACGAACAGGAGCATCCCGCTCGCGTTCCTCCAACCTCTGTTTGAGCTCCTCGATCTCTTTGCGGTATCGCTCAATGAGAGCGTCTGTATCAATGATCTCTTTCTTGGTTGCGCAGAGCTGGAAAACCGGTCATTAATTAGCGCATTGCATACAAACATATAGCTGGATGCTTACATGGACTTTTTTGACACGCTGGGCGAATAGTAAGGTACTTGTACTCTCTACAACGGCATTGGAATCCGGATTCACAGTACAAATAACACTGATACGCGCATCGCCGGAGAGGGAGGGTTGCAGTAACCGAGTTAATTTCGAGTTACGGTACGGAATATGATCACTAAGAAGGAGTTCAATAAATGTGTAGACTTTATATATCAAAACGAAAACTAACGTGCGGCCTTTCGCATGATTTTCGGCGAGTGTACCAATGACAGTACCTAGTGTCAGTAAACTGAAACGATGTCAATAAAGGAAAGGATCATTGACAGTTGAATATACCTCGTGTTGATGTATTTGCCTTCTCTAGTACGATCTTTGTCGCTTGTAGCCCTCTCAGATCCAGCGAGATCGATTAAACTCTGCGTTACACATTAACAGAATTGCTATTCAAGGAATGAAATGGTCTTACCAAGACACTTGTTTGTACGCTGCGTCCGCCTTTCGTTTGCAGTCGTGTTCCGCCAGGGGTCTGAGGCACTGGGCTGACCTATAGGAAAAGTTAAATACGAGAGGAAAAAACACAGAGAGCTGATCTCACCTTGCGCTCTTCTTCTTCATTATTATTTCCCCTTTCCCTACTTTCGATAACAAGTCTGAAGATGCTGTGACTGCGGGAACTTCGCTCATTCCAGTCTGTGCTTGCAGTTCGGCGATTGGCTTCACCCCGTCGAATAACCTCTTTCACGGATTTCAAGGAAGTGACCACTTCCTCTCGAAGTGGATGGATGATGACCTGATTCCCGATTCCGCCTACAGAAAGTAAGTCAGTATATGAATAATTGAGCACTTGCAGAATAAATGCCCTACTTTGCAAGCCAACGGGTGTGCCACTAGGGCTAAGTAAATCATGGATAGTTTCGTTATAAATCTCTAGATATGAGCAGCGTAGTAGAAACTCCCGCGAGGGAGTTTTCTTGATATAACCGAAAACGTCTCTCATGGCACGTGGAATAATACCAGGCTCACTATCAGTTCCCGTCTAACAAACATAATCATCAACCTGAGGGAAAGCCGTGAATATAGATGACTTACAAGAGTAAATGTTTTCCCACTAGCTGTTTGACCATACGCGAAAATAACAGCATTGTATCCCTCCATGGCTGCTCGAACATGTTTCTTTGCTGTACTGGCATAGACGGCTTTCGATTGCGCTGAAGGATCCAAGATGTTATCTGGTACAGGTTAGCATCGTATCGACAAGAAGGCCTTTAAATACACACCGAATCTGAAGTCTTGTGCCACGCCTGAACCGTTACGGGAGTACTCGTTCTTGATCTTGATGCTCGGGTCACCGGAGGTGGATAAATCCCAAGCCACGGCTTGAGTCGTGGGACGAACTCTGTAAAAATAAATATCGACGTATTTGCGAGGAATAGGAGGACCCACCGGATAGAGACCAGAACTTTGTCATCCTTGTATCCTTCTGATCCTAAGCTGGGACGCGTCTTTGCTCCAGAGAATATGTCATCGAACTCCAAACTCGCATCGGGATCGACTTCTACATTTTGAAAATCAACCAATCCTTCTTCTGGATCGCTTGGTATATCAGGAGTATAATCCCTGGAGTCGGTGCCATTCTGCTGAGGTGTTCCAGGTTTCTTAGGAGATGCTGGCACGGTGCCTAGCACACTACGGGGACGAATGTAGTTTCCGAGGATTGAACGAGGTCGCGACTCCACTGATAAAGGGGCACGAATCTTCTTAGGAGGAGAGCCCTGTCCTAATGGAGTGGGAGCTCGTATTGCAGAGGGAAAGCGAGACAATGAACCTGTATGAGAGACCGAAGATGAATCTTCCGTTCTTGAAGAGGGCTGTAACTGGGATCTTTTCACAGGTGTGAAGGGCACACCCCGAGTTGGCTTCGACATAGTGGTAGGGTATTGCAGACGAACAGCGGAAGCAGAATTCGAACGCGTGCTTGAACTGGTCACGTGTTACACCACGTTTCTTATTGGACAATGGACGGAAGCTTTAGGTAACACATAAGGCGCCTACTCTTTCTTCACTACATGCTCTTGGATACGGCACAGAAAATAGAAACAAATCTAAGAATTCTCAATAATGAACTAATGAACTAATGATAAGCAAAAAAATATTCC
Source organism: Sphaerobolus stellatus SS14 (assembly GCA_000827215.1). Classification (NCBI taxonomy): domain Eukaryota; kingdom Fungi; phylum Basidiomycota; class Agaricomycetes; order Geastrales; family Sphaerobolaceae; genus Sphaerobolus; species Sphaerobolus stellatus. The sequence continues at coordinate 1,207,645 of KN837080.1, forward strand.
TTATTCTTTACTTGACACGATTTGTGATACAGAAAGGCGAAAGACATGGTTAGCCTGTATTTAGCAAGAATGGGCAGAAAGCAAGAAGACAAGAAGAATGGGAGACAAGCAACTTTAAGGATGACTTCGATCGGCTCGGTAGTCATCCTTTTTGTAATACCAATATGCAGCTACGTCACGCCTTCCACATACCACCCGGGAGATAGCGCCAGATTGCCTGGATGTTGGAACCTATGGTATAGCCAGCACGTGAATCTGAGCGTTCTCCCTGAACTTTCCGTTCTCATAATCCCTCATAACCGACTTTCCAGCCCGGATAGCTTTGTACACCTTATAGTCCTTGCACTCCTTCTTCTCCGAAGACGTTAACTATATCTTCTCCATCTTTTCGACGCAGTTCTTAAGCTGTTGAACTATGGTGACCACTTTATCCACGCTGACGCCGAAGCGGGTATAACTCCAGAACGCACGAGCAAGGTTAACTACGAGACATCGTGTCAGAATCTAACTTCACGAACAAGCTCGGAGAAAGGGGCACTGGCCCGATACTCGTCGTCTTCCGGATATAACAATGCAGATTTATCCCATGTTATCACAATCTCATGATAAAGATTCTTCGCCCAATTCATGTCTTTATGCGGCTCCCTCAGTACGGCCATTCGATAGATCTCGTATAAGGCACAACCTTTCGTCCTTTCTAAACGCGTTATCTTCTGCTGACCAAATCTGAGCAGATATGGACTCACTCATATGCAAAAGCTCTGGGATAGGTATAATATTCCATAATGTTTACTTGACTCATACCAACTGGAACAGGCTGCTTTTCAATCCTAGTGGCCATTCCTTCGGCTAACCTTCGAAAGTTCCTCCCTTCGTCAGCTGCTACATTCTTCAAGTTGTTGTACAAGAACTCACGCTGCTGTTTTCGTCCATTCCTTCGAACTTCTTGGCCAAATCCTATGCAGCGTCAACGGGCCTGTTTTTCAAAGTTGCAAACTTCGCCTTCTGCGCCGTCTCTAACCTCCTCAAACTATCCCATATGTTTGCTCGGAACTTCTTTTGAGGACCGCTGAAAAGTTCAGCAAGTTCCCAACAGTTTATAGCATGGTTGAACACCATTAACGCGTCTCCTTTACGGTCTAGGGACTGGACAGCGGAAGAGCAGGAACACGTCAAACAAACCAATATTTCGACGTGAAAAGGAGGACGACGCACCTCGTAGCAGGCTCCTAGCCGTGTCCAGTCTTTAGGATACTTGGGATCTATTTCTGTTGCTTGTAGGTAACTTTGAGTATATCGAGATAATAGAACTTGATGAAAATTGTGTCTCGACCTTCAGCGCGTCCTCGAATATAGAAACCAAGGATCTAGGAAACAAGGCACTCGACCAGACGAATGATATAGATTACCTTTTCGAAGAAATATAGCATGCCTCGCGATTGGCGAAAAGTACTACATTTCGGGGCTCGAGCTCAATCGCCACGGTATACTTCTCGATAACTTCTTCGTAACTTTCTTTACCATAGAAGTTATTGCCCTCGAGTTTGAAGCTCGAGGCTTCGGGGGATAAAGTAGTCGACATGGTAGTAGAGATGAGAACGGTAGTCAAGAGAAGTCGAAGTGAAAACTGCTCTTAAGATTATTAAACGTTTTACGTCAACTTCGACTAAGACACGCATATACTAAGTAAGCTGCTTCCCGGTCAAGGATCGTTAAGAACTTGAAGTAGACATTTGTAGGGATTATCCGCTCTTGTTTCCTACATTCATAAACTGCGTACAGCAATTACACAACGACATCATAAATGTTCACTCAGAACAAATCCTAGATACACCATATATTGTACCCGGAACGTTTCACATTTCTGAATAGCTGATCCAACTTAAATATAAATGTATGTGAATTATTTATTTAATTAACAGAAAATTCCAATATAGAATATTATCATCTCTTCATATCTGAGATTATACGGAAGGAAGAGCGGGAATAGGCTTCCATCGATCCGTGTTTCCCGCAGCTGTAATCATGGCAGGATCAACTGTGCCATTCCCCTTCAAAGAAGTTAGTCTTATGTACATCTACACATATATATTATAGCGACTCACAATAATATCGTGAGGAAATCCCGGCTCGAAAGGCAAAACACTTTCCATGGCCTTGATATGTTCGTGTGTAAGGACAATGTCAAGAGCTTCCAAATTGGCCTCGAGTTGTTCCACATTGCTTACGCCCATTATGGGGTAAACATAAGGTGTTTTCTGCGTTGATAAAATTGCATTTAACCAATGTTAAAGTTAAAGAACTGAGATTGAATCGGAAACTCACATGGAGAACGTATGCGAGTGCCACCGCAGTAATGTGCTTAGCCCCGACCTCCTTTGCAATTTCTTCGAGCTTGCGACTAAGCTTCGCTTGGTCTGGGGTACGCATCCATTCATTTTCACTCTTACGGCCGCCTTCTCCCGTTTGCTTTCGCTTTTCCTCCTCTTCATCAGTGCGGATTCGACCTTGTCCCAGAACTCCCCATGGCGCCAATGCTAGTCCTTCATCCCTGGCCATAGGTATAATCTCCCGCTCAAAAGCCCTATCAAGGATACTCCATCTACCTTGATAAATGGAAAAAGGTGTTTTTCCATTGGATCGCGCCCATTCATTAGCCTTTGCCACAACCCAAGCTGGGGCATCCTGCAAATGCAACGTTCAATACGCAGCCTAAGAATATCCTTATACATAAATCACAAATACGTACAGATATTCCCTAAATTAAATTGGCATCAGATAAACATTAACATGTATGCTTATTGATAACACTTACGAGATAAAGAACCTTGCCCGACATAACCAGACTGTGGAGACCATTCATAATTTCGCGAATAGATGTATCCCAAGCCCACCCTACAAGAAATTGCAGAAGAGGATAACTGACGGAAATTAACATTACGTACAGTGGACATAAAATATATCGATGTAGCTTGTTCGAAGCTTCTTCAGACTAGCCTCCACAGATAAGTGTAACGATTTAAGACTGTTACCAGCATAATTCATCTGGATTGTGATATCGTCCTTTCCTCGCTTGTAGTTGCAACTGTATTTTGTGGCAATGACCAATTGGTCGCGAATGCCTCGTTTCTCTGCCCATTCACCAATAATGGCTTCCGAATCTTCATCCTGGTAGTTATTCGCGGTGTCGATAAAATTACCCTAATAAGATGTGATGTTGGCCTAAGTATACCAACGTTGAATGTAAAGTTTCAATATACCCCGGCATCGTAGAAAGTATCAAGAATTTTGAACGAAGTTTCTCTATCGACTGCAGTCGTCATGCCGAACTTGTGTTCCTTCCACTTCGTTCCAAATGTCAAACCGCCTAGAGATATAGGAGAAACCCGTACACCAGCATTAGGGGAGAGAATTCGATAACGACCCAATTTCGTAGGGGGAGGAGGAGCGGGTTGAAACAATGATGCCATCTGCAACGGAGGAGAGGATGTTTGAAAGACTTTTAATACGATGAATTCGACCTTGATACTCCTTGACTTCTCAATTCACTTTTATAGTCCAACTCCCCATGATGAGTCTGTAATTAATCAATTATAGTTTATAAAAACGAAACTGGCAGGAACTCACATGACGCGTACGAAGCTGAACGGCATTATCGTTCATAGTCAACCGACCTTCACTCCACGGTTCCGAGTCTGCGGATGATCCTGTATGACTCGCCGGATGAGTCATGGACTGCTGACGCGTACAACAATGTGAGTTCGGCAAGATGTCTACAATACTAGTCTTCCCATACAGACGGTGCACGTATGAGTGTAACAAATTTATATAAGGTTTGAGTACTGCATTCGAGTCAGAAGGAAGCTCTAGCGGTTCCGAAGAAAATCAGTGTTGCCCTGTGTGCATCATTGAATTGGGGAATAGTTCCTTTTACCCATTTGTCTATGGAGTAGGTTGGAGTTTGGCAGGAGTAAGATATGCAAGAAATTATGAGCTTTCCAGACGCTCACTCACCGGTTATTACTAGTCTGCTGGATTATTCCGATAGCCATATATACTTAGGCGCCTCCCGCACTCAGACAGAATCTCTTTCAAAAAGCTGAGGCCGTTTATGTAAATATAAATCTCTCTGAAGAATAGACAATTTCATCGTAGAATATTATCATGAGGTTACATGGAAGGTAGGGCAGGAACAGGCTTCCAACGATCCGTGTTTCCCGTAGCTGTAATCATGGCAGGATCAGCTGTGCCATTCCCCTTCAAAGGAGTTAGCATCCTGTACACACATACGGATATATATTCTAGCGACTTACAATAATATCATGTGGAAATCCCGGCTCGAAAGGCAAAACACTTTCCATGGCCTTGATATGCTCGGGCGTAAGGGAAATGTCAAGAGCTTCCAAATTGGCCTCGAGTTGTTCCACATTGCTTACGCCCATTATAGGGTAAACATAAGGTGTTTTCTACGTTGATAAATCTGCATTTAACCAATGTTAAAGAACTGACATTGAATCGGAAACTCACATGGAGAACGTATGCGAGTGCCACCGCAGTAATGTGCTTAGCCCCGACCTCCTTTACAATTTCTTCGAGCTTGTGACTGAGCTTCACTTGGTCCGGGGTGCGCATCCATTGATTTCCACGTGTACGTCCGGTCTCTCCCGTTTGCTTTCGCCTTTCCTCTTCTTCATCAGTGCGGATTCGACCTTGTCCCAAGACTCCCCATGGTGCTAATGCTAGTCCTTCCTCACGGGCCATAGGTATAATTTCGCGCTCAAAGGCCCTGTCAAGAATACTCCATCTACCTTGATAAATGGAGAAAGGTGTTTTTCCATTGGATCGCGCCCATTCATTAGCCTTTGCCACAACCCAAGCAGGGGCATCCTAAAAATGCAACGTTACAGCCTAAGGAGCAAGACAAAAGTTGCAATTACTTACAGATATTCCCTGGATGAAATCGGCATCAGATAAACATTGATATGTATGCTTACTGATAATACTTACGAGATAAAGAACCTTGCCCGACATAACCAGACTGTGGAGACCGTTCATAATTTCACGAATAGATGTATCCCAAGCCCACCCTATTGAAATAATTTTACGAGAGCAGAATTGAAGGAACTTAAAGTTACGTACAGTGAACATAGAGTATATCAATGTAACTTGTTCGAAGCTTCTTCAGGCTAGCCTCCACTGATACGTGCAACGATTTAAGACTGTTGCCAACATAATTCATCTGGATGGCGACATCGTCCTTGCCTCGTTTATAATTCGTAGTGTATTTTGTGGCAATGACCAATTGGTCGCGAATGCCTCGTTTCTCTGCCCATTCACCGATAATGGTCTCCGAGTCTTCATCCTGATAGTTATTGGCGGTGTCAATGAAATTACCCTAATAAAACCCCGTTAGCTTCTAGCCATATTGACTGTAGAATTAAATATACCCCGGCATCGAAGAAAGTATCAAGAAGTTTGAAAGAGGCTTCTTTATCAAGTGCGGCGGTCATGATACCAAGCTCCTTCCACTTCGTTCCAAAGCTCATACCACCTATAGATATGGGGGAAACACGTACACCTGCATTAGGAGATAGGATTCTGTAACGACCCAATTTCGTAGATGGAGGAGGAGCGGGTTGAAACAACGATGCCATCTTCAACGGAGGAGCGGATGTTTGAAAGATCTTCAGGCTTTATTGTGAAGACTTCGACCTTGACCTTGACATTCATCCTCCTTGGCTGCTCGCTTTTATAGTCCATCTCCCTGCTGAATCTGGTAAGTGGTTAATCATAGATTTTGCGGAAACTAGCAACCGAATCTGCAATCCACCTCACGACTCCGAGCGGATGATCCGCTTTGTATCGCGGCGAAAATATCTTAATTTGGATTCAAGTTATGATTAGTCGGACCACCTGGCCTGCCTTTCCAGCGATCACTGTTTGTATACCTTCTATCTGTCCATTGTATATATGACTTAGTCAATGAACAGCACGTATAATATTTATCTGTAGTATGCCTTGTACTACTAGTAGTAGCCGCTTGAGAATAGTTTCGTTAGCGAGTTATAAGGGAGAAAAATGCAAGCATAAATAACTAACATAGCTCTATAGATCTCGTTTCCCTGCCCTTTTCATGCCGTCCGCGACAGATTACACGGCTCCGGAGAAGCCAGCGCCAGGACCATGGAGCGGAATGCTGACGCGTACACGGGGCAACGTGTGGTGTAATATCCTAGACACGGCGGCTACTTATTGGAGATCATGATCCATATGGGGCTTGCGCAGTTCATGAAAAAAGGTCGGATAATTCCGATTAGCGCTGCCGTGAGCTTCCATCGCTCCTTCTAGGGGATCTTTACAAAGGCGAGAAAAACTCGGATGGCTAAGGACATCCGCATTAGAGGTACAAACGTTACTTAGTCTACGGTGCTGCAAAGTCTGAAATCACATGGCGGGTAAAAACACAATAATAAAATATCGAATACATAAATTACTTCCCAGCTTTTCCTTCAGGTGTTAAGCTCCATAACCCATCCTTCACTGTTAGCTGTCCTTCCCGCTTCGCACTCTCCAAATACAACAGAAGTTGTTCAGGAGTTCGGTCACAATTAGGAGTGGCGAGGTTTAACATGCTGTGAATACGGTCCAAAGGTAACGCTCCAATGTTGGTAAGCATTCCTTGAACGAACTAAGAAACTCCAATGAGTAAAATGTATAATCGGCAAAGAAGTATACTTACCTTTCAGTGAACTTTCATTTGTTCCACTTGCTGTTGCTGCATTGTAACTATATTAGGGAGGTCTTCCTCTTGGACGGCTATTTCCAATTGAGTAAACGATAGGGTTATATCCATGTATATAACTTACATTGTCTTCGCGCGTACTCTCTTTCCCTAGCGTCTTCTGATGCCGCTTCAAGCAGTTTATAGCATGCTTCTAATTTTTCGACGAGTACTCCTTTATCTGCCCATGCATTGAGGGCCTTCACAGGTGGAGCAAGGTCCACTGAGCCTAATCGAGTAAGTATGTCGTTCACAGTCCATGTACCTAAGAAGAGTAATAAATTATAGCGCATGGTATGATTTTCAAGTAAATATTACCTTTCTCTGAATATAACTCGATGATTGCAGCCTCTAACGGAGTGGCTTTTGTTTCAATTTGCGGTCTTGTAGCTCAATCTCAAGTTGAACGGAGCCAACGCAGCTGCTTGTCAGGCTTGAAAGTAACGAATTCCTTGGAGTAATCTTGTAAGCTAGGGAACATTGGTTAAGACATATGCCCAAAAAAGGTATAGATTATATATACCTTTGATACTGACCAGGCATTTCAGACCACCTGTCTCTAGAGAAGGCCAGAAATTGCCATATAACTGTGAGATGGATTGGAGACTTTATCTCTCAGCATAACGTAGGAGCAATACGTATACGTAACTTGCTTCTTTCTGGGCTTGGATGTGTTGATCGATGCGCCTCGAGTCCGTCATATCAAGAAGCATAACTTCGCATACTGGTAAAGCAGCATCGCCGAAACGTATTTTGAGAAATTCAATATTTGTACGATGACACAAAACTGTCAATCACGAGACAAGAAGTGGAATTACATTACTTACCTCTCTATAACAATTGCCGTCCTTGATAGCCAACAATCGTTGAGCAAGAAGGATTTGCAGTTCTTTGACAAACAAGTCCTTTGAATCGAAAATTTAAAGAAACTATTAACATCGTACATGAGAAGTAAAGATAAAATTTACCTGGTCCCGAATCTATCGGTTCAGGTTCCCAATTGGGGTCCAGATAATCATCCACTGTGTGGTGGTTGTAAAGCAGTCGTTTGATCAAACTCATCGAGGAGGTCACTCCCTTCGCCAACAAGGGAAGCAACAATATTTCTTATCGTATCTGGACGCTTCCTGAATCGAGGAAAATGATTATTAAGATGACATGGCTAGACTATTTCCCATACCTTAAATACCACCTAATCGGATCAGCAGCCTTGTACAAGAGTACACCTGGAGGGTCTATCACCCGTAAACATCGGATGGTGGAAACATTGAGAAAGGATGTTTTTCGTGTCTGCGCCAGAATGCAGCAGCCGTCGATTATTCCTGTAAGAAAATTATTAAATGTTCAAAAGAGCTGTCTTGTAGGATACACGTACAATCTTCTTACCGCCTTAGCAAGAGCAAGACATTCATTAACCTTTGAGGGACATTCCTAAAGGATATAAGATTAGACCCAGCCTTTATCTAAATGTAATCCGCTGACTTTGATATTCAGTAATGTAGGCATGGAATCAGGATAATCGACAATAATGTCAAACAACTCCGTCATTCTTTAGTATACAGTTAGAAAACACGTCTCAAATTTTCGGCAAGTATACCTTAAATTACAAAGAGTTCTACATATATGATAGTCCAGTCGGGTAACAATATTTGAGACAATTATTTTGACTTCATCCCCTACACAAAGATAAGTTTACAGTGTTTGCACGATGTAGACCACTTACGATTAGCTAATCCTCTTGCATACGGTCTTGGCAGATAAGTAGTTATAGGTTCCGTTAACCAGGCCTTCAAACCTGGCAACCAACTGTTGGTCCCAGCTACCAGGACAGAGTTCGATTTTGCGATCAATCAAGGTATTGACACAGAGCGTTAACCGCGATTCATATCGCTCCAGGAAGCCCAAGACGTCAAGAGCTCCAAAAAAAGCAGCGTAGAGCGATGGAGGACCAACAACTACTACCAGACTGGAGTCTTGAAGAACAAGGCTTGGGAGGTCAGGTGAGGAAAGGCACAATCAGGTATGGCTGCCTCATCTCGGTTGTCGGTAGGCGGAAAAGGACTATTATTCGTTAATAGATATGCGAGGAGATCACGAAAACCTTCCACAGGTCGTCAGGAAGTATAGAATGCAGCGTGGCCACGAAGATGCGATGACACCGATGAGGGAATACAGCTCCTAATCTATATTAATAATGGAGAGAAGGCTATTAGCAATTATTCCAAAGGAAACAACATATACGTACGTAACTGGAGGATATCATAATGTGTGAAGCTCACATAGACGATTAATGAATAAATAAATATCGCGGACATTTCGGGAAACCTAGTAAGAAAAAGCTTGGAGAGTGGAGATAAACGGAGGGTATTTGGAACATTTACCCGCCAATGGCTCATATACGTGTCAATCACGGCCTGAAGATGAACATCTTGATCCTGAAGATGGTCTTCTAAAATTAAGGCGTAATATTGGAGTTTATGAATGACACATAACTGTGAAGACATCAAGTGTGGCAGGCATTCATCGTTTCTCGGATAAAACTTGAATCGCTGCTTTCATTATTTACGTGTCTTCTTCAGCTAAGTAAATTAAGTAAATATTTCTAATATTTTAAGAATAGAATACTGCACACTGGAGCGGCGAGGAGGTTGATCGATGGATGGAACCATCATGTATTGTACTAGAGTTTCCCAAGCCTGAATCTTAGCAATAAGATAAGAAGAATCGAATAAAGTGACTCGTATTTGCAGCATCCTTCATACCTGAGGACTCTTCTTGTCATGCCTCAAGTAATGCCCAACGTAGTGCTGCCATTTGCTGTGTACTGCATTGTGCGTCGTAGTGTCTGCTGGTTGAACAGACATACCGAGACCAAATCCGATGGTATAGAATAAATGACACAGATATCAGGCTATAAGTGTAATGTGATAAAGTTGAATGAGAACTTGTGAGAAGCTGTACCGCCAACCGACGGTGGACGGGCGAGCTTGAGAACGCGTGTTTGTCACGCGCGGTCACGATTACGCGAGAACCGAAGCGCCATGGAACTTCTGCCTCAATTCTAATCGCTAGCCAGCTTGGAAATTGGAGGAACTGATGAACACTAACAATGAATTATAGTCTGAACGTCAATAACTCCGGATTGGTAAGTAAATCCTCTACTACACAAAGAATCTGACTGAAGTTTCGAGTTTAGTTCATGACTAGACTGCTATGAAAAGCTTCACGATGATCTATATACTGGGGATAATATGCAAGCGGTCTATAGAGGCTCAGATCTGCGGACCCTTTTAGCTTAGTACCATATGAAAACTTCGCGTGAAATGACGCTCCCCGGTGGATGGAAGTATGATTCCGTGCGTGTAAGTAAATAATGCGACGACGTCATCGATACCACCACAGGTTATGATTTACGTATGTCGGACGACAACAACGAGAAAGACCAGGAGAGAATTCGAAGATGTACTGAGAGTCCACGGGCATCGCGACGGGTTCAATGGGCTTCTAAAAATCGCGTAGAACACTTCGAGCAGGTGCCCCTTCGTGATGAAGACGACCAAGATGAAGAGCAGAGGCATTCCAGGGCACTCGACGAATATGGAAGAGATGTAAGCTTTCTCATTATTTAACTCCCTCGCGAAGACTTAATTCCGATATCGTATCTATAGCCCGCTGCGATAGGCGAATTGCAGCGAGCTCTTGAATCCTATGCAACACCCGTCGCGGCTTCGAAGCCAGCTCCGCGATCTAAGAATATTCCCCGGCTACGACCGTCCTCGATATACAGTGAAAGCGACGAAGAATCTATTACCGAGTCTATAAGCCAAGGAGCTTTACGCAACTCTGACCAACCCGTCAGCGAAGAAGTCTACGTCGATCCTACAGAAACGGCTGGCATGCCGTTTCCTGTTTCTCCCGAGCTTCTTCAGCGGCTTCGTTGGGACAGAGAACCGGAAGAAGCAGATGTAGAAGAGTATGGCTTGAAAGAGAAAAAATACTGGGAACGAAAAGCGAAAAGGATGGTGCAAGCACATAGCAGGTGGTTGAATAGAGAGAGATCTTCATCCGGAGACGAGGACCATAGATCGCGGCATCGATTCCTGAGGTCCCGAGGAAGAGAGAAGAAAGGTAAAAAGGAGAAGGAAAAGAGGCAGGATATCGAAGCTGATGCACAGGCTGAATCCACGTATATTCGACCTTTGCCACTCGGTCGCGACCATGGCATCCTAGGCACACTGTTGTCACTATCTCAAAATCGGACTCCCAGTACATCCGGAGGAGAGCTAACGGATGGTTCTGCAACTCCATACGATAATGATATGGAAAGTGTAGCCTCCTCTGATGGACATGATACACCTCGACGATACGCGTCTACGTCTTATTTCGACCGGCATGCACCTACCTCGAATCTTCCTTCCGAGCATGTTGCCCTCATCTCTTCTCGTCCAGAAACACCATCTTCGACAGGAGGTCCTCGTCCCTCTTCAGGCGGCTGGCGATGGAAGTTGAATGTTCCATTACCCTCTTCTGGAGGTTCCATCGCTCTGCCATACGGACATCCATCAGCCATACTTCCCAAAGCGGCTCAGAATGCAGGAGGAGTTATAGGTGCATTGATTGCGACGACGAATAATCTGGCGGGTCCAGCTGCGCCTCTGCCTAGTACTATAGGACCTGATGTTTCACGAAGGGGTTTCCGCCTAGTACGGCACGTATAATAGGTTTCATAATGATTTTATTTCGGCTAACAGTCTTAATACAGATACCGACTCAAGCCCGAAGTTTCAAATCCACCTTCATATTCACATTCCGAACCGAGTACACCTCCACCGACACCAGTGGCGGCCGCAGAATTCTCCGATAACCTCTCTCCTCACCGGCAATCTACTCGTCGTACAAAGCTATCTGGCTGGTTGACCGAAATCAAGCCTCATGAACGAGTATCGATAAAGGCTGAAAAACGGACACCTTCCTACGAGGCCAGTACAAGGGCTTATGAGGAGGGAAAAGAGGATGCAAAGTCTTATAGGAGGGCTAGGAAAGAACGAAGGAGAACTGCAGAGATCTATGTATGGTGTTTTAGCTTCTAAGCTCTTTCTAGAGGCTAAATTATGTATAGATCACGAGGCATGTCGCCGAAGTTCTTCAAAGACAAGAATTCATTCTTAAGCTTGCCCGAGCACTCATAATGTCAGTCTATAAAGCTCAGCCTCATCATGAATATACTAACTTGTTTACGTACCCAATATATCTTTAGGTTCGCTGGTCCAGGACATCGTCTACAAGCTATCCTCGGTTCCGCTGCTCGTGTTTTAGACTTAGAGATATCTTCACTCCATTTGCCGAATGTCATCCTGATATCCTTCGGAGATCCAGTGACTAGTACATCAAATATCAAGTTCATTCAGCAAGGAGGTGCTCTTAATCTGGAAAAGTTATTGTTGACTCAAAAACTGTATTGGAAGGTGAGCAATGTCTTATACCAACAAGAACGTTTTGCACTGAACTATGACACTAGGTGATCCATGACGAGATCTTCGTATCCTCAGCGTCTGCGTCCCTTGACCTTCTCATGCATAGTCCTTCGCGGTACAACAAATGGCAGTGCATCATATTCGGCGGACTCTGTTCAAGCGCAATCTGTTCTCTCTCCTTCTCTGGCTCTTTCGTGGATTCGCTTGTGGTCTTTCCTTTGGGTGCACTGTTAGTGACTGTGCAGCTTATAAGCGTTAAGAATGAACTTTATACGAACGTCTTCGAGTACGTTTTTCCCATTGATTGGATACAAGTGGTCTGACATCTACGTTTCTTTGCAGGATCACAATTGCGACGTTCTTGAGCTTCGTATCTGCGGCCCTGGCATCAAGCAGGAAGTTCTGTTATGCTGCCGTCGCATCTAGCTCTGTTGTTCTTATTCTGCCTGTGAGTACAGGTTCTATAATCCATCGATCCTTCTAATAATGTGCAAATAGGGCTTCTTTGTCTTGAATGGAAGTCTGGAATTGGCGGCAAGGCAGATCACCAGCGGCGCTGTACGCATATGCTTCGCAGTTATATATGCATTGTTTCTTGTATGACGTTTACTTTGTTGATTACAACCATACTAACATTTCTTCAGGGATTTGGGCTGGCGATTGGAGTTGTTATCTATTCTCGTATAACTGGCCTCCAAGTTGTCGGACCGGATGACTACACTTGCAAGTCTTTTCATGATCCTCATGGTCCGTGGTGGCAACGGCCCGTTCCTCTGTGGTGGGGTAAGCATTTCTTGTTTCATGATAAGCTAAGGATGAGCTGACTATTTCTGTAGCCTTTCTCACCGTTCCACTTTTCTCGCTCGGCCTTAGTCTTCGTAATCAAGCACCTATATGGCGTAAAGAGATGGTAACTTTATTATAGCCTTATAATATGTGATCTATGTTGATACAGTAATAGGCCATTATAGTCATCATTGCTTGTGCAGGATGGGCTGCTAACCATTTTTCAGGCAATGCTTTTAAAAATCGACCGGATATACAATCGGCTATAGGGGCTTTGACTGTAGGCGTAGTAGCTAACCTGTATGGTCGCTTCTTTTATGGAAATGCCTATGTCGTGATGGTATGTTTTCATTTCTGAGAATAGTTTATATATGCTGATTGTAAATCTGTCCTACAGATCACCGGTATCCTGTTCCAACTCCCAAGCGGTCTTGCAAACGGCGGTCTTCTGACATTTGCTGCTGTGAACAGCAGCGAGAGCGATAGCAGTCAACAATTTGAATCATATGAAGCCGGTTTCAAAGTTGCAGCACAGCTCATAGCCGTTGCTATCGGATTGACCGTGGGCTTGTTCATGTCTGTTGTTATCGTTCATCCTCTAGGCGGGAGTAGACGACGCAATGCGGCTCTCTTCAGCCTCTGAATATTCTTATCTTGTATTTCTTTCCCGAATTAGTATACTAATGCTTATACCATAGTTATACTCTGACTCTTGGATAATCATTTTCTTCTTCCTCGATTTCACGTACCTCTTCCTGATCCATATTTCCCTAAAATGTAATATTTATTGATAATATATTTTCCAGAATTAATGATGGAGTTTGACAAACGGGCACCTAACACCATTCCCTTCCTGATTGGAGCGAGGCCATCTTAAAATGGAGGACAAGCCATATTAAGGTAAATATTTTAACAACTTTAGTCATTACGGATGCCTATTGACATTTCATTTGGAATGTGGAGTGTGATAGGGAGTGTACTGTCGTCAGCTTCCAATATAGCGATGAGCTCGCCCCACAGTCTTCAAGTCTCGATTTCCTTGCACGCAGTTCTCGAAGCAAGACTCTACCTCAGTCAAGACTCCACACCTTGATCCAGGGGTATCTAAACCCCCGGATGTAACAATACTGGCTCAAGTTTCCCAGACGCCTATAAATATCAAGTAGAACTTTATCGTCGATGCCGCTCTTCCCCAGTCTGGCTGAATCTTTCGCAATCATAGACGTCACTTTGTTTGCTCTCTCTGGCACACCGCAGTCTCGAAGGCGATGACTTCGTAGGTCTCCGGAATCAAACTGTTTAGAATGTACTAAAGCTTCCCACCACTTCCTGAGCCATATAAAGTGCGTACCACGCAGACATAGTCGCGGACTGCTATAGTTTCTAATAGTACAGGAACCCATTCCATCAATGGTCTCTAATTCCTCTTCTACTCGTATCCAACAAGCATCTGACAGGTATGTCTACTTTATTCATAATGGACATGGTTTTAATGACAGTTATAGTCAGACAGAAAACTCTGTTCTGGTTGCATCTATAGGTAATTATCGTAAGATCTTCTGTCCTAAGCGTATTGCACTGAAATCTATCAGCACTTTTGGTTTACGACATGTTATTGACCTTTTCGGCGGAATTCCACTTCATATGGCGCACCAAATTCCGTTTAGCCACTGCGCTATATGTGGTTGCGCGCTACGGACGGCTACTGTATCTTCTCATGGCCATCATCTCAGATAGTTCAGGTTTTAGCGGCATGGTAAGACTATATCATACGTATACTTTCAGAATCTAACCTTACTAATTGTTTACTGCCAATTTTCAGTAAGATATGGTTTCTTTGTCATTTTAGGCTCGAGTTTTAACCCTCTGGCAAGGACTTGTACGGCCCTAATTCGAGCTATCAATATCCTTGAAACTCTTCCTGGGTTGGGTGCAGAAGGTAGCTACTATAACTCTGCGTTGTTAATAGCTTATACTTTATAGGTTTATTTCTGGCGCGAGCATACGCCGTTTCGAGACACAATCGGGTTGTTTTATCCCTCCTACTGGTCCTATACGCCATCATATTTACAATCGATCTAGTAAGAAAACTGAATTCTTCAAGAGACTGGATTATTGACTTTTTATTTTCAATTTTAAAGGTCTCATTCCCGTTCGATAATTGCACAAATTTTAATAGGATTGTTAATACGTATGTGCTGTCACGCAATGTCTATTGAGGTTTATAGTCCTTATTTCTCCCTTTAATAGACGTGAGTCTCTGGCTGCCAATCATTTAGTTACCAAACCTACTGAGACACTTACAGTTACGACGGTTGAAGCTGGATGCGTTGCACTCTTTGATTTCTTAGTCTTTTGGATCACAGCCTATCATGTTTTTAGCCTAACGGGCTTGCGTCTGGCATTTTCTGCCGGACCTGATAAGACACTGACTGAGTTCTTGATTAAACAAGGTGTGTGGGCCATCTAAATATGTTATCATATGCTCAATCGACGTATGGTTGACAGGAGTACTAAGATTCCTGTGAGCCACTCCATAATAGCATGGCCATATCATATTCACCGTTAGAATGACAGTGTAATCTTTCTTTGGTCTCTTGACTTGGTCATCATGAATCTAGTAAGAATTTTTTGTTCATTGAAATACAATAAAGCTCACAGACCAAATTCAGACATTACGAGTAACCTATTGAACTATTCGGATGGGCGTCCGCTATCTAATGCCTCTCCTTCTACAGGAAAGTGTGTCCAATATATCTGCTGCATTGGAAAACACGTGCGTTCCTCTCTCTAATAGCCCAGAACTTCATTCATTGTGATTCTTCAGGGTTTCTGTCATTATTGCCTGTCGATTTTTGTTGGAACTCAGAGCCCAAGCGGATTCAAGCAGGAATTTTTCGAAATCTGCATCGACTACCATGTCTTTTCGAGCTGTCATTGGATATATTAATTCTCAGATACTTCAAGATTTTCGAGACCCCGAGTCATGGAGAGGTCCAAAGAGGGATGAAACTCTTGCGCTGGAAAACTTGGAAAGTTCGAGCGAAGGAGCATCCTCTAATTCAAACTCGCCAATATCGCCTGGAACTACATAGTAGGATTGAATGTATCTCAGATAGTTATTGGTTGATCATGTCCACCGAGTATGCAAATGAATGTATATTTATAGGAGATTGTTTACTATTCCCAGGTTCTTATTAGTATTGTAATCTATAAAACGTATTGTATTTACTTGCGTTGAAGCTTAGTAGATAGAACATTTTCTGTATTGTACAGCAGGAGCGCATAGACGCCCCATAGCCCAACCTGAATCTCGGAGATTGAACCTATCATATGTCCTTCTGTCTGAATAAAACCAAGTATCGAGTTCAGAAGGCGTGATTCTCTCGAAAAGAGAAGAGAGAAATGTAACCTGTACGACAGGTAGTCCACTGAGAACTACGACTGAATATGCTCGAGCTCTATATTATGCTATACATACATACATACAAGAAATAAGTAATACTTCTAATATTTTCTGCTATCAGTTAAGGCTGGAACTGCCATCGGGCTCTAAGAGAACCGCCTTTGAGATATAGTATCCAGGACAATGGAATAGCTGGCAAAGCAAGGAATGCTAATAATGTAGCACCCTCACCATAACTATATGAAGAGATTTATGAGATGGCTAAAGGTCAACCATGAAGAAAGCATACCCAAGACCGATGAATAACTGCCTTCCGAACAGAGGAAACGCGGCTCCTGCCAAAGCCCGCATTAAAGTAGCGGCGGCAATGGCAGAAGCTCCATAAGGGATAAAGGCCTCCGCCAGGTATACTAGATAGAATAGCCTCATTAATCTACCTTCTAAGACAGGCGTTAGCATCAAGTACCTTGGATAGATTGCTGGAATCAATAATATCAGCATGGTATTAGGGATGGGTCATATATCCATACGCACAAATATAATAAACGTTCCTATCGCAAAGAGCGTCAATCCTAATTCGGGAAATATCCAATGTGTATGCTTAGAAGCCGACCAGCCATAGATTAACAGCGACACAGGGAAGAGTATTATTCCCGCCTGGTAGTTGTCGTTGGTCAGTCTGCTGGGATCTCCAAGTTCTCTAAGGAAACACACTCACAGACATAGTGTATAATCGGTATTCTGGACGACTTTCGCCATTTCGTTTAGTTAAAAACGTCCAGAGACGAGGTTGCACATTAATCTGGAAAACGAATCCGACCAAGAAACCAAGGATAATTCCCAAATAGGATAGTCCACTTTCGACCTGGTCGAAACCATAGTTGAACAGCTGAGGGACACGCTCTTCATTTTCAAAAAGTAGCGGGATGGAAGTCAAAAGAACATAAAACATCCCGTATATGTACTGAAAATAATCGTTAGAGAAACGTAGGATAGAAGAAAAATGACTCAACGGCAAGAAAGGAGCCAATCATAAACAGAAGAGGATTCGTAGTAAGGAACCTCCATGGCCTTGTGATAGCTCGATAGAAAACGGTCGCTGGATCAGGAACGTCGGCGACAGTGGTAACTTTGGGACATGACAGAGCTTCGTTGAGACACATTGGGTCCTGGATCTTCGATGATTCGTTAAGATGATGGGCTTTCCTTCTTTGTTTCCGCCGGTTGCGTAGAATTGTTGGCTCATAGCTCTCCTTAAGAAATATGACCATCGTTATAAAAAGAGATCCTGATCTGTGAAATATTATTAGAATGCCATATAACGGATGCGAACACGACTTGCATAACCGTTAAGCTCCAAAAGATCCAAGCTGCGCATATACTTTGTCAGTGTTATACGGAAATTATCTTCTCGTGAAACATACGCCATGGTTTTTCTTGAAGAAGAGCAGCGGCTGTGTGAACAAGCGTAATCCTAAGACTGTGACTCAAAGTCCATGATAACGAGGAATATTTACCAGCAAAATTACCCAAAGGTGGGCCAAGCATTGCACCTAAAGAATTCAGGGCAGCCCATCTACCCCTGTCTTTGCCTTCCCATATATCCGAAATCGATGCCTATGTTATGAAGTTAAATCTATGCTCAAAATACGGTTCACTAGAAAGGAAATAACCTGTCCGAGACTAGGTGCCATCCCTCCCATTAACCCAGAAGCAAAGCGCAGAACAATAAGAGCGGTAATCCTGTCAACGTAACGTCAGACAAGATTAGAACGTTTTGTAATAGACCACAAACGAATGTGTCAAAGCGCATCCCAGCTGGAGGATACTAAAGATCCCCAAAGTTGATGTGTAAATAAGTTTGCGACCATATAGTTCAGATAGAGGGGCTAATAAAAACGGGCCAAAACCCAGTCCGAGCTGTCGAATACATTAAAATGGCAGGCGTATAAAATCAATGAAGAGTACCCTGCCACATAGAGAGAAGTAGTAAGGGTTCCTAAGATGGGATTATTTACCACTCCGAACTCAACGAGGATGTCTTCCACCGCTGGAACAACAATCGAAGATGCAAAAGAGCTAGATGGCAACGACGTTAGTAATTATCACAATATAAGGAGGCATCAGATTTCTTACGAAAGAAGCGATACGACAGAAAGAATAACGGAGTTAATCATCCGCTTCCATTGCGGCCAGTTCTTTGGGTTATCTGCGTCTGTAGAAGAATCCCATCTGAGATCAAGGTTTAGCGTCGAGGGGGCACTGTCGGTACGAGGGAAGAGAGTGCTATTATTGCGAGATGTCTCTTCTTGCCAGTTGGGCCTGGCTTCAACGTCGACGTCATGGAAACAGAGTGTTGGAATAGACTTGGACTCAGAAGGCGTGGTCGCAGAAGACATTGAAGCGAATCCTTAGAGTGTATGAACACCAACAACACAGAAGGTATTTAAATGAATTCAAGCGAAGAAACGCACAGAAGATCAAAAGGGTTGGATACAAAGTTACCAAATCTACCTTGCTCGAGGCAGATACGTAATAATTAATAGGACGCGAGAGCGATGCTATTTCCTATTAAAATTGATATGGCTTGATTGTATGTGTTGTTTTTTGCGTACTTCATGACCGAGCGTAAGTGCTCCACAGGAGAATGTCTGCAATAGGAACTCAAGACACAAAATCCTTCGAAGGTATAACCTTGGCGCCCTGAGGGAAGATGACCCCAGATTTCCGTCGATAAAACGACTGTTTCTTTACTTGATTCAGCTTTGGGAACAGGGTACTTCTAGGGTGTTATCGAATTCTGGCTATTCGAGTTGTTTGAGAACCGGAAACGTGGCAAGGCGCACGTGGCATAAGAGTCTTGACGTTGGAAAGGGAAACGGTCCAGGTAGCAACAAGAGTAGCAGGGATGGAATATCACATCATGACTTGAATATGCTTAGAAGAAAAGGGTTGAATAGACCAAAATATTGACAAGATGAGGAGTTTCAGAGAATTATGATTCCTTCGATCAGGGTGTCCACATATTCTGAGGGTGGAAAAGGCCCGGCGTTGAAGAACCCAGAGCTGAAGATCGGAAGATAGGAAATTGGGAAGCCCTCGGAAAGAAGTCAGGCACCACCCAAGGATTGTTGCTCAACACAGACACGTAAGAGGTAAGCAGATATCTTTAATAACTTACAGACTTTCATTGCTTTTGCATCACGGACTCTAATATTTAGCTCCCACCGCATAAATCAATCCTTTTACCATGCACAAACATCATTGGACTTTGACCCACAGAATATTGGGCCCTCTTCGATTTTAAGGGATGGACGTCATCAATTTACAGGGATCAGTGAAACCTTCGAAGCACCATGAACACACAAGGAACATACAATAATACAGAAATGGCATTTATCGACTACAACGATACATAAATATAACTTGAATAAAGTAAGCTCAGACACAGAATACTCATCGTTTCTTCAACGCTTCGAACCGCTTCACCAACGAGTTGAAATCATCCGCAGCCGGTTCATCGTCCGGGGGATTCGGGGAGCTCGTCTTCTTCAAAGCCGGTTTCAAAGGTTTACCACCAGGATTATAGGGTGGTGGCGGAGGGGTTTGACTGGATCCTGCTGGTGGGACATCCGGTAACTTCGAGTCAACCTCTTTCGCATCTATCGTAGCATCCGCTTCCTTGGCGCTAGCTGAATCTGGGGACACAGACGTTGGACGCTTAGGTACGGAAGCCTAGGAATTCGTTAGAATATGACACAAGAAATCCAATATTCCATCACATTACCTTCAATTCCTCTTCGTCAGCTTTATTCTCTTCCACTGGCGGTGGTGTCCAATCAATCCCATATCCTCGAGCGATTTCCGCTAGATAAGCATTCACGAGGATCTGATCAGGAGTGGCGACTACTAGCTTCTTCATGACCTGATATATGACGCAGTTAAATTCAAGCCAAAGAAGAGACAATAATACTATAGCAGGACATACACGATCGTTGACACAGCCATCACGATTCTCCATCACAGCTATCGAGAACTCGCGACCAAACTTCTGCATAAGTATTTCCCTTAAGATATGAAGTTCTAATCACACCATGTAAGTAATGCATCATAGATACCATAATAATGAACAAATGCCTTTCAATTCTGTCCGTGGCGCAGCATGGATAAGACTACAAACTCCTTCGTAGATACCAGGATCGGGTTCTCTGCCACTACAGATAAAGATCGGTCAAAGATGATTCAAGAATCACATATTTCATATCTTGCCTGTGTTCCAGAAGACCAAATCTCGCAAGTATGAGTTCGCAATAAAGCTCCAGCAATTCCAGCAATTCCACATGGATATCCTCATTGATGATATTCTCGACCTTGATCCGTGCAGTCTCTATCTTTCCACGTTCAAGTAAGGTAGCAATGTCCCTACGAGAAGCTTTCGCCTGAGCCTCCTTCTTCTGCTGGAGCATCCGCAGCCGTTGGATGGCCAACCTGTGGAAACATTGTACGCCTTGCGCGAGAGATCGTAGAAATCATAAAACCTACCGAAGTTGAACCTGAATTACATTTCAAGAAATAGATCGTATAAAGAAGGATAGACTATACCTTCGTCCGAGCACTATTCCAGGGAACCATTAATGTCGGTGGTGGCGGTTGTACGTAGAGTATGACTAAGCCACCGCCACAACAGACCATGACTAAGCTACGGTTTATCTGATATTGAACGGCGAACAGGTGCAAGCAACGTCGACACGATCAAGCTAGCTCACCGAGCATCGATTCCTAGTCCTACACAATTACAATGTATACATCCCAATCAACACGGAGTCTACTTTAAGTAATTATTCCAATGACGAGGAGGTGAGAAGTGTCATTATCGTTATATCCTATGCAAAAGCTATCTGTTTAGAAGTTTTGAGGATTTTTGCTGGTGTGTTCAGTCGCTCGCACCTTGCTTCATGCCCCGCATCCGATTTGATGCGTGGACGAACAAGATTGTTGATTGATACGCTGGCCACCGCTCATCCCAGAATACTAGACAATACAACATCGACTTTTTGTTAAACGTTAACGCGTTACGCGTCATGGCTTAGAGGACCCTTAAGGCATTGTTCCATCATCCTCGTTCTGCTTGCCCCTTCTCCAATACACATCAACCTGAAGCTTAGCATTCAACTGAAATAACTCGACCATAGGAATCCGGCTATTTCCCTCATGGAGCAGGATGCAAAACCGCGTGATAATGGGATGTCGCAGGTAGTGACCGAGACCCAATAATATGCAGTATGCAATTTCGGGAAACATATTCCGTCCTGCGCTCATGATTTTATTCGGGATGGCACGTCATGGATCGAAATCCAATAGTGGAGGGCATCCTGCGACATCGGGTGATTCGAGGACGGTATTGTGAACGAGGAAGCCCGACGGCGCACCGCAAATCTACTTTATGCTTTAAGCAAGTCTGTGCACTTGCCTGTCAAATAGGAGCCTTGAATTATGCTGAATAAGTAACCTAAGAATAGAAAACTGTTGATAATGCCAATGGCGTCTCGGGAGTCTTGTATTGTAGGGAAATTTGAATAACTTAAGAATAGAAAAGGGTTTTATAAACTGTTGCTGCCTTTCAGACCCTCAGTGAATCGCGTCTCGGGAGCCTTGGATTGTATCACTAACTCAAGAATAGAAAAGGTGGTGTAAACCGTCGATTCTGAGTGAATGGCGACTAGGCTGTTCGCGCCGTTAGGGACAACTCAAGCGAAATCCTGCAGGATTTTTGGGTAAATCAGATCGATGTCGCATAATCGATGCGAACGTGTACCGAAAGTCATAGAATGACAGGCTCGCTTGGCGCTAACGCGGCGCGTATAACTACCCCAGCGGCCCATCTAACTCCCCACTTCTCAACCATGTCTGTCACTAAAGTCCACGCCCGCCAGGTTCGTATAAAACGTATTATTACACATATTTTCTAACATATACCACTCAGATCTTCGACTCCCGTGGTAACCCCACCGTCGAGGTCGATGTCCACACTGCAAAAGGTGCGCGTTTAGCCCATATATGCGATCGATAACGTTCTCTAAACCAAACTGTCTCTCTCAGGCCGCTTCAGGGCCGCTGTCCCCTCCGGTGCATCCACTGGCATTCACGAGGCCGTCGAGTTGCGCGATGGTGACAAGTCCAACTATGTTGGCAAGGGTACGCGGAACAACGTATTCGATCCCGCAGCTATTTTAACTGACATTGCTGAACAGGTGTCTCTAAGGCAGTCTCCAACGTCAACGATATCATTGCTCCGGAGCTCATCAAGTCTGGCTTGAAGGTCACCTCGCAGAAGGATATCGACGACTTCCTCATCAAGCTCGACGGAACTTCCAACAAGGGTAAGCTCGGTGCTAACGCCATTTTGGGCGTCTCTATCGCTGTTGCTGAGGCTGGTGCTGCTGAGAAGGTGAGTCCTTTATGCTCTGTTATTCTTGAATTTGTAACTTACTCGGGATTGTAGGGTGTCCCGCTCTATCAACACTTCGCCGACCTCGCCGGAACCAAGGCACCCTTCGTCCTCCCCACCCCCGCCTTCAATGTCATTAACGGTGGATCTCATGCCGGCAACAAGTTGGCCTTCCAGGAATTCATGCTATTGCCCACTGGTGCCGCCTCTTTCACTGAGGCCATGAAGATCGGTACCGAGACCTACCACACCTTGAAGAAGGTCATCCAAGCCAAGTATGGCATTGATGGTACGTTTTTCCCCAGACAAAGTAGCCTTCCGGGAATTCTAATTGATACTCAGCTACCAACGTCGGTGATGAGGGTGGGTTCGCTCCCAACGTCTCTGGTGCCGAGGAATCCCTCGAGTTGCTCAAGGAGGCTATCGCCAAGGCCGGGTATGAGGGAAAGATCAAGATTGCTCTCGACGTTGCCTCTTCCGAATTCTACAAGGAGGGCAAGTACGACTTGGACTTCAAGAACCCCAACTCTGATCCCACCAAGTGGATCAGCGGCAAGGAGCTCGCCGACTTGTACTTGGGTTTGATCAAGAAGTACCCCATTGTCTCCATTGAGGATCCCTTCGACCAAGATGACTGGGAAGCCTGGACACACTTCACCGCTGCCAGCGGTATCCAAATTGTCGGTGATGACTTGACCGTCACCAACCCCCTTCGCATTAAGACTGCCATCGAAAAGAAAGCCTGCAACGGTCTCTTGTTGAAGGTCAACCAGATTGGCACAATCTCTGAATCCATCCAAGCGTACGTTCATGCCAGCGTAACTCTGCTCGAACCGATCCTGACTGGTTGCATTATACAGTGCTCAGCTCTCTCAATCTGATGGCTGGGGTGTTATGATCTCCCACCGCAGTGGTGAGACTGAGAACACCATCATTGCTGACTT
Organism: Sphaerobolus stellatus SS14; assembly: GCA_000827215.1. NCBI lineage: Eukaryota > Fungi > Basidiomycota > Agaricomycetes > Geastrales > Sphaerobolaceae > Sphaerobolus > Sphaerobolus stellatus. The sequence goes on from KN837080.1 coordinate 1,231,484, forward strand.
GGTCGTCGCTCTCGGTACCGGCCAGATCAAGACTGGTGCTCCCGCTAGGAGCGAGCGTGTTGCGAAGTAAGAAGCCTTCATTCTCGTCTTGTATCATGTCTGACTTGGATTGTTTCCTTCTAGGTACAACGCGCTTCTGAGGATCGAGGAAGAACTCGAAGGCAAGTCTTCGTACGCTGGCGACAAGGGTTTGTCCGCCGGCACCAAGGCACCTGCTCTCCTCAAGAAATAAATTGGACATGATGTGGTGTATTAGACGTTTATGATCGGCCCGGAACAAGAAGATATTAGATAAGATGTTCAAAAGCTAGAAAAAATGTACTCTGAATAAACTAACCTCGAAATGGCAAATGACTCGAGAAGACTGGGTGCAGCATGAACAGGTCCAGAAAAGTTCCTGCATTCAATTAAGGGTATATAAGGCCATTTACAATGATTGATCTGATCGCTTGTGTTGACTTACCCATGATCACCACTGACCACCACGATCTCTAAACCACGATTTGACCTGAAAATTCGCCGAATAACTTCCGATACAAACTTCGAGAACGGTGCGTTTCCGGGAGCTTGGCTCCGCACGAAGGTCTGGGCGTCGAAAGACGCAACTTCGCCGTCATGATCAGACTGAAACCCCCTCACTCCCAACGATTCGCGGAAAAGTTGAAACAATTACTAAAAGAACATCAATCCAGGACTCTCCGGGTGTGGGCAAGTGCACTGCGAGGATAGCAATATATCTATAAATTTTTAACAAGTATCTTCGAATTTCAGGGGTAAGGTCACCGAGCCGCGCTAACCTCGGTTCTTCAGCTTTTTGACTTTCCCACTTTGCCGACCTTGATAATGGGATGTATAATTCACAAAAAGACCTGGATCGCAGAATCGGGGGTTTACTGTCGTATTTTACATCACCGAAGTTGTTCCCCCGTCTGTCTGGGCACACGGTAATATATACCACTGGCAGCTCGCCGCTGTTCCTTCGGAGGCAGATTGCGACAGACGTTATACCTCGGAGGGCCCCGTAGGTTGATAAGTGAAGACTTATCATGCTAAGTGGTCTCCGAGATATATACTGATAGACTAGTCTGTGTTATCTGTGCATAATGAAGCGTGCCTGAAGTACTCTCGGCCTTGAGGTGAGTATTGATGGAATCTGCCAACGCGTGCCAGTCTTCAGGGAATAGTATTGATCCATATATGCTTTCGTGTGGGTACCTAGGAAAGCTAGATAGAACTTCTTATGAGAAGACGTTACGGTTAAGCTAGGAATTGGCATTAATGAGGACTAGAGGGAGGGGGAAGAGTACCTGTAAATTAACGGTACGTAATTACAGCGGTGAGTCGCCTAAATGACTGGAACAACTTTGGTGCATGAGCCGTACCTGGGGACTGTGCGGGGAGTCTTCGCCTCGGATCTTATCCCGTAGATCTAAGTGAAGTAGAAAATTGGCCCGGCTTCTTGGGAAATCCTTGGAGTCATTTGACAAACAAACAAGACGGAGCAACGACAGTGAAGCCATATGATTGTACTTAAGTACTTCCGGATCCAATCGAAGGCATTAAAGCTTATTTAGATATTAGAATGTCCGAAGAAGATCTTCAAATAGCTTGGTAGACATCTTCAAATATCCAAATATCCATTGGCGGGACACTTAGTTTTATATTGCAGCTCAATCCGAGTCTATTTTCTTCTGGGTCAGCCATCGGATCTATTATTTGACTACGATTAGAAACTCACTTCCTGGTCCCGGAGAAACCTAGTGGATAATTTGACTGGTTCTTAATGCGTTGAAGGTCGGGTTGACGTGAGCAAATACGGTAGCCATCGACAGTGATTAAGGAGACATGAAATGGCTGATCTGTCCAGCCAGGTAGGCATACATTATTCAACCACGCCATTTCTTCAATAACCAGGATGATTCTTGAAGTAAGGCGGTTGCTCTAGACTTTAGGTTGCTCTTCCCAAGCCAGAATGTCCACAATCGATTGCGGCCGTAGATATGATAAGCCAGTAGCAATTCGGGTAGATAAGCCTATTCATGGATCCCAAGGCTCACGGTAAGGCATCGCCTGGGAGAGATTAGAAATTCCAAGTATGGTTAAAGCTTTGTTCCAGGATGGGAGCAGGAACAACAGGATGCTGTGAGGGTTTTAGGTGTCGCCATTATGGCCGATTTTTTTCGATGACATTGTGGACCGCTTGCCGCGTAGCTTTAGACTTCAGGGAAGAGGTCCTGAACTTCGTAAAGGCGTCCCGCCTAGGCATATAGACTGTAACGAGGCTGCATCCTGCTTCAGTCCTTCCTTACTGTGGTTTACGTATCCAGTGAATGCAATATTAATGGCGTTACATTTTAAAGACATAGAAACCGGCTCACCAAGCACCTTCTTTCCTTTTAGTTATAATGAGACTCCCATTGAGTTGAAGCACGTTCTGTAAAATTTATAATGTAAGAAACCTTCCTACATGTCTTGACTGCATGAATGCAAAATCGCAGGTTCGAATTCTTGGATATTCACAGTGCACACTGCACGCTGGGGCGCCACCATCTCCCATCGAAGTGAATTGATCAGATGAGACATCGAGATAAAGTGGGCTGTGAAATGCGATCGCAGAATTTTCTCACCCCTTTTTTTGTCTCACTGGTATGCATATCGATCGGCTTCAGTGGTATATTCTTGAGCGAGCTTGGATATAGCCTTTAACCATAACAATAGCTGCAAATAATTGTAGAGAAGAACACAATTCTTCATTGTGCGTGAGAAAATCCACGTGGTTACTTTGGCAGCAATTCGGCCTTCAATTTAGCCTCGTGAGAACAGCGGGGTGCACTGCCAACTCGGCGATGAGGCGATTCGTGGAAGTCTGTGGGGAGCATCTGGTTCTTGGCTTCCTACCCCGCCCGCTCTGCCATGCACTGGAAGAATTAGTCCGATCTTTCAGCATGGACTGCGGCGGCGATTTTCTGCGACTTAGAAGGCTATACTCGCTGTAGTCCACTATTAATGCTGGCATCTGAGGCAATGTAAATGGTAAATTGTACGTGTTCCAAGCTGATAAGGAACGTTAGCTTGTGGTCGAGACGCTCGCCTGATCCGTCTGGTCAGGGCGAGCGGAACAGCCTGAGGTACCAAAATGACACTGACAAGACTCTATTCACCGGAGTCGGGTTTCGATTTGGTATGGGAACAGCCGTTTACACGTGACTAACATCTCGTATGGACTCGACACTGGACAGATGTAGATGCTGGCCTTCGCGCTTTGTTAGCCTCTACACCCTGGCTGGTACACTATTCAATACCCATCTCGCAATATGTCCTCTAAAGGCGAACAATCGTCTACAGGTCCAGCCAAATCCCTAATCGCGGCGATGAGCTCCCCTGGCACGGGCACCTTCTCACCTCCCACTCACCCGACGCGTTCTTTCGTGACTTCTTCTTCCTCATCCTCTTCTCAGGACGAGTTGACGCGCTCTCTTTCTATTCTATCCAACCCACCACGCGACCCCGCCATTCCGCCAGAATGGTATTTTGAGAGCTCGTACGGATTCTTCGGTGGAGGAGCAAGCTCCATGGCACCCACAAGATCTGTAAAGACTCGTAAAAAGGATCCTCCCCAGCAACAGTCTAAAACACACCTAGCGGTCTTCGGAGAAAGCCTGTTTGGGCGGAAGAAAGACAAGGGGAAAGGGAAGGGCAAGGAGAAGGAAGTAGTGCATTCGCCGCCGATCGAAGAGCATACACAGAATGGTGATGATCACCCTCAACACGTACCGCAGAAGAATCCATTGCCAATGCCTGTTCGTCCCCGAATAATTACAGATATTGCCTCTACATCAGCTGGATCAAAAGATGATGCTTCTTCGCTAGCATCAGCGTTGACCGAGATGGTGAGTACGCCCACCCGCCCGCCGCGTTCTCCACTGCGTACAGTTGCGTCGTCAAATGGTTACGCGGAAAATGGCGAATCGTCGTCTTCTCCACCCGGTTTAACACTGGGAGAACTGGACGCACACCAAGCTCGACGCGTCGCGCGCGTTAGCACTGCCCTTGCACCCATTCCTGCCTCCGCCACTCCAGGTCGTGCACCCAGTCCAAGCCACGAAACTGATGACGCGATTACGCCTGCTGAGATCAATGGTGTTGGCATAGGCGGCAGAAATCGAATATCCGCAAAACTTAGACATCGACAAGTTCCTGATTCTGTAACGCCGAAAAGACTAGGTTCTCGACGGCCTGCGACAGCCGATTCAGTTCCCGAATCACGGCACAACTCTCGGTTTGCGGGCGGTAGAAATGGGTTCAATAGTTCTGCTCAGAGGTATGGACTCAATATTACGAGCTTGGGACCAGTCTCTGCCAATGCATCCTGGCTTTTGCCTTCCGAGCCATCCAATCCTCCAGCACTGGAACCTCCCATGCAAAAGGAAGAAACCCCGATAGAAGCCTTTCGCCGCAGGATGCTGGAAGCAAGAGAAAAGGGCTTTACAATTAAGAACGGGAAGAGGTATCATCCGAAGTCCAAGCAGGAAGCACCTTATCCGCGAGACTATGAGAAGTCGACATTGGATCAGTAAGTCAACTATAGGGAACTACATCGCGCCATGAGCTGAAGTTTTGTTACAGCGATAGATGGGAGAATGCGTTTACGGCTCGTCTAGCCAGAAGCCCGACGTTCCATCCGTTTCCGATACCTCCGGCGAGAGTTCTCGATTTAGGTTGCGGAAGTGGTGATTGGATCTTGAGTTGTGCTCGTGAATGGGAGGTATGTTATTTTGCTTTCGTCGACAAGATCTATTTGATTATTATTCCTGTAGAACACCTTGTTTGTGGGCATGGATCTCGTCCCTATCCAGCCAGATTTGGCGACTCTAGGAAATAAAACCCTACGAACTCGAATTACGTGGGTCATAGGAAATTTCCTCGAAGAACTACCCTTTGAAGATGAAGAATTCGATTTCGTACACATCAAACGTGTCGCTAGAGGCGTCCCTGAGGACGAATGGCATCCACTCTTTGAGGAAATCATAAGAGTGCTGAAGCCTGAAGGAGCATTCGAAATGGTCGAAGAAGACCTATTCTTCCCCGGGTCCAAAACTATCACAGGTGAAAGCATTGAAGAAGATATCACGCCGGACTTGACTATCAGCAGTTCCTTCTCGACGCAATCAAGCTCCTTGGACACACATACACCGCAAGTTGAGGAAGAGGATGGCGATTCCGTTCGAGCGCAGACGCTAGAACGGCAATTGTTTATGCGTCCCCTGCATGGGCTACAAGTGACCCGACCAGATAGCACAGTGCTGCCAGCTGCTGTAACGAACGCGCCAGAACAAATATTGCTTATGCGTAGTCTGCACGCATTACGAGTGACCCGACCAGACAGCGCAGTGCTACCGGACGAGCCCAAGAAGCCAATTGACAAGGAAATAGCTGATACGAACGAATATCTTCCGTCGACAGATGGACATGCTGAAAGCCGTTCGCCACATGGAGGCGCATTGCGATCAAGGATGTCTCTCGATGCATGGCAGGCTCGCGCACCAACCCGCCCCGATCTTCCTCCGTCTGAACCATCTGTGGAACACCATGGGGATGACGAGGACGATACAGATCTTTTCCATGCGTCGACCGTTCCGCCTCCGAACCCGAGAGACCACCATATCCTTGAATCTGTATATAACGAGTTGCATTCAGCTCGATTCATCAACCTGACACCCCTTTCCATCCTCCATTCCGCACTAACTCTCCATTTCCGAGGTGTGCGAGAGATTTTACCTCAGTCTTTCAGCGAAATTGATTCCTTTTATTGCAGATATCCAAACGCATGAACCGGCCGAACTGCCATTCCCTCCAGAAAACCACCAACGGGATCCCAATACCGCTGGTCGTTCCCGTTCCAACAGCTCGGCATCCCAGCGATCCATTGATACGACGATACCTCTCCTTGAACTCCTTCCTTTGGGACGCGCAATGGCCCGTGATCCGCGAAGTACGACAAAGAGGACGCTCGAGCTTGAACCCACATTCTTGCAGATGCATCTGGCTGCACGAGTGAACGAGGTCCTTGCATGCGCAGAAGAGATGTGGGAATTCATAGAGGAAGCTCGTACAAGTACTCTTCGATGGACACATCCTGATCTTGAAGCGTTGGTCGATATAAAGAGGGAAGAATGGGAGGAGTGTTTGACGCGTTTCGCTATGTGAGCATTTCCTTTCGAGTTCTTTAACATTGCGTAGCGTGTTTGATTGACGAATTCGGCAGGGATATGGGGGATAAGATCCGTCTTGGGTCCCTGATGGAACAGCAATTCGCATGGAATGTTCGCAAGACGCCAAGAACGAATGATCGCAAAGCTTTCGATGACGCTGTTGATCGATGGGAAACATATCGACGGCGTGAAGAGCAGAAGGATCAAATCAAAAGGCCACCGAGTCACTCGCAGTTGCTCTGCCGCAAGTTCCGGGTGTTTATTGCGCGGAAATAGCGAATTCTGGCCATTCGTCTAACGTTTTCTTCCTCCCTTGTTTGCTTTTTGAGTTTGAATGATGCCCACGCAGATACCACAGATCTTGCTTTCTTGATAATCCTCAATTAACGACGTCGTTACGCCTTTCCACTTGATCTCAACTACATGCTACATTTAAATTATTGGCATACGCTTCGTGTATTTTTCTCCGAGGGTTCTGTGCAGTCTCTTGGTTGTATAACATATGTCTAGTTCTCGTCGCGCATTATATAGTCGCTGATCCTTGTAAGGTCTTTGTTGAACGCGTGGAGTGTTATACAGTGCCAACGATCTACACTCGAGTTCAGTCGGGTTCAATCTGCAGAGATTTCTTACTTATTGACATGGTGGAGGAAAGATATCGACGTCCTGGTTCATTGCGTCATTTTGGTGTTGCAACCCTGAACGTCCTGAACGGCGTCCCGAAGTGTACTAATCCCAAAACGTCCGCAAAGTTGATGGTTCTTTCATACGTATAGCATTGAGCAAAAGATGAGTATAGAACAATACTAGTGATAAGTATGTCCGACTAGTTTGCTGGCATAATATTGCTCACGTTCCGTTTGCCTTTCGAGCGGGAGGTAGTGAGAGAATAAGAAGCAAATAAGAAGTTCAACGCCGGTCCGCGGCTCCGCTCTGCTGCAACCTTCTTGCTCTTAATACTTCGTACGGGCCGCTTCACAGTCTAGAATGCAAACTCAGTGAAATCGTTGGAGCCTCAAATGCATTCCACGTCGTTAGAAGAAAGGATCACATGTACAGTGAATGTTCATATGGCATAGGTCGTATCCACTGCAGCCTGTTAAAACCCGAAAACGAACTTGATTTAACAAATTTATTCGTCCCATGTTTTCAACAACAACAATCCTGCATTATGGACTATTGTTTCTTGCCCTTTTTACAACGCGAACCTGTGGCCATTTGGATAAACGTAACTCGACTGGGTTGACGGACGCGATCACCTGGGATCCGCACTCCCTCTCAATCTTTGGACAGCGCGTCTTTATCCTGTCTGCTGAGGTCCATCCTTGGAGACAGCCCAATCCCAACTTATGGCAGGATATATTTCAGAAAATCAAGGCGAATGGTTTCAATACGGTTTCGTTCTATGTTAACTGGGCCCTTCATTATCCTACCCCGGATTCTGCACCAGACTTTCAACCTGGAACCTACAGAGACCTTCAGAGGTTCATTGATGAGGCGCATGCAGCAGGATTATGGATGATTGCTAGGTGAGTTAGTCAAAAATACCCAGTGATGAGCTTCACATACTGATCCCTATACTAGACCAGGTCCTTACATCAGTACGTTGACATCCTTTAGTCTATGTTGAATCTGACAGCTTACATGCACCTTGTAACTAATAGACGGCGGTAAATATATTTCTAATAGTATTGTCTCTCACGATTTATTTCTATCGCTTCCGTAGAAACAACGGGCGGCGGATTTCCCGGTTGGGTTGGAAATATAGCTGGATCTCTTCGAACGAATAATGCCAATTATACGCAAGGTAATGGTGTACCTACGCGGATGACTTTGAATCCCATGTATTCATCTCCTATTTCCAGCTTGGCAGCCGTACATGAATGCTGTCTCGCAGATCATTGCCCGCAACCAAGTGACAAACGGTGGTCCAAGTACGTTCGTGGATTCATCTTTTTTTCTCGTCCTCACTAACGAAATTACAGTTATTTTGGTCCAAGCAGAGAACGAATTCAGTGTCGGCTCTACGCATAATCCGTATATGCAAGCCATTATTAACACTTACCGCGCCAATGGAATAGTCGTTCGTGAGTATAATTATCAGTGTAGTTCGATGGCTAGATCACTTAACTTCGTAAATAGCGATTACGTTTAATGACCAACATTCTGGCCAGGCCGGCAACTTTAGCCCAGACCTTGGAGGGGAAGGTGCCGTCAATATCTATTGGTAATTTATTATCCGATCACGGGTTGCAATGTAAATTCTGATTACTTTTATATAACTAGCGGAGACAGTTACCCGCAAGGTGCAAATAGCTGGGCGCAGGTTCAAGCAATTTATTATTCTGATCATGTAGCTGTCGCACCTTCTAATCCACTCTGCTTGGCTGAGGTAGGCAAACAGAATTTATCCAGGGATTTAGTTCTGATTATTTTTCAGTTTGGAGGAGGATTTTTGTTGAGTTGGGGTTCGGCAACAAGAGGTGGAACTGGTTATGAAAAATATAGCGAGTATTCTTTCTGCCGAATTACTGTTATGAGTTTCTTATCTCCTCTATAGTTGTAAATTTGACAAATGCAGACTATGAAAACGTATTTTACAAAGAGAATTAGTAAGTATTTTCCCTTATGCTATGCTTTATTAATACTTTGCCAGTGCACAAACTGCAACTATCCTAAGTACGTGATGGGTTACGATTATTCGTTCACTAGCTATATTCCCTGAGATATTTAGATATTTACAGTAAGTTTGTGCCATAGTACTGTTTATTCTCGCTAATAATTCGCAGTGCTATATGGTGGAACAAACTGGGGTCAAACGTTGGAACCTACAGTATACAGTTCCTACGATTATGGTGGAGGTATAATCCTTTCTTTTCGGTTTCCCATCAGAGTCTGAATATAGGTTGTAGGTATCAACGAAAATCGCGTATTGACTCCGAAGATGCCCGAGATGAGGCTCCAAGGCAAGATTGTCATCCAAAATATACTCTTGTATGCGACTGATTATATTCATTTTAGGTCTATTTCTTCGAGTCTCAAGAGAGCTTCTATCAGCAAATCTTATAGCAAACGGGACGAACTATACCACCAATTCTATTATACATACGGCAGAACTTCGAAATCCCGAGACTAATGCGGGCTTCTATTTTATTCGCCACAACTCTAGCCCGTAAGTGCTCTATTGGTAGATATCATTCACGATATTGATAAGAAATAGATCCACCTCAATTGATTCCACTCAATTAAATATTAGCACATCCGTTGGGCAAATTTTAATACCTCAAGTCGGAAATATCACCTTGAATGGCCGCGAAAGCAAGATAATTGTAACAGATTATGTCTTTGGGAACTCAAACACTGTGTTATTATATTCAACCGCCGAGTAAGTACTTAAATTTCCCATCTCTTCCTAGCAGATTTCAATAGACAAATATTTTAGAATTATGACATGGACAGTGTGAGTGATTTTCCTTCAAGACCAAACTCCTTAGAAGCATATAAGATCTCATTAGCTCCAAATAGCATCGACAAAACAGATCACATCATCTTATATGCGCCGAAAGGTCAAAATGGCGAAAGTGTTTTCCTTTTAGCCAATGAACCAACTGTTAGTTTCAATGGCGCAACCAATGTCCAATCCACATGGTCAAATGGAACCTTAAGACTCAACTATTCTCTCCTGGGGTCTTCTGTTGTGGACATACAGGTCGGAAAAACGCGGATACGAGTAATCATTCTTGAGAAGGGGATCGCAAATTCATGGCATGCACCGCTGATTAACGGCAACGGAACCTTTGCAAACTTTTATTCTATTGGAACAAATGAGACGTAAGTTCAAACTTATTTTTAGCATATTGTTTATGCTTATATCGATTCCAAAGCGTCCTTGTTGCTGGCCCCTATTTGATTCGGGATGCACAAATCTCCGGAGCAGTGCTTAAACTTGTATGTTCCTTGTATGCAAATTGGGCCAAACTTCTTACATAGATGTGGTACTTAGAACGGTGATGTTAACCAAACAACTAATGTTGAAGTGCTCGCATCAACTGGAATCAAAGCCGTGATCTGGAACGGCGCAAACCAAAGAGTATCGAAAACCCCTTATGGTTCTTCGATTTTTGTCGCAACGGGGCCTAATTCTATTAAACTACCTGCCCTTGGGTCCTGGAAGGTTCTCAACAGGTAAATGATACCTAATTCCCTGAATAATGCTTGGTTAACCTCGGGACTCTGAAGTCTTCCTGAAGTGGAGACATCCTTCGATGATTCTGCTTTCGTGACTGCGAATCTGACTACGACCAATGTAAGTGTATAACCTTGACATGTCGTCTTATTTAAATTAATGTGTCCAATTTTTAGTATACCAATTTGCCACCATTGTCAGGAGACAGGGTGTTATATTCGCAACAATACGGGTATATCTATGTATCCAATATATTACTGGAAATTTGACTTATATTGTTATAGGTTTTATGGTGGGAACCTCATCTTCCGGGGCCATTTCAATGCCTCTGGAACTGAAACGGCTTTCAACTTAACTGTGCAAGGGGGATTCGCCTTTGGTTATTCGGCCTTCTTGAATGGCGTCTTCCTGGGTTCCAATCAGGGAACTCCAACTGTTAGCCTGACGACAGACGTTTGGCCTATCCCCAATAACACTTTAGTCGTCGGGGAGGATAATGTTCTTACTGTTTTTCAAGGTAAGCAAGCATGAGACCTTTTAGTCACCTTCGAATCTAATCGAGGGACGTTAGATCATATGGGGTATGTCTGTTAACTATGGCCTGAACTAAATCTTACCATTCTTGCTGGAATAGCATCGTGGAAACCAGCAGTAAGCAGACCTATTTATATCTCCTGCTGGTTAATGCTCACATTGTCTTTCTAGCCAATAGTGGAAAAGAGGTGAATAATTTCTATTGTCAGTGATTTTCCTGTGCCTCAAGCTAGATTCTGTAGCCTCGTGGGATTAGGGGATATGCTATTCTCGGCGGAAACACTACGTTTACAACATGGAAGCTGCAGGGCAATCTCGTTAGTCTTTCTCACCTTTCACCGCCACTGCATTCTGAACAGATCATAGGGAGGAGGCAGCAATAACCCTGATAAATTCCGGGGATACTTAAATGAGGGAGGTTTGTATGCGGAACGAATTGGGGCACATCTTCCAGAGTTCGATGATTCTTTATGGGAAGATGGAGATCCTCTCGAAGGTATTAAAAGCCCAGGAGTGAACTTCTACCGTACTACTTTCAGCTTGGTTCGTTTAATTTCATTTATTCTAGTAGCACTGCGTGAGTGACTGAACGATTGATAGAACTCCACGGATCTGTCCAACGATACTCCTATCAGGTTAGCCATTACTCCCAGTCCAATCACATCCAACTTTAGAGTTCAAATATACATCAACGGTTGGCAAGTTGGGAAATATATCAATAATATAGGGTATGACATAGGTTTAATTAGGGATCTATAGCTAACGTATGTGCATAGGCCTCAAACTATATTTGTCCTACCTTCTGGGTAAGCGTAACATGCGACGGGCGCATACTATTTCATGCTGACAGCCATATCTATTAGACTACTTCGGCGATTCTCGGCTAATACCCTTGCGATATCATTATGGTCTTTGGATGCATCCGGGGCATCTATCGGAGCTCTGGACCTAATCTCAGATGGAATATTTCGTTCATCACTGTCATTCGGTGACTACACAGATGCCCCGGATTACAAGGAACAAGAAGGGGCACGGCCAAAGCCCTTATATTTTAAACCCATATCGAGATAGGAATGCTTACTTATCTATTCTGACCATGAGGATGTCGGACGAATTTATGTAAATTCCCAAGAATTCAGTATTCTCTTCTGGATTAGATATCGGCTGTGCAGCGCTTGACCAATTGGGCGATACAATGTGAATAACCCATTGTCTACGTCACGTGCGTAGCCTGTGTTGGCTTCCCCTTGGCTTCCCCTATCCACCGGCTTAGGGGTTCGAACGTTCAATACTACAAGGAAATGACTCGGCTCACGTAGCTTAAATAGCGAATGCCACTAGAACAATTCGCCATTGCACAGGTTCATCCTGTCAGTCAACCACCACATCCCCACTTACTCAATTCCCCACCATGAACGTTGTGCAGCCTACAGTAGTCGTCGACGATGTCGATGATCAATGGAGCTGCTATTCTCATGACTCCGATGCCTATGAATCCGTTTATCTCTCCTTCTGTGAGAGCCTGGGCCGGCCCCAGTCACCCGTTCAGCGTAACTCTGATCCAGACGCCATTCAGGATATTTCTACCCCATCTCTACATAGTATTTCCGAGCTCGATCCCCTCACCGTTAAGGATCAACGTTCCTACGAGCGTGCGAGACAACGCTTGAAGAAGCCTCACGATAGATCTAAGGCTAAGGGAGAGCTCAACCAAGGATGCAGATGTCACTGGTGTCTGCGAGGAAAGGCCTCCTGGATCGCGTCCAACTTGAAGGAGGCGGATCGTATGCTTCGCCACGACTTCAATGAAGCAAAGCATATTCCGCACCTGGAAGATAGTATCCATTCGCCCAAGGATTCCAAGGATCGGTCATTGACTTCTGGACCAGTGCATAGGACTGTGACTGTTTCTCTCGCTGATCTCGTCAAACCGCCTAAGAAGGGAACCGGTACGTCCTCTGTTTCTTCGGCATTCCCCAATTTGCTCATCGGGGTATTGTAATAGACAAGCGATTCGAGATCGTGAATCGCCCTCGTCAAGTACTGGCTTTGGATGACTTTACCGAGATCGATCCCGGCATGTATGATGTGGACGATTGGGAATACATCGAGCTTAATCAGAAGCGCGGCAAGGTCGTTCCCCAGGCTCCTCGTTTGTCGTATGCAAGAGTGGCGGCGACTAAGGCTTAAGAATCACGAACTTAATATATGGTATGGACTATGAATTAAATTAACATGGATGTAATTTAATGTGTAATATGATGACGTGTATCCATGTAATTCTATGAAATAATATGTTAAATTATGCCATAATCCTTGATTCAACGAGCGTAGATACTGTTGATTTCGCTGTGTCATTGCATGTGAAAGTGACAAGTTACTTACTTCAACATGAAAAAATCGCACAAGCTAAAATATCAATACTCTTCTGGTCCGAAGGAACTGGATTTAAGTCACTGGATTTAAGTCTTTAGTGTTGGATAGTATTCAGCCAAGTTTCGAGGATGAGTGATGTTACTATGGACTAAATTTAAGTATGAGAGCGACTCTAATGCCCTTCAAGTTTGGGGGAATTTATTATAAAATATAGAAACACCATTAGTGCCATCTATTACATAGTACTATATGTTCTAAGTTACCATATAAAATGAAATGTATCAATTGTATCAATAAACGTAGGCCATGAGGCTCATGAATTCAAAAATGGTATAAATAGGGATAAAAATCCAGCAGTGTAAATAATTAGGTGCCCGGGAGTTGGAAGTAGAGTTGATATCGGTCCTCGGACGTGGTAGGAGATGGCAGCGGATATAACATTAAACCTCGTAAAGTTAGAGGCGGAAGTGGCCGATACCAAGAAAAAATGATTATGAATGACTGGCCATTAGGTAGAAGAGGGTTGGCCATACGGGAAGACCTGCGTGTAGCCAGATCCCCGTCTGTTAACACCCTCGAAGAAGTTAAGGCCAGTGTTCAATGCGTTCAGGAGAGCACCCTGAGGGTCGGGATACAGTCCCTTGACGATGCGCATAACAAAGTCCTCGTAGATCCCGCAGAAGTCGGAAAGGACAGGGGTTTGAGGTTGTTCGACAAAGTTGCCACCTAGGCTGATTCCGGGAGTAAAAGGGTGCTGGTTAAAGATCGTTGTGACCATGGGGTCGATGACGGGAGAGTCAACTGGAACTGGTTGACGATTGAAGTCATCAGGCATGTATTGGAGGTCGAAAAAGTCACGAGCGGCATCCATGCTGAGTTGACGGTTGTTCAGGCGGCCGTCGACGAAGAAGACGAGAGGGAAGAAGGCCTCGCTTTATGAATAGGTCAATCTCTCTCTGGCTCAACCCACCAAGTGACTGGTAAGCGGGGATAGCAATGGCCATGCGAACCAAAGGAAGGAGAGTGAAAGCTGCGAAGTTGGCCATGGTTGAATTAATTGAGGTAGTATAGTATATAAATACTATTAATTGCTGAATAAATAGAAGAGAGCGGAGCAGAAGCAGAAGAGACCTGTTGAGGACGCTGGAATGCTACACTTGAAGAATAGGCCTTGTATACCGTTCTTCATCTGCATTAATGAAATTAACAGCTAACAAAAGAATTCAAAGAAAGATGACCAACCTCATCTAGTTGGATAATCGAAAAGGGTGCAAAGATTTGGCTGATTGAAATTGCTATTTGTTTGGTTGTTTGGGGCCCCATCACGTATTGCTTTAAGTTACAATACAGCCGACTGGCGAAGGTGCCAGCTGCGGGTAACACAACAGGGCAGCATATGAGAGCTGCAGCATGATCTTGCCTAGCGTTAAACAATAACAAGTAGTGAGTGGAGAAGGACGCGAAGGATATACCTACGAGATCACCTCGAAATAGTAGACATCATTAAAGGAACGCTCATTTTCACATTTTTACACGTGGTGGATCATAATACTTTAGAAGAATGAGGGTGGAGATATGGAGACTTGTTACTTCGGTCTCGAATGTGTCAGTCCCTTCACTAATTGAAAGGTTAAGTATTATATAAATGGAGTGAATAAGAAGATAACCTTTCTTTACATAAAGTATGGGATATGAAATAGGATTTCCCAGTCAACCTTGCGATATCCAAAAATAGTTTGGTGCATAGGCAATGATGGTAATGCCCCCCCGATCAGTTCCCGGGCAGACATATAGCTGTGTGCTTTTGTGGAGCATGCCGATGAGAGTGTAACCGAGCAGTGTATGACTTCGCAGCCGTCTGTGTAGTCAGATAAAATACCTGGATTATTGATGAATGAGAAAGTTAGTATCGTCAACTTGACGGGGTTGCAAAAATCGTATAGTTTGGTACTAACAGGGCATGAGTCCTTTACTCTAATCTCCCTTTCATATTCTCTTCCGTGAATATTCTCACCTCGTTCGCGGCGAATATAAGTTTATAAACGGTCTGTTCTGACGAGAAAAGTCGCAGGGAAGAGTGCGACGATCAATAAAATATGTTTTCCATCGGATTAAATGGGGTTATATGTCTGAATATATTTCAGCCAGTAGCAGATGTCTCCGATTTTACTGATCGGGGATCGTAGAAGAGAGCCTTCGGCCCACCCACGGCTCAGAATTACAGGAAGACAGGGAATCTATCTAGCATGACGAAGGTCGGTAAAAAATGGATTGCAAATTATTGATGGAAACCTTACACAAGGATCAAATTTCGCTATGCCTACACCGGGGAAGAGAAATTAGAGAAAACCTGCAGCTTTCATTAGGGGACGGTACAAGAAAGGAAGGAGCCCACAGTCGTCCACAATTATGTCACTGGTCAAGTCCGATAACGTACCCTATAAATAGAACCAGTAATCGGTCTCCTTCTAGTTGGCCAGCGTACACCGGATTACAGATCTTATTCTCCTTCAACTTGTACTACGATGGCTCACCAACACTTGCTTCATCCTCATGGACATACTGAGGGCTCGATACCTTACTCTCGTCCCGGTACTCCTCGTGCTTCGCCTCCTAAACTAGGATTTTGTGGAATAGGCGCAATGGGGAAGATGATGGCCCGAAACTTGGCTAACAGTCAACGTGGAGATACCCCACCTGTCTTACTTTTCAATCGAACGGCGTCGAAAGCTCAGGCTCTTGTAGACGAACTAGGTGAAAGGAAAGTCGCGGTGGCCGCTGGTTTGGAGCAGATGGCCAAAGAATGTGACATTATCTTCACATGTTTGCCCAGTGATGAAGTTACAAAAGATGTATATACGCAGTTCTCTCAGATCCTAAAGGTAATTCCATTTATCTAGTTATAGATCTCTCTGATACACATTTCAAATACCAGAATTCTCAACATGAGAAACGCAAGATATTCGTCGAGATGTCTACGGTCAGTAATTTCGAGTTTCTCCTCGCGCTATGTAAATTAAACCGAGTTCTAGATCTACCCCACTTTAGCTGGCAGGTTTTAGTTATACTTCTTCAGATGGTGACTGATGACTTCCCTGCAGGCGAACTCGATACCCTTATGACCGGCCCACATACCTTCTTCATATCTGCTCCCATATTTGGTAAGCATTTCCCCTCTTTTTTTCATAGTTGGTATGGAGCTTAACCCCATGACTATCCAGGGGCACCCCCTGCAGCCCAATCGGCCCAACTTGTAATAATAATGGCGGGTGAAGTTAGGGCTAAGCGTGAAGTTGCCCACATCCTTGTCCCCGCCGTTGGTCGGAAGGTTATTGACCTAGGAAGCAATGTAGAGAAGGGTTAGCAAACATCCAGTCGCTTTACTTGGGGGTACTGAATTCTCGAAAGGGCCGACCATGAAATTGATCGGAAATTCCTTGATCCTTGGTACCGTAGAACTCATTGCAGAAGGTTTAACGCTTGCATCGAAGTCTGAAGTGGGCGCTGAGAACGTGTGTCCTTTTCTTGGCTTCATTGAGGATTGAAGTATTAATGATTCATGTTTAGCTCGGCATTCTTATTAATGGTAGAGTTCCTGCATTTGATCATCACATTCCCTGCATGCTCACCTTTCTTTCAATGTTCAGATCTTTTCCCCTCGCCTACGTAAGTTATACATATTCCAATATTGTAGTTGCATACTTTACCGTGTTATAGATGGGCACGATATACTGAGAAGATACTGAAAGATGAATACGATGCCTCCACGGGCTTTCATATTGATGGTAGTATTAAAGACGCGAGGTGGGTGTATATTCCTCGCGTTTCATCTTCTCGTTGATTTATATTCGTTTCAGCCACATTAGTACTCTAGCAAAGGAGAAGAACTCTCCTATGCCAATTACTGATATTACACTCCAGCACATGCTTACCGCGAGGGCCTTGCATTCAGCGCAAGGGCAAAGTGCGAAGTATCCTCAACTAGATATGAGTGGATTGGCCGGCGGTTCTCGGATTGCCGCGGGCCTTGATCCTTTTGATTCATCTAAGGTCTGTCTCCCAAATATTATCCTTCGGCGACTGAAAGGCTTATTCTATTTAAGCATCCCAACAAACCCGTCGACGAGGAACCTAGTGCTTAATGCGCGATCGCATGGATCTTAGACTAATACTGGACTACTAAATCCAGTGTTACTGATATATCCCATCTATCCCAATGTGAATTGTACTTTTTTAAAATGTTGTAGGAGACGATCTGTGAAATATATGGTCATATCTTGTTTCCTAAAGGGCTTTATTAAATATTTCTGTGGAATGGGAGAGGATTTCGTAAACGCGTCATACACGTGATGTCAAACGCAATCGAGAAATCACTCTGAGTAATCTAATCAGCCCGCCCATAGCGGTGGCGTGCTTTCTGTCAGCATAACTGGACCTCTCTTCCTAACCTTCACCAAGCTTTCAACAGATAGTACTTGATTTGACAAATGCCTCTTACCGAAAGCTCTGGAATTCTAGATACGGCCTCTGGAAAAACATTCTTGATCTTCTATTGTACGTCCTAAACTCCATTACCTTCACAGAACAGTTCTCAGGCATCGTGACAGCAAGCCGAGATGGGGAAGGTCGGATGTGGTGCCCAGTATGACCATCAATTAGTTTCACTCCTACAGGATTCGATGCTCATACTCTAGCACTCTAGGATTGCAGAGACGTGGAAGATCTCGTTCAAAAGACCTTTGCCGAATCTCAAGAGAAAGGTATAATTATCTACGTCGGTCAAAGAGCGGAGTAGGTGACAAGGCCTTTGATCACCTTCCTGTCTTAACTTGATCAACACGTGTAGATGGAAAAGACCGGCGAACAAATTCCGAAAATCGCACAATATTCAGTCAGTACCTACAATCGTCCGTTTCGAAAATGTAGGCCATTCAGGCACTCAGCTTTAGATGCGTCATGTTGACTTTATTTACATAGGGCAAAGAGACTGGGAGGCTTGTCGATAGCGAGATACTGGAATCAGGGAAACTCGAGAAGCTTCTATCGGCATAAATTAAATGTCTAATTACAGAATAGATGAGGGAATGGAGGTATAATGTGAATAAGGTATCTGGTATAACCAAGATACAACCTTGAAAAGGAGGACGTTCTTACGTATTTTCGTCCCCATCGCCAATGGAAAAAACAACATCCGAGCGTGTACCTCCATTTTGACGTTTCGAAGTATGTTTCTCTCGTGATAGAGGGAGTGGAGGATAATCCGAAGCCTGACTTTGGGGTAGCTCTTGGTACTCTGAGGGTGAATCAAGGCGAACTCTACGAAGCAGTGGGATATCCTCGATTTCTCTGTTAGAAGGGTGAGAAAATTTCAGAATATGGCAAACATATGTATATCGTTACGTACATGGCCTGTTTCGTTTCATGGTGTGGCGTTTCTATGAAGTCAATAACGAATTGTCCTGCCGTTAGGGTGGTGACCTAGCAAAATCGTTGGCAAGACAAAAGGCCCAATAAAGAGTCACATTACGTACCACAACTATTATAAGCCTTCATATCATCAACGACGCCTGGACGAAATTTCATGAAAAGGAAGCAACTTACCCTACATGAAATGTCATTGCAAGGAGCATGTAAAGTCTAAAAAAGGACATAAGGACGTTCAGTGACCAGGGAAGGATTAGGAATCACTCACAATCGGATGAGAGTTACAGCCCAGTATACTCCAGCTCGCATGAGAGCATTTCTTAGCGGAGAGCGCTGATGGCGGAAAACTTTAGATTTCGGAGAAAGCAAGAATGAGAGGTACCTGTATCATCCTAATTCAGCACTTCCATCAGTCGAAGAGGAAAACAAGCTGATACTCACTTTTCTAGAGCACAAAGCGCTACTGCCAAAACTGAGGTAATAATGAAGTGATACCACGAGGAGAGTCGTAACCCAGATATGAGAACATGTTCTCCGTGAAAATCGAAGTGTAAGATATCTCGCCAGCCATCCATATCGAATTATTAGTTGGACAATAACGTGGATACCGTGACGTCCTTGCAGGACAGTACGGTGTCATCGATCAAAGCATTTCAAACTCCCCAACTTCTTCGCGTGACATTGTGACACTTCATTTCGTCCATCCGTCGCTCCTTCACTTTCTACTATAAGTAATACTGTTAACTTCAGGAAACTCTAAACTCGGTATCGACCGATAAAAATTATGCTTATATCTTTCCTCGCCTCCCTAGGACTGGGATGCTCTGATTGGTATTTCCGTTGCAATACTGGCTGTTGATCTAAGGGACCAAAATGCAGGACGTCCAGTTTATACCGGTCCTATTCGCCGTGTGGCTCCGGGCTGTGCAAACTTCCAGTTACAAGTATAGTATTGTCTGGCGTGCGGCTCCAGGTCAGATCATCGATAATTTATATTTTGGTCAAATGGATATCATAAACGGAACAAGGCTCGTTACTCGGGAAACCTCCTAAGTCCGTAAGTCCGTTCAAATTTACACTGATCAGTCCACTAGTGGACGGATTTCCTGGTAGTTTGTCTGTTAATTAAGCTTGCAAGACGAGGGGCTGATAAAAGGTACGAAGGGCAGCCGGTAGGGCGTCGTCGAAATCAACTGACATGGAAGAAGGATTAAAGTTAATAAGTGCCGCTCGCCACGTTTCATCGCTCTTCATCGCCGCTTCTCACAGAAGCACAGAAGCAACTCGCTTCCGCGCTAAAGGAAGTTTTCTGCCGCATAAAGGGCATGCAGCAACGTAGCCTTTCCTTTCACCCTCCCTCGCCTTCTGCTAGGGGGCCCTCTTTCTATCCGGATTCATTCTCTATTTCTCGGAGATTTCGCTCGTTTATCCTGCTATGGCTCTCGAAAAGGTCGCTCTTGTCTCCATGTTCATTGAATCGGCTATCTGGGGTAACAGGATTTTCTGGTTGTCTTTGGTCTGAAATTGACTGTTCGATAGGCCTTCAAGTTCCTCTCTTTCCTCTTACCGTCTTTCTTCTAGTACGAAAACCGTCGGAGCTCGTGAAGCACATCCCTCACCTTGTAATCGTGACAGTCGTCTTGGTTCTGTGCTTCGTCGTATGTAACTTTCTATGGTTTATCTGACTTAGGCTTACATGTTATTTAAGCATCTTCTCCTAAGTTTTCTACGTAGCTCCCACGGACTCGTCGACGAGCTAAACCCGGATGCGTATCTGAGAAATATTACCGATGTATTGTACCGAGCAAAGTATGGAGTGCTATTTGTTGTACTCTTTATTGGAGATATCATTATAGTACGTCTTTACTACACCTATATTCTACAGATGAGACTAACAAAAGTCTTTCAGACTTCTCGCTGCTTTGCCATTTGGAACAATAATTATTTTGTTGGGGCAATTCCAGCGATGCTTTCTGTGGCTACGCTCGGTACGTTTTTGTTTTGTTGAGTATATTTTAGTACTTAGGTCCGGTCAGTATGTGCTAGTGGTGTTCTGCATTCGCTAGTGGATATTTCAAATTCCGGAAGAACCGTAGATGCCACCGTTCAAAACTGGTTCATCGCTACCTATGTTTTGGCACTGGCCACAAAGTTAATATGTGCAGGTAGGCTGAAGACAGCTGAATGTTACAGAATATTTCTCACTTGTATTTTTTAATGTAGGTCTGGTGGTCTGGCGTGTTCGTCAAATTCACTCAGAGATAACAAAGAATGTCAATCGGCATGTCAAGATTTATACTGCTCTTTTTGTTCTTGTGGAATCCGGTGGCTTGGCCTGTTTAGTTACGTCAATCGTCGTGCCATTGGCAATAACAGATATAGACGAGCATATTCTTTTCTGTGACATCGTAAGTTTAATATATTAAAAGAGTTAACCTTCATCTAATAATATATTTTTACAGCTGTCCCCCATTACCGTACGTTCTATATTACGGTTGCTCTCATTCGAGTGCCAGTATTGACTCGTTTATTAGGGTATCGCTATTATGCTTATCATTGCCGGAAGAGCTGTCGAATTTTCCAACTCAACGTCGGCTGTTGTCGCTGCGCACGCTGTGCTCCGCCAAAGCATTCCTCCTAACCGTCCGAAGATCAGCACACGTGTCAAACCCGCGCCAACAAACCGTTGGGATGATTTCGACGACATGAAAGGTTCTCCCGGTTCGGCTCCGTCGATTGCTTCATCCCCCGAATACGAGGGTATCAACAAGAGCTCCGGAACGCTCAATATGGCTATCGTCATCTAATCCGCTTTGAATCTTGCTATTTTGGTCATCGTCTTGAACATCTCCCTATTAGTAACTCAACCGAATTCATGCCAATCCGCTCCTCTTCGTTCTTGCTTGACTTAGACAGTATCGATATCCATCAAAATAATTACTGCTCATAATCAACTGTCTAGTACTAGAACCTAATCTGTAATTACTTCCTACGCCAGAAATCAATGTACTTAACACCTTTTATCATTCACCTATCAATTTAAGTAGTTATAAAATATCGGTAACTACAGTTACTTGTTGAGTAAATATCGGGTACAAGGGCCAGACTACGCACGTCGGAGTGAGAGTTTTAGATTCAGAAGACAGAATCCGCGATGATCTTGTCACTTGATTTTGCTACACGTCGTTTACAGTTATATTGTCCCATACTCTCAATCGATTTTGGATAGGAGTTATGTATGTACATATCTGACTAGGCTCCCTTAAATTCCCCGCATTTGGTTGATGACCATCCGTGTCCTCTCGTTTAGTAGAAGTTTTGGGCAAGCGACCGTTATCAACAGTCTGAGTCGAAGTCCTCTTAGTGGGCTCCTGCTTCTAAGACATTCGTTTGCAACAGTGGACAAGACAAAGCTTAGGGGCATTCTGAATCGTCAGTCTAATGCACTGCGGGAGTCCTTAAAAGCTGGATCTCGAACCACTGCTCCCAAACGTTTTATTTTTAAATTCTTACTCTGATTTTTTGTTTTGTCCGCGAAAGACACATTACTGACTCTACTTCAACCACCTTGAGCCATATTAGCGTATTTATAAGACTCTGCACGGCTCATATCTATATGTACATAACGAGATTTGGAATGATAGATGATCACCTGAGGTCGCTAATATACGGTCTCGCCTCACGGGCTGTTTCGTTTCGCGGAATATTGGACTAAGTCCGCAGTCAGGCCTCGAGGTCGGTGATGCCGCTTTGGTTCGCGCTCGACGTACATATTACTTATATAAATAACAGCCAGATCACTTGTAATGCCATATCAATGACTCGGAATCTGCCATTATTTAAGCATAGGGTTACTATTCAATCCACATATGAACTCTCAACTCTTACTTCCCCTTCCCCTTCTTGTTCTTTAAGCCCAGAGTGAGATGCAATATGAATGATTTTCCCCTGAAGCAATCCAGCTTCCTTTGCCGAAAAAAACTATAGAAATGCCTGAAACCGCATATATGTCGCTTCCATATCGAGGCTCAGTTACAGCTAAGTCGTCTCGGACATCTATCAGAATACCTGGTTAAGTAAATATGCCGGTACAGTCTTGCCCTGCAATAAGATCAGTAAAAGAGAATGGTTAGGATAATATTTCTGCCTAAATTACTTGTGGTGGTTCCTAGCAGAGAGGACGATCAGATGTATAGGAAGCTTTAAGACTGTCATTTTTTGAAGCTGGCGACTGAAGTTCTTTCAAGTGAACCACGATCAGTGCTAATTTGACGTATCTTAGAGTTTTCAGCCACTCAAAACCCCGTCATAACAACCATAACGGCTACCTAGTTAATCATCTTTAACCAGTGTGGCGCAGTGCCCTTAGGTTAACTGCCAAATCGTTCTTCCGCGTCCTCCGTCCCCCATCACCATTAAGTCAATTTAAGTATTTCTGCATACTTAGAAATATTTTCGGGAAATGCGATAGACTCGGACTCGGGAGTCGGACGGCCTCCGAGACCGCAAGGCTGGAGACTGCCAGTCCAAGACAGTGGTACAGCTGCTGTTCTAAAATAATTAATGTTGGAATTTTGAAATATTCTAATGATCCATCACAGATGAGTAATAGGAGAGTGGTTTCGAAAAATGGTCACCTGTCAGAATGATGAAGGCGTGACATTGTAATAACGCGACAAGGAATACTTTGAGCTGCAGTTGATTCTTTTGTTATATATATGGTCAAATTTAGCGCTCTTCCCCATATGCCCTACACAAGGAGCTACAGCGTAAATTGCATAAATTACTAGATAGAAATATAAAAACACGACAATACGCCTATTGCAATCCAATACGATCCACTCCCTGCTTAACTTTACCCAAGAGATTCCGTACACCATCGCGTATTCCTTCCGTTTGAACGCTAGCACTACCTTCAGTTGATCTATAGACACCCGGCGTGGAACCACCAAGGTTCACGTTGAGATTACCCAATTGAAGATTCAATCCGGGAGCATTCGAGACGTTTTCCGTAGGTGGCGAGTATATCGAAGTAGAGAACTTGGCAGCGGTAGAAGCAATCATTTCCAAGAAACTACAGCACAGGTTAGCTGATACTATCTTAGAGTAATCTATGGCATTACCTAGATGAATTATGCACGCAAGTGCCACCTAATAAAATCCGTGTACCTGAACTTGGGGCAGGCGTGCCTCGGGGAGATGTGGTAGAAGATATGGCGGCTGGTTCTTGGTTCAGCACTGCGACGGTACGCGCTTCCTCGTAGGTCGTGCCTCCGATCATAAACACGATGATATCTTGAGGACTATGCCATGAATGAATTACTTTTTTTTTTTTTGGAAAGGGCCGCTTCCGAAACATACCGTTGTAAAGATGAATTCGGACCTACACCCGGCTGTCCTTCGACATACGGATAGCTAGTATCCTTCAAACGGCCACGGAGTAAGTTCTCTAGCGTCTGCGACAAATGAGGAGCATGTTGTGTATAAACGTTTTCAACACCCTGATAAAGATATATCAATCCATGATCAAGCAAAGAAGAAAATGTAGATCCTACCTTGAGACCTTTCAAAGCGCTTCGACCTTTGGCCAATAAACTCTCTGTGGAGAATAGGTCGTCCTGCCTCTGATCTGAACCGGCCAAGTTGAGGACAGCGTATACAAGCTGAAATAACGGTCAGACAAGTACATCATATCTATCACGTAGAACACACATTCGCTTCATCTCGACTAACACCTTGTTGAACCAACGCGTCCACCAACGCAACAATGTTGTTTGCAGATGTCTTCTGGTATCGTAAAGCATAGAGAATGACTAGCCGGAGCTTGTTTGTTGACTGGATCGAAGGGTTCGCTATCAGCGCCTGCACGTCCTATGCGATCCGATCCCATTAGTGGTTGCACCAAAATGTCGAAGAGAAGGATTTACCTTGAGATCAGCACCAGAAGCTGTCGCAAGACCCTGTTCGATTTCCCCTACTTCCAACAGACGATCACGCTCTACCAGCCGACTCAACTCCCCAACCAATGCAACGTGTTTGCTGACGTTCCCGCCAAGTTTGCGGAATTCTGGATACTCTTCGACGAACCGTTTCATGTCCGTAATGGAATTGATTGAAGCTGGGTTAATAGAACGAGACTGGTAATTCTGCACATAGTTCTTCAAGGAGGTCCCAAGGTCACCAAAAGTGCTTAGATACTGTGACGCGAAGAAAGGATCTGTTTGAGAAGTTAATGTGATTTCCTAAGACAATAATGAGTTGATGCAAAACATTTAAAGAATAGCGCCAACCTTTAATTCTGGACGTATATCCGGAACCAAGGATAGGTCTACACGACCGTTCTGTATATTGAGCAGTTCGTGTACCATGGCTTGATATGTCCATTGTGAAAGCAATGGTGTTACAGGATCATTCCGACGGTCAAGGATAAGTAATAGCGGTGGAACCTGAGTTGGCCTAAAGTCAAACAACGACGACTCTGTCTGAATTGTGTGCTATAATCCCGGTAAGCCATGATTTGGGCGAAATGATGTCCGACTAACCAAAACTTCAGAACCTAATCGCTTAGCTAATGCGCTCATCCTTTCATATCGGATAATTGGCTTTTTCTTGAGACTCAAAAGAACCGCCGTAATGCCTTCTATTGAGCGTTGAAGTGCCTCTTCGTCCCAAGCATTTGGGGTGCTTCCCCAATGTGGGCGGCTTTGGGATGGAAAGTGGTTCAACGAGAATAGCGACGGCAATATTGGTGCATAATCTGCAAAATATTCCTATATACAGACGGTGCATCAGGTTAAGTTCCGAAGGAGACAACCTGCGACGTACTTGTACTTCACGAACAACCTCGTACTCATCAGCTTCAGCTAGTCGTTCAATGGCAGTTTTGGTGAGGATATTACTGAAGTCTACAACAGAGTGTAAGCCCATGTCAATAAGTAAGCTGGTAGATGGCATCATTCACCCACTGACAGAGATAGTACTCTCCGTATTTGGGCTCCCTCAATTCATCTGCTAAGGCTTCCAGACTCTCGGAACATGGTCGTAAAAAGCAGACACATTTCAGATGCGCCATTCGCTCCCTGCCTTTATTGTCTATTCGATCTGTGAGATAGACTTGATGGGATAACAGAGTTGACTGGGTAGAGGCTAAGGAGACAATAGGAGTCTAAATCATAGCTATCGATATAAGATTTACAATGAAAGATTTACAACACCATACCGTATGGCTATCTAATAGCAAAACCTTTATAGTTGATGGTTCAGACACCATCTTCGTAACATACGTTTCGACCGCTTTCGTGACGTCCATCTTGAGGGCAGATCTTCAGAGACAAAGAGTCACAGTATTGTCACTTGTCAATGTACTCAATCGTCAATGCTTAAAGATATTGAGTAAATAGTAGAGCCTCCGCGTATAGTTTGCTCAGTTGCTTAGTGCTGCGAGTCGCGATAGGGTCTAACTTTGATCACGTGATTTCTTCTGAGGTGCGTGACATTGTCACTATCGCCTTCACACTTTCTACTTCATGCTTTGAACATCTTGCAGCATGGACCTGTCTAAGTGATTCGCCTTGAATCTTAATCAAGTGAGAGGGAAGCTCTCTAGATTTGATTTTGACCGTTTCAGTATAATTATTACACTTATCTATACTTACGCCGGACTCATCCGAGTCGGCTTGAGTCTTGAAGTTTCAGGCTAGTTCAAGCAAGCTTCAAGAACATGCCTGGAAGTGACCGAAGCAGGTCCTAGTAGATCCGACACAGTGAATGGATAGGTTCATTTAGCAAGTACGTATGTATGGATTGGGATGAGGTACAGGAAGATCCATCCACCCGACTATAATAGGCTATTTGTAAGTCGTATTTCACCGGGTTTTCTTGATGGTGAATTCTTGATAGTGAATGGCTACTAAATGCTACCATTTAGCCACCCTATCTTTTCATCATTGATCTACTATGCTCAACTTCTGCTTGGGTCTGATGAAGCGCCCTATCGGTACGTACTGGTTACTCGGATCGAATATATTCTATTCTGGCAGTGTGCAGGAATGATAGTAAAATTTCCACGCCGAAATCTGCGCCAACTTTGCCTTTTGTAAGCGAATAAATTACATTTATTTTAACCACTTACATCTGTATTTTTCAACTTTATATGCTCCCCCGGGTCCGTAAACATTGGGAATCTCCGAGACAGGGTGACATCAGTGCTTGGAAATGCCTCGTACTTACTGGAGGCCGTGAATGGCCATTACCAGTATGTTATATTTACTTTGTCAAATTAGGAGAACCCCGAATCGTGGATCCTCCTGCCAACCTACCGTTAACTTTATTCCACCTTCATTTGGATTCCTGGGTCATTATATATGTACCTTCCGGTATATTTGGGATCGACCCCCTAAATGTTCATCAAGTTTGTGTTGGATCGATGAGAGTAAGTCACTTAAAGAGCAGACAGATTGCCAGGGAACAAGATCTATTGTCACCCCGAGTTTTTCGCCCAATGCGATGACTGCCGAACTTCTCCGACACACGCTGTGCGGATCCTAAGCGAATTACCTTGTGTTGCCTTTTTAGCGGACACCCCGGATCAAAGATGCTTTGACTCCAAATTCGAAATGCCAGGTGATTTCAGGCCATAGCAGGCCATACAAGAGGGCTATTGCCAGGCACTTCCTCAACTTTGTATTTCTCAATAGGCATACGCACGGATGGGAATCTCGATAGGAGGTCTTTGCATCCAATTGTCGAAAGAAAGAAAGAAAGACTACGGTTGGTATGTATAAGTTCTTGTTATTTTCATAGTACTAAGTCTTACTGGTAACTTGGCTATGAGGCGCTTACGTCTAAGCAGCCGATACATTAACCGGGGATCAGAGGAGTGCCCTGACTATAAATTATAACGCACATAACGATTTTCCCTGTAACGCCCTGCATACTTACGCCCCTTAAAGCTGCGCGAAGCCTCCTGGCTGCTACTGCAAAACTAGCTTCGTAACCTATTGCTTCAGAAGTTGTAGACTTCTTTGGCATTCTTATGCCCCATCTACTCCTTGTAGCAGCAGCAGCATGTAGCATGGCGACAAATGCAACGTAAGGTTCCAGCTCCTCGCTTTCATCATCACTTATAATATTGATATTACTCTCTCAGGATTATTCTCCTATGTGGACGAGTGTCTAATTTCAGTGAGTCTCTTTGATATCCATCTACTTTCTGAACCGGATTTGTTTATATTTCATATTCAGTCCTTTTCATGTATGATTATTTGTTGAATTTGGACCAAGAAGTGGGATTAGTCTGGTCGCGACCTTATCACTTGAGCACATTGCTGTACCTTATAAGCCGATATGGTCCCTTCATTGGTCTCGTCTATGATTTGGCCACAGTACAAATAGGGTTGGCCGCTCCCAGTGGCTATGCTTTCGAGGTATTATCATCCTTGTTTATGCATGACCAACATTAACGAGTCAACTTTCAGTATGGTTTCAGTTACTGCTCCTCTTCCTGATGATTGATAGCAGACTTCAGAATGTGTACTCGCGCCTTACACTTTGTCGATGCAACGCGTATTTTCGTTCGTATAATTATTATGAGTAAGGAAATAATTTGATCTGTATCTCCAATTTTTTGGTTAAACTCTTTCTTTATTGAATAATGGCAGGTGTCCTCACAATCCATACCTATGCTGTCCATAACCATAACAGGGTCATCCTTGGAACATTAATCATATTGGCAACCGTTGTTGTTGGCTTTAATTCCGTATGTTCCTTCATCATCTGATGGCTATCTTCTCAAAGATATGACAGTATGAGGTAACGTCAAATAAATGTTCGTTGCGAACTTCCGGTGTCAGATATCCGTACGTCCTCAGAACCTTAGTACTTATATGCTCCTACTAATTTACTAATACAATTTCAGACGTAAGTGTTCCTATCGATATCTTTAAATTTAAAATAGAAGATGAAAATTGATAGCCATGCGGTGCAGAAACCATAATATTTGTCGTATTCCAAGCCATTTTCCCCGGCGTAGTCCTTAGCCTCACATTATGGCGGATTGTATGGCTGCTCCCAACCTATTTTCGCTGTCGTGATGGATCAAGAAGGGGTAATATTACTGGTGTTTTAATATTTCAATGTAAGCATGGCAATCTGGATTCGTCTCGGGATGTCGTCTAACATCGTTTACAGCATGCTGTCTTTCGTGAGTATTACTACGGGCTTTGTGAGACCTTAATTTTGATATATAAACAGAGGTGTATGCATTCTCCGATTATTCAATGTTTTCTGGTATTCTGTTAGTGTATATTCCTTTTAATATGTTTCGGAATTATTGACTGTCTGCTCCAGGTTACTCCTGTGAGACAAATCCTTGATTGAAGAAAATCCTCCCTGACAAGTCATCTCTAGCTTACATACAACTTTGCCGCTTCATCTTTCATCAGTCCGTACGTATGAATGAGAACCCGCAGTTTTTCTCTTGCATTGATGGATATGATTTGCAGACTTGTATCAATATTCATTGTCCATTTCTTATTATCGCTGCGGCAAATCAATCCCGAGGCTATAGAGGAAACTACCGAGGCTATAGAGGGAACTACAAAGGCTGTTGCTTTGACGACCTTACTATCTGGATATTACGAATATCCTCCACTCAATCTATAATGTCCAACGGCGACGTGGCAACTCTACACTTCCTCACAGGAAACAAATGTTTAATATTCGATATTCTTATTCGCCTTATTGTATCTTTATCTCTTTTTTTTTTTATCTTCGTCATCATCTTCAGCTTTGCACAGTAATATATGCATTGCGGCCGACCAAGCGACGGTTGTAACCTTTGTAACCTTCCAAATATTTGCGGTTCTCCCCAGAATTCCCATCAACATAGTAAATATATCTATAAAGGACGATCAGTACTAAAAACGTTCGCTTAAATTATAGACAAAGTGGTACGAAAGCGAGTATCTACACAGTAATGGCCGAGATCGGGATCAAAAGGATCAAGGTGGCCCTTCCAATTCTATTCAGAATCAGACCCACTACCTTCATCGTCATCGTCGTCTTCATCGTCTATCAAACATATCAGACTATCGGTAAAAGGACTGAGGTTTGTATGTACGTACCATTCGCGATGTCACCTGGGGCAATGCTAGCCTCCGCCTCCGCCCTGCGAATTGCGGCTTTCAGAGCGTCATCGAGCTCTTTATTAGATGAAGTTATGATATCATAAATAACGTCGCCATTCTTGTCCTTGATCCTGGGGGCGGAAAATGGGATGTAAGGTGCTAGGTTCGCCACTCGCGAATGAACACCTACTTTGTATCCGCTCCGGCATCCAGCAAGCTTTCTACAACATAGTTTCTTTCTTCAGGATCTTCGATATACTTTACAGCTGCGTGTAAAGGCGTGTTACCCTCAAGCCGGTTCTGAAAATCAACATCGCAGCCATCGTAGGTGAGCAGGTGTTCTAGCACGCTTGTTGATGCACATTGTGCACTTGTAGGCCTCATCAGTCGAATCATAGGACCTAATTTGAATCAAATTAATGACTCACGCATAATGAAGCGCTGATCAAAAGAAAAGATCAGCGATCAAGTAGGTATCTGGGAATATGGTACACACCTGTATTTCCTAACCTATCCTCTCATAGAGCAAAAATGTTGGCTTCGATCGGTACACGAGCGCGTCGTGACTATGCACGCACCCATCTTGGTAGTTGATATCAAAGCTATCAGGATCTTCGAAGACCTCAAGTACCAGTTCTTCGTTGTCTGTTCGAGCACCGAACAGTAGTCGTTCATCTATTACCAGATGTCAATATTTTCCTTATTTTCTTAACGTACAATATACATACTTGGTTTAGCACCTTCTTCTGGATCGTTTGACATGGTATTATAGAAGGGTAAGTGGTGGAAGGTAAAGGTCAAGTAGTGTTGCCGCAGTGTTGCCGCAGTGCTGCCGCAGCTTCCCAAAAAGGAAGTCATTCGATCTTAGCTGCCACATCTTTGACTGACTATCTATGTCGTTAGAAGGCACCGGACAACAAGTCGAGGAAAGAAAAGGTCTTCTTACTGGCGAAGACTCCTCCAAGTCGACCTCGGATTCGGACGACATACCCAGTGGCTGGTCTCGAAGACGCCTCATCATTGCTAGTTCTGGTATCATAGCTCTTCTTCTATGTGCAACGTTACTACCTCCTTATCTTGGGTATGACCGGAATAGCAATGCTGGAGAGAGCAAGGCATCATTTACTGAAGGCTCCAATTCAGCGCAAAGTCTACTTCTGACATCCAACGGTACACATGACTTCAAGCCCACTGTGTTAATGGTGTCTATCGATGGACTGCGTGCGGATTACTTGGATAGAGGACTTACTCCTCATTTACTTGATATTAGTCGGAAGGGACTGAGGGCAAAATGGATGCAGCCAATCTTTCCGGTGAGCCATAATTACTACATTGTTTGGAACGGTTGATGTACGGAAATACTAGACATTGACATTCCCGTAAGTGATTATGCATGAATATATGGAATCATGCAATAGATCTTATCGGTTTTTCACAGAAATCATTGGGCTTTACTGTGAGTATGCATTGCGAACATCACGATTCTGTACAAACGTTCTTCCAGAACAGGACTATACGCCGAGTCTCATGGCATAGTCGCGAACGTACGTTCCTACTTTGTCTATGATAACCATTTCGTCCTTATAAAAGACTCAGAATTTCTATGACCCGGAGTCCCAAAATAGTTTCTATTACTCAGACCCAAAGAAGTCGTGGAACGCAAGCTGGTGGAATGGAGAACCTGTAAGCGTCTTGACCTGTATATGATGTCATGTCCCAATTTTCATGGTAAATAGATCTGGGAAACCGTTGAGAAAGCGGGATTTAAGACTGCCAATTTGATGTGGTTTGTAATCTGCTTTTCGAGCAATGAGCAGCGTTCTGAAGTCCATATGATAGGCCAGGTCCTCCGCAAACCAGAAGCGGAATAAGCCCGACTTATTTTGTACCATTCAAAGTAAGTCATCTCGATAAACATATCTTCGATAATAACCTAGCTTTCACCTCAAGAACCATGTTCCTTTGAACGAGAAACTGGATCAAGTTTTGGCATGGGTAGATCTTCCGCTTGGTGAAAGGCCCCAATTGATACTCGGTACGCATTCGATACAATTAATGAGTGCTTTTTATTGATCATTTTGTAGCATATGAACCATCTGTCGACCAAGCTGGTCACAAAGCAGGTCCTGTTTCTAAGCTTGTCAATGATACTCTCACCAATGTCGACCATTTCGTGAAAGATCTTCACACTGCGTTAGCGGACCGTAATCTAACAAATATCGTCGATATAATCTTTGTTAGTGACCATGGAATGACGGATACTCAGCATGTCGAGTTTGTTTATATGGAGAAGATCTTGGGACATGATTTGATCGAGGCTATCGAGCATATTGATGGTATGTTGTCTTTTGGATACCTTGCCTATACATGAAACTATATCCCTTTACCATTTAGGTTGGCCATCCTTTGGGTTGCGCTTCCGCGAAGGGACGAATACGACGAAGGTTTTGGAGATCCTCAAAGCTGCCGAAGCTAGCACACCCGAAAAATTCTCAGTCTTCACTAAAGAAACCATGCCAGAGGAATACCACTTTGTCAATAGTGATCGCATAGCTCCAATATACTGGGTTCCCAAGGTCGGGTACGCAGTGACCCATGATAAAGAAGGCGAAGAACGCATGACCAAAGGAGTATGTAACATTTCTACTCCTCCTACGTGTATTGAGTCTCATTCATCGATTAGAATCATGGTTATCATAACGGCCACCCCACTATGTATTCCATGTTCGTTGCCGATGGTCCGTTCTCTGTCAAGGCTAAGCAGAAACGACAATTGGCCTCTCGCTCAGTCAGAGGAATAGTGTCACGTATGCTTGGACAGGATGGTTGGCTCGAGGTAACTGGAGAAACATATATAATGCATGGGTTCCGTAACCTTGAGATCTACGGGCTCGTGACGAAGCTTTTGGGCATTGAGGAATTTGCTGTCAAAACAAATGGAACGGAAGGCTTTTGGGATAATTATCTTTAATGATTTATCTGCTTATTTTGCTTATTTATTTCGTACTAATAGGTGTTAAGTTAATGATTGTTGTACTTTACCATTTCAGCTGATATTGAAATCAATCTATAGATGTGTAATAATATGACGAGTCGTTCGGTATAGGGTATATATGTCTGTAAATTATTATAACCCTAGAGATCTTCCCAACTCTCATCAAGGCCCTCTTTCACAGTAAACGTCTGTCCTTTCAACCATTTAGTCACTCTTTCCTCATCTCTTTCCTTCAAGCCTTTTCCTTCATCTTCTGATACACCTTCGACGCCCTTTGCCACGCCTAAACATGCCCAACCAACGACCATCATGCCCGGTGGTCTCTGCGCTCCCACCCTTGGATCCGCCATACTCTTCACGATGCTTCTCATTGTGGACCGAATAACCCTCTGATCCGGCATAGTGCCCCTCTCAATAATGCACACAGGAAGATATTCAGGATACCCGATCCTCGTCATCATCTCCGTCATCTCTTTCAATCTCGCCACACCCATGAGAATGAGAAGTGTAGTTGCCCGTTCATATAGCGGAATCCGGCCTGCCTTGCCACCTTTTGTGACACCAGTACAGATAGCAATACTATCGGCAACGCCTCGAGCAGTAACGGGTATGCCTGCAGACAGTGGTGCCGCAAGAGCAGAGCTTAGGCCAGGTACGACCGCAGGCGGGAAGCCATGTTCAGTGAAATACTCGATTTCAGAGGAGCAGCGAGCATAGAGCATGGGATCGCCTTGTTTCAGCTACACGTGTGAAGTTGAGTATCTGATTCTTAAGAAGGATTCAAGCATGGAATATCACTCACTCGCACGACGAGTTTGCCTTGCTTGGCTCCTTCGACAGCCGCTTCAGATAGTTCTTGCTGAGCTCTGTCTGCGTTCCCGGGGAATTTACGTGCAATCCGCACCTCCACGTCTATATAACATTGAATGTGAGCAGAACTACGTGTATGGAGTGGAGATACCACTTACGTTCAGGAATGGTCTTCAGGACACCTTCAGGAACCAGTTTGTCACTCAAGACCAAATCAGCCTTCCGCAAATAGGTAGCAGTACCCGCTGTTAGCAATGAAGGATGTCCAGGGCCAGATCCGAGGAGAAGGATACGGCCACGGAGTCGAGGAGGAGGCGATGGCAAGGGCGTAATCGCGTGCAGCATTGGAGCCGATGAGATTGGCTCGCCATCCTGCTCACCCTTGCCACTTAAATTCGCTTTGGGAAGCATAGCTGAAGTCTTGCCGCTAAGTATACCCTGGATTTGCTCATTATCCAAAGTCGCTAGGGAGTCCAGTGGCCAATATTCGCTGACTTGGGCAACCCAGCGCATACGCCTTCGAGTACGATCCAGAGGCGTTTCTAATAACTGGCCATGGGGTACACCGGGAGGACTGTTTAAAGGTGACTGAGGGACGGGTTCATTCGGTGTCGTTGGCAGGTCGCTATCTCCATCCAGACAATTTTCGGGGAAATAGCCAGGTGCCTTAGACGGGGGTGGATTTGACTGTTCAATGACTTCGTCAGCTTTTGCCATATCGCGTAACCTGCCAACATTGTGGACAGTATCACCGATCCTTCTTGGTAGTCGTGCAACGATCTCCCTTGTAATACGAGACGCAAGCCGACATCCTTTTGTGTTGGTGACGATTCCAATCTGCGATATATATGCTGGTTATTCAGAGGATACATGCTCGAGATCTTATCAAACTTACCTGTAAAGGAGTAAGCTCATCTGTAGCCGGACTACGGAACCGATGTGTAGATGGAAAGGAGAAGTCGCATAAGGCTGGCATATCTGTTATGTTGGTCGGGATTCGATGTCGTCGACTGGCAATGTCATACAATCGTGCTGCTGATGCCTTTGAACGCTGATTTAGGATTGCGTTTCCGCCTGACGGTATAATGGTATCTGTTATGCAAACGATTATGACCGAAGGGAGAGATGACAGGACTGATTCTAATGCCGTTTCATCTTCGTCAATGTCGGCATTGTCATTCTGCGCATCCCATAGCTTCGCTTCTTCTTCAATTGATCTCCATGTAACCTCGCCCTGATTTACTCTCCATTTGATTTCTTCGCAAGCATTCTCCAACCCTCCCCGTCCAAGCACCACGACCTCAGAATCCGCTTCCAAGCACGAAAAGGCTCGACTTGCAGCTAGC
Source organism: Sphaerobolus stellatus SS14 (assembly GCA_000827215.1). Classification (NCBI taxonomy): domain Eukaryota; kingdom Fungi; phylum Basidiomycota; class Agaricomycetes; order Geastrales; family Sphaerobolaceae; genus Sphaerobolus; species Sphaerobolus stellatus. The sequence goes on from KN837080.1 coordinate 1,266,493, forward strand.
TTTCCAGATCCAATGATAACGACAGATTTCGATTTTAGTCGAAAAGATAGCAGAAGAGAGGCACCATTCTTTGGTTTTGGGTACTTATTTTCAGCCTGCATTTGAGGGAGAAAAGGAGATCAGCTGAAATTTACATAAGCAACGAGTCATTTGCATGCGCGTTTTGACAACGCGTTTCTTGATTCGCCTACGCGCTTTCCCTCCTCCTTGTATTCCTCATAAACGATTTGTTTCATATTCTACCATTAAAATGTCTACGCCAGACGTTACCCAACTTCAAGCCACTATTCAAGAACAGTCTACTCTTCTCAACACTCTTAAGGAACAAAAGGCTGAAGCCTCTGCAATTGATGCAGTCCACAAGAAGCTTGGAGATTTGAAGAGAACGTTAGGGCAACTTATGGCTTCAGGGAAGGAGAAGGAAAAGGGCGATGGGAAAAAGAAAGATCGGTTGTTATTGAAGACGGCGAAGGGGACTCGTGACTTTGGTCCTGCTGAGAGCGCATGCAGAACTCATATCGAATCGATCGTGCGAGAGGTCTTCACATCTTATGGCGGTACTGGTCTCGATACTCCTGTTTTCGAACGAAAGGATATCCTGGCCGGAAAATATGGCGAGGATGCAAAGTTGATCTTCGATCTGGCCGATCAGGGAGGAGAGCAGCTCGCGCTACGGTATGACCACACTGTGCGTATTTGTTCAGCTGTTTGTGATATATATTTTCATATTGATAATACGCATATAGGTTCCATTGGCTCGTCACCTCGCAATGTCTCTTCCTGCTTCAGCCTCTGCATCATCGAAACTCTTCCAGTTCGGAAAGGTTTACCGAAGAGATAATCCGGTAGTTTCCAAAGGACGAATGCGAGAATTCTCACAAGCAGTATGTTCCATCAGTCTTTTATTATGCTTTGATATCCTTATAATTGGTTAGGACTTCGATATCACGGGTATCTGGGATACTATGATTCCCGATGCTGAGATCATCTCGCTCTTATCGACAGTCCTCCTCAAGCTGGAAGTTGGCGAATTTACTATCAAGGTACGAGCATACATACACCCTCACATATTTGTATGCTCATTAGCCGTGCAGCTCAACCACCGTAAAATCCTTGACGGTCTCTTCCAAGTTTGCGGCGTTCCAAACGATAAGATCCGAGCCATTTCCTCTGCTGTCGATAAGTTGGACAAAGTCAGTTATAAAGCATACTTCAGAAATCTCTTGACTCATTGGACTTCCACTAGCAACCATGGGTAGAAGTCAAAAAGGAAATGACCGAAGAAAAGGGTCTTGACCCCGCCGTAGCTGATAAGATTGGCGAATATGTCAAGCTTAAAGGTATGCATATTCGGGTTGGTTACAACTTATAAATTATTCATCCGTTCTGTTTATGTTAGGCGGACCGGAGCTTTTAGAGACGCTTCAAGCTGATGCTACTCTCATGGCCAATGCCAACTCAAAAGAAGGTATCGCCGAGATGGAAATCCTCTTCCGCCTCCTCAGCGCCTATGACGTTACAAAATGCGTATGTTGGTTTTTCATTTTATGTAACACTATGCTAAATGCACGCCATAGATCTCCTTTGATCTCTCATTAGCACGTGGTCTCGATTATTACACCGGTATTATCTACGAAGCCATTGTCGAAGCCTCTGCACCACCAGGCTTCAAAGTCAACCCCACCGTTTCCTCTGAACCCGTTCCTGTCCCATCAAAGTCGAAGTCGAAACCTGAACAACAGTTGGATGAAGAAGGTGAACCCGAAGTCGATGAAAACTCTGTCGGAGTGGGCTCCATCGCTGCCGGCGGACGATATGATAACCTCGTGCAGTTGTTCACTGCCGCTGCTGCGGGTGAAGGGAAGGCTGGCAAGAAGGCGCCTGGATTACCATGTATTGGTGTCAGTATCGGTATCGATCGTGTCTTTGCCTTGCTCTGGCCAAAATGGGTAGAGCAAGGAGGTAGGAGCAAGGAAACCGTGGCGTACGTCATGGATGCTGGTGATGGTTTGTTAGAGGAACGTATTAGACTTGTTACAGAGTTAAGAAGAGCTGGCATTAAGGTATCTATGTCCCATATTTCCTATGTGCGAGATTCTTATTTCGTTTATAGGCCGATTATCTGTTCAAGAATAAGCCAAAGCTTCCGAAACAGTTCTTGGCTGGCGAAAAGGACGAAGTGCCATTTGCAATTATCCTTGGTGGTAATGAGTTGAAGGAAGGCGTGGTGACGGTGAAGGAACAGAGGTGGGAGCTTGTGGATGGAACTAGAGCCAAGGTGGCGAACAAGAGCGAGGGCGAGAAGGTCAAACGAGATGAACTGATTCAATGGTTGAAGGCAAGATCCTAATGAGACGATGTTGTTCATACAGACTTAGATCGATAGGATAGTCTACCATATAGTAATTCCCTGGTTGAAAGCTTGTTGTGAATTTTCTCGTGTGGAATTAGTTCATTTCTTTTCACTCTTTCTCTCGATAGGAGACTCAGTACGTTTAACTATATGTTGAAAGATTAATAGATATTTACAAGTAAAAACTCAGAAACTATTCAGATCAAATTATAAATTGATTCTTAATACACGGATTTTGACGCAAAACAAATAATATCCATTCACAAATAATTATCTACGTATCTACTTGGAATACAATAAAAGAAAGAAAATCAAACACAAACTATTTGCTGATTTCTTGTCTCCGTTATAAAAAACGAACAAACTCGATAAGCAGCAAAAAAGCGTGAGTAAGGAATCCCCTGACAACACAAGCCAGTACTGCAATAGCAAGGTCATCGTGCCCTCCAACGTGCAAGCAGAGGCTGAAAGACGGGGCGGCAAAAATTTGATAACCATAAGTGACCGCTGTGCGGTCATTTTAGTGGTTAAACTAAAAAGAACAGATACTACACTTGATCTAAGCCAAAAGGCCAGAGTGGTAAGGAAACAGGAATGTGGGAGAGCCGCTTTTATAGGGGCCTGACGATTGCGCACGGGCCCTATAGACGCTCACTAAGAGGCTGTCGAGCTCCGGCGCTTACGTGGGTATTCCGTTGACCGCAACCTATAATGGGGTTTTATTACAGTATCCCCTAAACTGCGAATTTGAGTGCCGTTTCATTACTCTGCTGCATATTTTGACATCTCTATTTAGATGAATCTCGTCCCACATTTTCACTATACTTACCGATATAAAGCGTGTTCAACGTTTCGAAATGAGTCATACTTCGGTGTACTACATTTGCCAATTCCCATTTCAAAATTAGGCTAAAGTGTTCAATGCAAGCCCCTTTAAAGGAAATATATAGAGGTGACTTTCGGTGGTTTCGGTTCATTCGTATCTCTTTCTGGTATTACTCCCCAACGCTTCTAAGTAGAACTACCTCCTACTACAAACTATGCCTGCAAGTATTGTCAACCCGGATCACTGTTGTAAGTTCCTCTCCGCTTGATTCTTATTCTAAGCCACAACGTATAACTTATTATCATTACTTTTACTAGCCGATTTCGACAGCGATACAGATTGCAGTTTCCCTGCGCATAGTCATGTCATTCCGTGAGTGCCTTATTGGGGGGATAGAAGCCACTCGCGTTGGAATTAATAACCGATATGCGATTAGGACGACCATGAATACTAGTACGACTCCTTCACACTGGTATCCTGAGGGCTACCAGAGTATTCAAGAGAGTCCTAATTCTGGTTGGGGAACCCTCCATGAACAGACAGACGCGGTGGATCCCTGTCCTGTTTCCTGGTCAAATGACTGGCGCGGATCTGCTTATAATGGAACTATTGGTTCTGGACGTTCAAACGGCACGTGGGAGGATCTTAAGGTAGGCACTGACTTTTTCTCAATGCATTTTGACCTCTAACGCGGTAATAGGGACCATACTATGTAAATGAGACGCTCCAAGGTGATGAGGATGTTGACTTGGAGGCTGCTCTTGCTGGCCTCGGCAAATTCTGTGATTTCATCAAGGCGCGCGCAGCTGCGGCATCCGAAGGCGTCTTCACAACTGCTACTAAATATTTCTTCGCTGCGACTGACAAAGCCGATCATCTCGTCGACATAATAGTCAACGCATTGGATGCGTATTCCAACCCTGAAGAAATGCAAGAGCCTTCCCCTGCGCGACCTGTTCCATGGGACGAGGTCTTATTCGATTCGTCCCGGGTCTATGCGTCCGAGGATTCTGAATATTGGAGTCATTCCCCTGTTCCTTCTCCCTGGGGAGCAGTATATACGGACGACTATCTCTGGGAACAACCATGTGAGTCAACTGCTAGGCGGGCCAGTATGGAGAGTTGTAGTTATTGTAGTGGTACTTCTGGTAGCCTGTCAGAGCTTCCTGACCTTGAGTCGGAAAACTGCAGCGAGACAGAGCAGCTTATGGGGCACGAAGTATTGAGTTCAAGGGAGCACTAATTCTTCATGACAATACTTAATAATGTATAAAATAGTCAGTGTCATCGTTTATTGCGCAAAAGTAAAATTTGCTTCTTCTCTCAGTATTGCACATTACTGGCTCAATAATGAACTATAGCCATATTAATTCGATTGAAGGCAGTGCGTCATAAAGCTGTGTGACATACTTGAGTCACGCGGGTGATTTGACTCTTGCCAGTTTCCCATCCACCTGCTACGACAATATGGCCGACTACGATGGTCCGATATTACTAGATGAGAAGAATATTGAGGGTGTTGCCAAGTACATCCAATCTCGAGACTGCAAGCGTATTTTTGTGATGGTATGCACCAGTCCAATTGTCGCTAAGATCGTGAAGCGATCCTGATCATTTGGCGTTTTGTACCGCCCTTTGGGATTGCTTTACAGACTGGAGCAGGTATATAGATAGTTGGAATCTTGAATAAATTGAGCTTAGTTTGCTTAGGTATTAGTACTTCTGCCGGTATCCCCGATTTCCGTTCTCCAGAGACAGGTTCGTGGTAATTCAGTATCAGAGGAAGATTCAGTGTTATTCTGACATTTGTACTATTAGGGTTATATGTTTGTCTTGACTTATAATATTTAATCCGAGCTATGATTGAGGTTCTATTATAGGCAAACCTTGCTCGTCTGAATCTACCTTATCCTGAAGCTGTCTTCGATATCGGTTTTTTTAGGAAGAATCCACTACCATGCAAGTATAGCAGTTAAAGATATTGATCGATAGAGCTGAAACTTACTTCTTCTGAATTTCTAGTCTATACACTTGCCCATGAATTGGCCCCCGGAAAATATCGCCCGACGAAAACCCATTCGTTCATTCGTCTCCTCCATGAGAAGAAATACCTTCACACCTGTTTTACTCAGAATAGTGCGTAAATTCTGGATTAATATTGATGACGACTCTTATCTCTCATTTTTCTAGTCGATACTTTGGAACGACGCGCTGGTCTTCCGGACGGTCGAATAATAGAAGCACATGGCAGTTTTGCGTCCCAAAGATGCATCGATTGCAAAAAACCATTCGATGATGAGGAAATGAAGAAGAGTATCAAAGAGAAGAAAGTACCTAGATGTAAGAAATGCAAAGGACTTGTGAAACCTGATATTGTATTCTTCGGCGAAGCAGTGCGTACTACTTCATAGCTTGTCTGGATATTAACTTCTGACCAGCTCTTTCTGGCGCGTCTAGTTACCTGCAGGTTTCCACAAGTCTATTTACAATCTTGTCAGCGCAGATCTTCTGATCGTCATGGGGACGTCTCTCACTGTACACCCGTTCGCCTCTCTTACAGGACTAGTCCCCAAAAGCTGCCCTCGAGTCCTGGTTAATCTGGATCCAGCTGGTGATATTGGCGATCGTCCGGATGATGTTCTACTCCTCGGCCACTGCGACGATGTTGTTCAGAAGCTCTGTCGGCTCCTGGGTTGGGAGGAAGAGCTAGAGGCCTTATGGGCTGAGACTGCTAAAAGTGTTGACTCTGAGGAGGTTGGTTCAGAGCCTGTTCTTACATCAGAAGAAGAGGTGAAGAAGCTGGCCAAAGAAGTCGGGGAGACGCTTAGAATCAACGAGCATCACCTTGATGCTGTTACCGAAGAAATCAGAAAGAAAGCGGTTAAAGACGCAGTTTCGAAAGAGACGGATACCGAAACGAAGGTTGCGATCTCTAAAGACATTTCGACATCCGAACCGACGAAGACGGAAGTGGCATCTGACATCAAAGAGTCTAAAGAAGAAGAAAGCAAGTCTGACTCGAGTAACAAAGCCGGTCAGAGTCACAAGACATCCAAGGAATAAGAGAATTCTGGAGGAAATGGCTTTGATTATTTATGGATTATATTCGTGTACGCTCTCCTGTCGTAATAAGTGCTATGCTTCTATTCCGTTACGAGACGATGCTCTGCTAGTGCCAATGTATATTTCGATCATCTATAATTTAAATACTTTTTGATCTCGTGGTTTCCCCGTGCAATGCCGAGGAAGTTGAGGAGCTTAAGTATACGATTTGTCTCTGCGCTTCCCTTGCTTTATCTCGTAAGTTTATCGCTATATTAAAGGAATAAGAAATTTAAATGCATCATGTTTGTTCATTTTGGCATCGCTCAGAAATTCCCATACATCCCATCTATGGCCCGCATGCTTAAGTCTAAAACTCCCGATGATAAGAATCGCGGTTCTAGATTGTATATATACAGCTGTAAGTCACGGATAAGGTCGAATCGGGGAAGGTCTCAAGGGAAATTGTTGCTACTCACGTCATGTAAGTAAACCATGTAACACGCAATGTCCTTCTATTTCCCATCATTACTAAGGCCTTATGAACCCAGTATATAGCACATACCACTTGGTTACACACTAGTAAAAAAAATTCTCGCCCCGCCATTATGTCTGCCGTACTTGCAAAACCCTCTGGTGAAGACTGTTGCAAGCAAGGGTTTATCCATTCAGGTGAACCTGCAGGAAAGACAATCTCGATAGCTGGCTTCGATACATACGTTTCAGGCTCACCGCACCCTACGAACAACGTCATATTGGTTTTCCCCGATGTCCATGGCCCCTTTCATATCAATAATCAGTTGCTCTATGATTATTTCGCAACTCAAGGTGTGTCCTGTGAGCTGTTTTGAAATCCAACCTTTCTGAAAATGAAATAAATCTTAGGGTTTTTAATCCTAGCTGTTGACTATTTCGAAGGGGATCCCATCCAAAACAACAGAGATAAACCTGGATTCGACCACAAGGCTTGGATAACTCCAAAGCTTGAAAGGGCTAAGGAAGTTATAGCTCCTAAGTGGACAGAAGCTGTTTTGGAGAAATATGGTGAGCCCTTCAGGCTTTCCCAAAAGCTGCCTTTGAACAGCGCCCCTAATATCAACATTCAGGGGGACCGAAGGTAAACTTTGGCACTGTAGGTAAGCATAAAGTTGCTAGTATTTTGGTAACGTCAGTAACACTTGGTAGGGTATTGCTTTGGAGCCCCCTTCGTACTGGACATATGTGCAACGGACAAGGTCAAGGCAGGTGCCATAGCCCATCCCGCATTCTTAAATGAGGACCATTTCCGTAATTTGAAGCGTAAGCATTCAAGTTGGGTCGAAAAGTATAAAAAGTCATACTTATATTTTAATTATTTTGCATTCATTTTCAGAGCCTCTGATGCTTTCATGTGCAGGTACGACTCTGCTCACTCGAACTATTAACAGTCCAAGGTGATTCACATTAAGCCCAACAGAGGAAGACAGCACTTTCGGATCGGAATCGAGACATAAATCGGAAGAGATCTTAATCAACATCAAAGCGAAATATTATTACCAGCTCTTCGCTGGAGTAAAACATGGATTCGCTCTCAGAGGAAACATGGAAGTTGAGCATGAACGTAAGTGAGGATAGCTTATTCCACATAAACGGTCATTGAATGCATATTCATGCAGGCTGGGCTAAAGAACAGAGCGCATATGGGATCGTAAGCTGGTGGAATCGGTTTCTCAACTTAAATTCGACAAGTCGACTCTAAATCTATGGAATGAAATAGTTATACATATAAATAAATAAAGTCAATGCACATCTTCTAAACGGATGAAAAACAGCCTTCGATGAATTCAAAGGCTTTATCGAATGTATTACTCCAACGCTGTTCTGCATCGATCTCGTAATCAAAAGAATGCTCCATCTCATCACAGATTTCCAGTGTTGTAGGAACGCCGGAATCTTGGAGCAGCTGCGAGAGACTTTGCGATTCGAAAACAGGGACGGCAGTATCGTTAGATCCGTGGATGAAAAAGGTAGCAGGAAATGCTGAAGCATATAGTTGTGGAAATAGCTTCTGTTCTTCGGCAGAAAGGAAAGGCTTGATTAGTTCAATCTTCTTCGATCCTTTTTCATTGAGAATTTCGCGCAATGGGATGCTGAGGCTGGGTTCGTGTTTTCCAGTATAATAATCCAGATAAATGCCTAGCTGTAAAAATAGCCGCGCGAGTAGCATACGAGGATTGCTAGGATAGCCTGGAATAATGTGGTCCGGTCCATGGTATGTCAAGGGCGATTCGGATATTGGAGGTAAAATTTGTGAAGCGGGGTATAGAAATGGCTCGAAATCTGTGGTGTCTAATAGTTCTCGTCCTCTAAAGAAGGGTTTTGTTTTACGGATAAGATAGTGCGGTGTCTAGAAAGAACATTAAAAATTTAATTCATAGAAATTCCAGTGAGATGAGTACGTACAAAAAAGTCGCCTCCCATGCCATATAACGACAAAACAGCTTTAGGTTTTGGCTTGGCATGTACTCCAGCTACGTAGGCACACAAGCCTCCTGCACTACTGCCTGCAACGACGATCCTTTGCATATCAATACTGTCCGAGCGTCCTTGTACTTTGATCTTCTCGCTGATTTGACTATCAAGAAAGTGGAATAAATTAAGTATATCTTCTAAAATTTCAAATCCAGTAGCAGGTGGCAGCAGTCGATATTCCACAGAAATGAATGCAAATCCAGAGTTTATCGCTCGCTCTAGAACGATCGTATTCAGTCGACGAGCAGGTATGGCGGCCGCATTGACAAGCGAACGTAAGCGGAGAGAGTTGGGCGGTGACGATTAAATGACTGACTGTACATCCAGTGCGGAAACCAGGCCTTTCTATGTCCAACTGTCAAGCCTCCGCCATGAAAGTATATGACGGCAGGTCGAAGAACGGCTCCAGGACCTTCTTCTAACGAGCTTTCTAGAGGTGGAAGGTAGAGGTCTAAAGCCAGTTTTACTCCGGAACTTTCGTGGTAGATATACGTCGCAAAGCAAGATGGCGAGCCGTTCTGAGTCATAGCGAGCTGAAAACTACTTTGAAGTACTGTCGTAAGTAAAGAGTAAAGAGCAGATTCGGATCTTTGCGTATCATCAGGCATTTAGCGCCATCGCAAAGCAAACACGACATTCGGAATCACCGAAGATTTAATGCAAAATAAGTATAAAAAAAGAAACAGTGAAAGTGGAAGCGGAAGAATCTCGCAACTATATACATACATGTGCCATGCCACGCCACGCCACGCCTCGCGATACAGTACTAAAGTAGTACTCTCAATACAATGATTTTACATTAATTTTCCACCATAGCCATTACTCGAACCACTCTTCTTCAATACCCTCTCAGTAGCGAAAAGAATTTGATCGAGAATAGAGGCGATCGTTAGGACACCACCTACGATAGCACAGGTTCTGTCGAGTTTCATTAGATAATGTATTCGAAAGCAATTCAAGAACTCACGATGTCAAGAAATGCGCGAAGGACTGTCTTGTTTCCGTGTGGACAACGAGGATGGGTGAAATTTCGAAGTTGAAGAAAGCACCGGGCACGCCCTGGTTGCCGTGACTGAGATGAACACCTTGCCCTGTGCTGCCTTGGGCACCTTCTGTGAGGTCACGCTCGAATTGGGTGACACTGTATTGATGGGTGTTGACCTAACGCATGTTTAATACAAGAACATGCTTAGAGTAGTAAAGGACGTACTATTTGACCATCAAGAGACCTGAATTGGGTCGAGACGACCTTCAAGAAGTATTGGAACATGTATTGAGTTTTGTATGCCTATATTAGAACGTTGTTAGCATTCTATTATTTTAGACGGCAGAACTAGGCTTACATGTGCAACAGTGCCGACAAGAGGTTCAACATCGATACCCAAGCGTCTCTTCATCTCGGCACCGATGTTCTTCTTGTTCAAATCATACTCATCGTCACTCTCGAAAGTGAAGGTCTTAATGATGTGGCCAAAGTTATGGTGTTGACCATTAGTATCCTTAAGGTAAGGTACCAAGTCATGAACAGTCATAGAGTTGGTCATGAACGAACGGCCTGGAGAAAGATGGATGTTGCCGATGACCTTATTCACACGGATACGTCCAGAAACGTTGCAACCTTCAGCGGCTTGAGCCTTAATCTTCTCTGACCATCCTTCAGAAGCGCACTGTCATGATTGTCATCAAATACACTCAGAATTCAAAAGCACCTAGCGTACCTGATCAATAGCATCCGGGTTGCTAAAACTCCAGCCACGGTTAACATATGCCTGACGAACTTCCTCGCAGGTGTTGCAGCAACCACTTGCTGGTTCTGTTCCACCGTAGCAAGAACCACAGTAGTTCTCTCCTCTGCCAGCGACCGCTTTGTCCAAATCCGAACCCAGCCCAGCAGTGTGATCTTCAATAGCGTTGCCCTGAGGGTCCAAACGTGTCTTAATAATATTGTGCGTTAAATCCCGCTGCTGTTCTCCAGAAATATCCATGACATCCAGACTGAGAACTAGATAGGGCATGATACAGGGTTAGAACGGAGCTTTTCGATCAGGATGCAGGATTACTTACGGTAACACGGAACATGGTGGAAAGTGACATCTAGGTTGACGGTCAATTTCTCGCCTCTAGATTTGTCAACGATGATAGATGTATCCATGTTGACTCTTCGGTAATCAACAAATTCGATAGTCATGAAAGTTAGGATAATTGCCGCAGACAATAGTGTCACTGAGTAGACATTTCAGTTGATATTCGTAACTGGATATCCCAGGAAAACGTACGGAGTGCGCCAGTGCGAGTCTTGATCTTAACATCTTCTGAAGTCTGTTGCTGTCGTTAGCTAGCATACGACATAGAGGCTATCGACATGGCTTACTTTCCCGAATGCGTCAACGCCCTTGAATGAGATACCCTTCGCCATTGTAAACAACGACGATTAGACCGTAGATGCCAGTGAGAAAGGAGGAGAGGGAAGAAATGGAAAGAGCAAGGAGTGGATAAGCGAAGGTATACGTGGAGGTAAATTGCCTCCGGGAAGACTCCGTGTGGAAATTCGTCACGCGCTTTTTGGGCTGCTACATATGGACTGCCACGACAACGCTACCAGGTCTTCAGGACGTGTCTGGTTCTCAAACGATGTTCAATTTTTATGAATCAGAGCTATCAAGTGCTTTATCCGAAGTCAAGTTTGGAATATCTACGTTCCGAGTCGATGAAGACTCCACCACAGCTCATACAGCTGTTGCTGTCGTGGATTTGCTAGAGGGGCGTCAGATCAGAATTGGATTATCCGGTCGCGGTTATCAGGTGCGCATTTTCGAAGTTACGCCGTTTTTATAGTATTTATCCTGGCTTTTTTTACAGCTACTTGAAGGCGACAATGGCACTGTGTTTGAGGTTCTTGAAGGACTGCTGGGTTCCGTTAGCCCTCTCTTCCTTGAGCGGCAAGGTGCCGAACTCAGTGCTCGACTCTTCCAGGTGACGGATCAATTCCATCATGATGCGGAAGACCAGGCGTGAATAGGCTTGACGGAATCTTCGGTGGTTCACGCGAGCTCATTCTATGCGTCTTTATACCTTCTGGCCTCATATCTACGCATTATGAGGATTTTGGCATGGTATTGTAGTCATGCAACTGTTCTTTGGACTTCATATGATGCTTGGTTACGCAGATATAGTAATCTCTAAAGTTTATTGTATGTAATTTCGAATTTATCGGCACTCATTTGATCCAGAAACTTAAAATAGGAAGGCAGGTGATGCGCATGATTGTCGTGTATGAACCAATGAAGAACTCATAACAGACTGAGCGTTGGCAGGCGGAGACCTGCGATGGCTGTCGCTAACGCAGTACTGCCCGCTGGAAGAAGCAGGAAAATGTGGTAATATAACTGGATAAACGTAAACTGAGTACATTGCGAAGGTGCTACTGGACATGACTCGGACAGTAAGAGAGAGAAGCAATGAAGTCACTATCGCTACTGGATCAGATGCCACGGGATGAACGAAAAAAAAGGAAACATCGAAGCCAGGAAAGGAAAGTGGATTATGGGGAAAGGAATTAGGCACGCTCTTGACCAAGACCAGCAAGGAATGACATATAGTACACGGTGATCGGAAATGCGTTCCTGCCCTTCTCCTAATAAGCTACGGATCCATTCGTTATTAGCTGGTCAGTCTCCTAATTCTGCTATGCCTGTCGGATATCCTTATATCAGCTACAAGGATGGGGTTCCCGCTTGCTGCTCAAGACGACAGGTTATTGCATTCATATCACTGTTTGTCGACCCTCGCAGGATTGCTTGTAACTTGGTTCCCAATCTCAGACCAATATGACACCCAATAGCAACCTGTTTGACAAGCAATGTAATGTATTGACTGATTCAAATTATATAACAATGCTTAGTGGTCTGCATCGGCCTCTGGCACACCTCATAGGTGCAAGGTTACTAGGATCATAAGGATCTTGAACTGTTTACAACTGGAAGAATGTCTATCCTCAATATCGATGTCGATTTGATCCAGCAAGGTGAGAACACCTTCAATTGTAGCTGAATTCTAACCCAGTCTGTATCTAGGCTTGGATACACAATCCTCTGTCGTTGCAGCTCTAGCCTTTCTTCTATATGACTATAGTACGTAACACCTATTGAAATCTATCGGCGAAGTTCTCACTTCAACGCACTGGCAGTTCTGACACTCGATGCTGAGGCGAGCTAAACCTTCTCGATTTGAATTTTTCTCGCCAACGCAATTATCTACTATTAGGTGACTTTTATTTGGCGAAGTGGTGGACTAAATTCTCCTTGGACCTGGCTATTCCTTTTGGTGAGACTATGTTTTCCTTCCCGAATAAATATTTTTATTTTTTGCTTTTTTTTTCATGATCAAGAATCGTTACGTTGGACTTCTCTCAGTAACATTCGAAGTAATAGGTCTGGAATCATTGAATTTCTCTTCCGTTTTCCCTTATTGATCGAGGGCTTTATACTAGGGATTCTCATGGACTTCGGAGACGCGAATATAACCCAAGTAGGTTGCTTTTTTTTATAGCAAAGTTGAATACTGATTTAGAACCTTTCACAGTTGTGAGTCCTCTGCGTCTAATTTGGTGATTCGTTTCCTGATGGATATCCTTCAGTTGCACAGTATTTTTCTGGTGGGAAGGATTATGGTACGTTCTTCAACACTTTCAATGTAAATAATCCCAATGAAGTAATGAAGTGGTGTAGGGGAGTCCTTTCGGTTTTACTAGTAGACAGTACGTAAATCAACGAGTAAAATTTAGCTTGACGCTAAATTATTATGAATCTATCTAGTCATTCTTCAGTCAAAGGTCAGATTTCACTCGCAATTATCAATTTGTCAGAGTCCATGACGGCTATTTTCCCTTGAATAGATATACGCAGTCTACAATCGCAACAATACCCTCCTATTATTCCTCGTTCCTCTCTTCATCTTGGTGGGAGCATGGACGGTTGGATCCCTTGTCAAATTTATGCTAGAAAACACCAACACAGATAGTCTTGAAAGTCTCATTGAAGAGTTCAAGTTTAGGAACAATGGTCAATTCGATCTCACGCCTTTAAAAGGATGCTTCTCCATCGGAAGGTCATTCCCTTTCTGGCTTTGGATCGCACCTCTCGCGTTTGAAACACTACTTTGTCTGTTGATGGTTAACAAGGCATGGGAGATATATAAACAGGATTGGAGGAGCCCATTACTCAGAGGAATTGTCGTAGACAGGCGAGCTTTCATGCTAGTAATTATAAGCAAACTCCATTAGTATGCTAACTTTATAGCGTAGTATCTTGTATTTCTTACCGTAAGTCTCCTATCTGTACTACAAGCTGGATTCAAGCTTAGATATCACTAGGATATTCTCACTTCTCTTGGGAAGCTGTCTATTATGGTCGATTGAGAACAAACGGTTGAATAACTTGGTCCAGTTGACAGCTCCGTAAGTGCGGTCTCTCTCTCTAGCAACATCCAGTTCTAATGTCGGTAACATAGATGGGTGACTGCCATCCCTTCTGCGTTAGGCAGTCGGCTCCTTCTCAACATCCGAAAGGAAGTTTCTAAAGCAAGATCGAAGTCTCCAAGTGAAGTGATTGTACTTAGGACCATTGAAAGTACCTAGCTACATGTAAATCTATGTATGATTATAGTAGAAAGCAAGAGCCTGAGTCTGAGCGCTTCATTTTGTGAAATCTTCTGAGATGTGACTTGAGGTATAGCGGTGACCCATAATCGAGTGAGATATAACGTCGTTGGAAATTCAAAATTATTAACACCAGTGGGGGTAATTAATAATATGAGAAAATCCCTGTATTTATGAAAGGGAGGTACGAGGACCGCTGATGCAACGCTAGTCGTATATGAGCCGACACGTTCCCTAGAAGAGTGTCTTTTGGAAAATCAGCCTGAAAATTCGGCATAACGAGGTGTTTAGAGCTGAATCGAATACATCATAAAAGGAAGAATCCGAGAAGTTCTGAGCTCTACAGGCTTCCCAGCCGGAAACAGCGCTACATGGACCTAGCGCCCGCCTGCAACCTGCCACATCAAAGTCCAACGACAGTCCGACGGTCAACGTTCGACCCAAAATTTTCCTACTATGTTGTGTCCCCTTCGGGGTGACACACGAAAAAATTGGAACGATACAGAGGTTAGGGGTTAGGTGTCACTCCCTGGAAAGGATTTTTTATCGTTTTAACACCGTCTCTCGCCGTCGTCGCCATTCCTCGCTGCCATTCAACCCCATAATATTTTGGTAAATCCTTTCTATTGTGTATTTAATTTTGTATCTAATTTTTGGCAAGTCTAATTATCCCACGCTTGGCTTGTCACCGTCGTGCACAGCCACCGTATCACTTGGCGACACTGCTAATCGTCCGTCACTTCGTCATCATTCGCTGCTCACCGTCCACACCACTGCTGGCCGTTCTATCGCCGTAGCCATCCATTCACCTTTACACACAGGAATTCTCCCACGTGTCGCGTCCGTCGTTCTCGTCACCATTGGTCCCTCGCTCGTTGTCTCCCTTCCCGCTCTTCGACCCCGTCCATATTATTGCCCATATCATCCATCCTGCCATTCGCTTCGTCTACCGTCGCCGTCCTTTGCTTTCTCCCGCTATCGTCTCCTCTGTTCGTCATGTCCCTTTCGCTCGCACCACTGTATTGTCACCCGCAACGCTGCGCTATACAGCCTCTTCCACCTTCGAATTCGCTTTTTCACGTC
Organism: Sphaerobolus stellatus SS14; assembly: GCA_000827215.1. Classification (NCBI taxonomy): domain Eukaryota; kingdom Fungi; phylum Basidiomycota; class Agaricomycetes; order Geastrales; family Sphaerobolaceae; genus Sphaerobolus; species Sphaerobolus stellatus. The sequence goes on from KN837080.1 coordinate 1,281,964, forward strand.
TATGGGAGCAGTTTGGTTGTGGACATCGCTGCTGGAGTTTTGAAAGAATATCATTCTGTTGCTCTACCTGGTGTCTATTAGTCCTTTAAGCTTCAAGCTCAAAACAAATATTTTCAATTTTACAATCGAATGACCTACAAACTATAATAAGTGCCTGACCAGTGCATCGTTGAACACTGATTTTCCGGTGCTGCTGTGGATCCACTATGGACGCGTCGCAGGCGCTCGTGCGTGGGCGGGATCAACTTTCTCGACACGTCGCGTTTTTTCCTTCCCTCCACCTCCCTGCTACCCACCATCACCATCACCACCATGAGATGTGCTCCTCGTGCTAGAAGAACCCAAGAGCAAATCCTCGCTGACCGTGGTAGAATGGACGAGCTGCTGGAACGTCAAAGGCGACCACGACGATCGTGTTGTGTTGAAAGAACTCGCCCTTCCGACAATCGTCGCTCAGACGAAAATCCGAAATACCTTCATTAACTATCTCAATATGTGTATTAAAAGTTGCCCCAACTATCTTACTAACTCCGGATACATGATCCTTGAGGACGTTATCAAACCGAAGGCCCCCCAACCACCCGAGCGTAAGTCAAGCCACATCATTTAGCATGAACTCATGTCTTCTCTCAGTTCTCCTGTGTGGATTTCTCGACTATATGGCACGCGTTGGTCAGGGGAAAATTGATGACAACATCACTGTGACAACTCTCTGTAACAAAGTAGGCCTATTTATCGGAATGGTAAGCTTTCAACGCATCATTTTACGTGTATCCAACTGGAATTGATATCCTCAGTACAAGCGTCTTGCTGGAAATATACTGGACAACGCAATAACCCAGAAGATGATTACAGTGAGCCTATATGCACATGTATCAGCCCCATGACTCATCTATGCTTCCAGTACGCGAAGGGAGATTGTGCAACTCGATTCAAATTATAGACACGCGTCCGCAACAAGCCCACTGCCGATGGAGTTGGTGTAAGACTTCTACAATCGCAACTGTGGGCATGGGATGACCTTATTCCCTCCACACGCATGGTATATCTGCTTCGTATCAGGTTTATGCGCTACTGTTTCTTATATATGCGTCCTTTTACAGCTTAGACAGCTATCCACCTTCATTTCTTTGGCATGCGCGTCTGCAAGCCGACCAGGCACCATCGTCGAACCATCCGGCTATGCGAATTCTAACGAAGCCCTTCAGTACCAAGTGTGTATATGCGCTAGTTCTCCCATGTTTCATATAGCTCACTGATTTCCTAGCATATCGAGTGGCATATCCTGCCATCACAACACATTGCCCCCGACTTCTCAGGTCCGTTCCACATAGCGGTAACTCTTGACGGCGATGAAATCGTTATGCGTGACTTGTCCGAGTGGCAAGGCGAGGAACCCACTTTCGCCATAAAAATTACCTACAATCTCCTAAAGGGCAAATGCAAAAATAAAGGAGAGTTGTACATTATTCGCATGTTCCTCATTATTATTCTTTACTTAATATTTAATATTGACAGCGTCGGGTTTGTGATGAAACTAGAAGTGATTGAAGATACGGGTCTCTGCGCCGTCACCAATTTATTGCTGCTCGCTCTGGAGGACGGCGTATTTGAGGTCATTCATAACCTCAACGACCTATTTCTGCTCATGTCCAAGACACCTACCTCCATTTCGCTACGCGTCAAGGAGGACAAGCTCGACCTGGTCCCCCCCAGGGCGTACGTTCCACACACTTGGTCAATCTCACCCGACCGCGCGCTGAAATATGATGCTCTCCTTTACCAACTTCAAAGGTTGGCCCTCCGTACTGGTTTCAGGGGTTAGTCTCAAAGTATATTGTCCGTCAAATCTCTCACTTTGCTTTTAGTCGTTTTTACTCTGACCTGTTTCCGCCGAATGGCGGCAAACCTCATCGAACGGAGCGGCCTAACTGCGGAGCAACGTAACCAGATAATGGGTCACGAAGCGACCTCTAGGATATTTGTACGTAGTCTTTTTACTTCGTATTTAATGACTTATATATTGACCCAATCACAGTCTCGCTACCAAAGCACTGTCGTTCACGGTGATTTCCAAGGAATTGCAATGGGGAGAGCATCAGTAAAGTTAGCAAATGCTATAGTTGCTACTATAGCGATTATAGCAACTATAACGCCACTAGCTCCCATACTTTGTTGACAGCTGTGGTACCTTCCATAGCACTACCTTCAGACGCCTCGTTCGAGCATTCCTTCTATTATAAAAATATGTGAGGTGCCAATAAATATATTTTAATCCGATACATTGATATTATAACGTAATATTGACATTATCTCCCTGCTGAAGGGCGGGATCATCATCTACGATGGACGGCTGCTATGGAAAAATAAGCGCCATGGTCAGGTTTCCTGATGAAGGCAGTCTCTGGAAACCGTTGAACGCCGATAAGATGGCCCCCATCACCCTTTCGGTCGGAAAGACAAAAGCGATTTGGAATCAACCCGACATTAAGCAGATGATCGATGTTCAACAATCCGTACAGTAGATTTGACTATGGATAATTGCAATCAAACTGATATTTATTGATAGGCTAAACAAGTTGCAATCGCCGTTCACGGTAGTGTCGCTGCCGCAGACGGTACTCCCGAAGGCGACGCATATCACCGAGCATCAAAAGATGCTAATAACGCGTTTTGTCATTACCACCGAGTGGCATTTAGGAAGGAGCGCGAGGAATGATTTGCGACAAAAGACCAAAGGATTACGGATTCACTGCGGGAGCAGGTATGTTCATACGATTATTTATTCAGTCCATAATCTAACACTATGTACAGAATGGCGCCCCCGAGGCCGATGATTGTGTCACTACATTCTTGCCAGACAACGATGAGCAAGACATTGATAATCTTGATCTCGTAGCGCGCTATGAAGCGTTTGGCTATATCGACGCGAACAACCTGACCAGCCAGCAAATGACGACGATCCTCGAAAGCGGCGCGATTGAAAATCTCTTGAATAATCATCCCGAAATTTTGGGAGAAAACGACCCAGAATAAATCGACAATATCGAGAACGAAGCCCAAAAGGACGTTCGGACTAGAATATCGCTGAACGTGGCAGCAGAATATGATCCGTCATGTCATCATTATCCACCAGATCTTTAGGGCCTGCTCTTTGGTCGCTCGCTTTAAAATTATTAGAATCCTTCAAGATCTTCCGGCTTTAAAACGGATTCCCAAGTTGCGTTTGATTCCGAGTACTATCGCGGAGAGGCTCCAGAAAAAGACATGACGTGTCCCTTCGATAATAGAGATTTAAAGTGAGTATACTCGATTGTTCATATTCATCGTTTCTCATGGGATATCATACAGATTCATGACTGGTTCTCAAAGAGCGTTGCATCTGCATCAATGCACAAGGAAAGCCAAACAAGAGCAGGCCAACCAGCTTCAAAGACGCAGTACCCGTAACCTGAAGTCTGTCCGTGGGATGGCTGTGAATTTTCTTTGAAGGATTACACAAAGTGGCAAATACATTTGGAGAAACACTTTTACCGACCGTTACGCCAGGATGGATCGACGGTATGTAACATCAATGGCTGCGGGGATCGGTGAGTATTTATTTAAGATCTCAAGGTTCCCCGCGTGATGATGAACCGTGAGGCAGATTTTCCAATTTGGATGTCATCCGAGAACATGTTCACGAAGAACACAATTTGGCAATCGAAGCTACAAGCTTTTTCGAGTTCTTTTTCTGGTGCCACGATTGGTAATGTGGCTTAGTATCATTCTTGACGCATTTGTTTCATGATCACTGTGTAGGTTTATGGATCCGAACGAATGGACCTATCACCAGCAAACCCATCTCGAAGACAAGTACGCAACGCGGGAACTCCGTCAACTTGAAGCGAACAAGCACCTCGGCGGAAGCCTCTATGCCAGCGTCACAACTGTTCCGGCGCCGTGTCCATTTTGTTTAGTTGAAACTGATACTAGGATTGAAACCAAGATGCACCAGTTCTGAAGTGTGATCCTTTTTTAATGTACATTTTCTAACTTTTTCTATCTTTCAGATTTGGTTGTGCGTCTCATCTGAAGACTCATTACTAAGGAGCACTATCCAGGCTTCCTCGAATAAAAAGACAACTTTTCCTGCCCGCTCTCGTGCCAATCTAGCGACTCTCTAAGTCTCCTTGACCTATACAATCATCTAATTCTAGATCATGAAATACCTCTAGGCGGAAAACCCAGCGGCAAGAAGCTCTCCAGCGGCAAATGGGCTTCAGTCACCTTGAAGACCCTCGCCGAGTTCACAAAAAGCCATAAACGCAAAGAATTTTCACCCTCGTCTTCCCCAGAACTGTCAATAGTGGGTTACGGATTCACCTTGTATTATTTTGACTTGAAGTATTCTTTGCCCTTTCAATTTTCAAGTCGAAGAAGAAGAGTAAAATTGCGCTACAAGCCACAAGCTCTTAACTCAAAAGAAAACCAAAATCGCTAGACTGCAAGTCTCGTTCAATCTCGTTCTCGCTCTCGCTCTCGCTCTAGTTCTTGTTCTTTGCTTTCTCTGTCCTCGATGCTTTTGGATTCTCCGCTCTCAATGATTTCTAATAGTGTTTAAATTCAGCAACCTCTATTCTCTTATGATAGAGTCAAATACTACTTTGTAATTCATTATAATCCATGAAAATCCATCTGTTATGTGTTGCTCTTATATGTCTCGGCGGTATTACAACAAAGTCCCATTTATTAGCATGGCCCCTGCACAAGGATGACACGCTTCTCCAGAGTGGACGACCTTCGGGTCGCAATATTTATTTTATTCGATTTTCTTGCATTCGACGCTCAGGCTTTACGCGGTGCTTTCTTTCTTTTCTGCGACTTTCAATTCTCCTAATTAAAAAATTGAATTGAATTTAAGAAAATAAATATCACCACCGAAAGTCGTCCACTCTGGAGAAACGTGTCATCCTTGTGCAGGAGCCCAAGCCTTCTCCGACAGACCTCCAACCCTTAATCTTACGAAATTTTTGAGAGCTGACTTCTCGCATTAATCCGCAGCAAATGCATAATCAAAACAATAGCATACTCCCATAAAATATTATTTTTACCCCCCTCCCCTCCCCCCTCCCTCTCCTTTCCCCAGCAATCACCCTGCCGGGCCCGAATGCTTGGAGAACTTATCGACTCACTGACAGCTCGCTTCATATATGTTCTATTATGGTTGCGAATTTTAGGTGTTATAAAATTCCGCATATTACGTTATAAAGAGTAGATTTTTGCTTTAGTACAATACATGGACGGGTTGAGAAGGCAGTATCGCCAGGGAAATCGTGATGAGCAACCCAGAGAGCTGAGGCGGCTGGGATGATGACCATGCGGCACACTGGGTCCTCCCTAGAAATCCACTTCATCAAGATTGTCAGTATAATTTTCGTATGGCATACTTGGTTTCCTTACACACCACCTCCATTAAATCCGCCGCCTCCAGATCTTTTTTTTACCGCTTTTTTCGACGAGTTTTTTTATTTTTATTTTTTATATCCATTAATGTCTATTGGGGCGTTGCCCTATGTAAGACAAATTTCGTTGCGAAATACATGCTATTTCGACGAGTTTACTTGCGCAATGCCCGGGCTAACACTATGGCGATAGGTCAGGGTGTTATCACGAAGTTGCGACATTGCAGAAGCAATCAAATTTCCTCGTTTAGTACAAAAATCTCCCAGGTATCTTTGCCCAGCGCATCGAATAAGAAGGAAAACCCAATTCTGGTGGTGCCAGGTTATCGATATCAAAATTTCCAGAGAGGTGGGGGATATATCTGGTGCTTAACTGAGAAAGGGTTACGGAGAGAAAGATGAAGCATTAATAGAAGAAGAAGAATCCCTAGACAAGCAGCGGACTGAACGACAGGCCTTTCGCAAATATTAAATGCTAAGCGAATGTTATACCACTAAACCACATGCCCTTGTTAGCGACGGCAAGATACGGTGGTGTCGGCCTCATTTCCATAAAATCACTGCAGTTAAACATGTTATTTATAATGATGATGAAGTTTAATAAATGTGGGTTTCTTTGGAAGGGAATCTATGAACCGGAATGAACTTACAGACACTTGGCGTGACGTGACCCTGATCACGGCCTTCTACTCTGCATCGCTCCAGTTTTTTCGGATGTCAGGCACTTTTACTCCGCACAAATTTCCGAATCTACCACAGTGAAAATCCACGTCGTTTCTAGAATTTAAAATTGAGAAATAAATCACGAGTAAGTTCTTATCATCCATTGATGTAAGTGGAACTGACTTAGGATGCAGATCAGTCTTCAAGAGCGGGGCGTTGTTAGTCTACGATTTGAGCCCAGCTACGATACACAAGGTGGGGTTTTCTTGAGATCCAAGTACCCACTCTTAGCCTTGTTTTTTTTTATCAGACTAGTGGACATTCTCCTCTTGCAATGCGAATGTCATAGGAATGATTCATTTGAAAAATATTATACTTTAAACAATTTAAATACTATGTTAATATTCTCGAATGAAATGAGATAATATATTCTATAGATCTATACACGAGAGGTAGGAATGTGAAGCCAGACATTCGGCCAGCAATGATGCAACCGTACTTCCGCGGTATGACTTAAACCGGTGAAACACAGAGCCCGACTCATCCAACACCATCATGACCACTCGCAACCTCCTCCTCCAAGCGGCCCAAGGTCTCTGCAACGATTTCGCATCAAGAAAAGACTTCGATATCCTCCTATCACACTTCTCTCCCTCTCCCGACACTCAAGCAATCGAATACGGTGAGAAACTATTCGCGCCATTCCTCGGACGAACCTTCGAAGGTCCAAAGGGTGTCCGAGAATACTTTTGCACCTTATCCCAATATCTCCAATATGAAAACATGCGATTTAACGAATATGTCGTCGATGTGGAGCAGAAGAAGGTAGCGGTGGTGGGACAAGCGCGGTTCACTTGGATTAGCACAAGGGAGACGTGGGATGAGACTTTCCAGTATGTGTTGGATTTTGACGACCAAGGGAAAGTGAAGAGATACCAAGTGTGGGCTGATTCGGGGGCTGCTTATTTGGCGAGAGAGGGACGGTTGGATTATATTCGCAGGCACGAAGGAGAGCTTCCACTATGAAGAGGTGGTTCACTGTACGCATATACCCATGTATTTGAGGCATGAGCCATTACTAACATGTTATTTGACTTAGACAGTCGCCATGGGTTATAAAGAGTAATCAAAGTCAATGGACCATCGGCAGAGTTAATTATAAAAATGATACATTGCAGAACCCAATTGGGTTCCTCTCTTACAAAAAATAAAATTCGACATCTCTCGAATACGTCCTTCCAATAAGGCTTCAAATCGATATACTCTTCTCAGCGCCAACCATCTTCCTGAGCTCTCCTTCTAAGCCATACCTCGCTAATCTCAACAGAATGGGAATCCAAGAAATCATTGCTCGAAGAGGGACTCGAAATAGCTTGATTTCTTCTGGACTTGGAATTCATGTTCGAAGGTGAAATAGTTGCGTTTTGAAAAGGTGAGGTACCAAGAGGAGAGCATGGAGTGCAGATGACGGCTCCTGGAGAAGAACATCGGGGAGAGAATACTGAAAAGCAAGAATGATCATACCTTTAGGAGCAGAATAAGCTGATGTGCGAGACGTTGACGGGAGATTTCTCGTTTTAAGAGCACGCTTAGAAGCAAGGGAGGGACAAGGAAGACCAGTTGGAAGGCGGTGAGATGGAGTCAAAGCGGCGGCAGGCATTTGCGGGAAAGGTATAGTTTTACTCGAACGATTCGGCGGAAGTGGTTTTCCAAATGAGATTTTGTCGGTCATTTTTGGGGTCGTGTGTTGCGGAATGAGGGAGATATTCTTGAGTGCAGAAGTATCGCAGCGTTTCCCATGGAATTCGTATTCCACTAGATTTGCCAAGTCAACCGCTAATTCTTCCAAGTTTCTACCTTCTCGTACGTCCATACGCCAGCGTCTCAAAGTGCGCAGAACGGGTATCAGCATTATATGGTTTGATTCTTCAGTATTTCTTTCAGTGCAAACCAAGAATAACGCGTCTTCAAGAACGTGGCAAATGTCGAATAGGAACTTTGCCGTAACTCTCCATGGGATATTCAACTTGATGATCACCAATAAGGATCGATATAATCGTATACTAGGCAAGAGAGGCTGCGCATAGTCGTGTTTGAAGTTGGAATTTTCTTGTTCAAAATAGTAGCTACTACTGTCGAACCTCGGTTGCGCGTTTGAAAACAAATTTTGCGGCATAGAGAGTGGTCTCTTCGATATCCTTTCCATATCTTTCACTATTTGGATCGCGTCTGGGGCTGGGATGTCTCGCTGAACCATGTTCGTATGCTTATCGAAGGGAGAGGACAAGTTTAGGAGATACGCCCTGTCACACGTAACACCGTGACAACTACGTCATGGTGGCTAGAAAGTCCTCGAATTCTGCCCTGAATATATATAAATGATGCCGCCCTGACAACTCCCTCATGAAAGACTCCCAACTTGTCCTCCCCGTAGAACTTCTCATCCACATATTCCTCTATGTTACGACGGATCCGGCAGACGCAGCAAGGCTTTGCAGGGTATCGAAATGGGTTCATGATGTCGTGGAGCCCGTGCTCTATCGTGTGACAGCACTGAAGAGGCCCTCTTTGATAGATATACAGCGACGAGTTGCCAATAGTACTTCTCGCAAGCATATTCGTGCTTTGGGGATCGTATATGGTCCGTTGGAAATAGATAGAGGGGCCATTGACGGACCTCCGCTAAATAACATTCGTAGCTGCGCCACGGATGGGACCAATTACAAGGAACTCTTGAACACAAGCGAACTCGAGGAGCTGCACGTATTCATGACCAATTTCCATTCCGCCCGAGGCCATATCCACCGGCTAAAGAAACTTCAACTCTGCTACCTCCTGCACGCTCTGAACCGCGCCCAGGGGCCTAGCCCGCAAGCAATAAGCAGCGTTCTAGAGTTGAAGAGCTTGACGCATGTCGCGTTTTCTATCCGCGAAGATGCCAAATTGTCGGGCATTGTCCGAGCAGTAAAGATGATCTTAGAGCATAAAGGCTTGTTGATTATGCTTGTCCGCTTATTCCGCAGCACGAGCTTAGTCTTACTGGGTGGGGCAGCAGAATACGAGTCGGTAGAAGGTAGATTGGCATCGATAAAGGATCCTCGCCTTTTCATACAGCGCGTAGACGTGGATGCAGATCCAGAAGCGTTATTGGACGAATGGGAAAGGAATGCCAGAGCAGGGAAAAGCATATGGGATCTGGCAGAGGAGAAACTGGCCGGACGACGGGTATCGGTTAGACATATTTTCTGATCTAATTTGACGGCCATGTATATTAGTGTCTGCTTCTGTTTGCCATATACCTTGAAACTCACTTGTGTCATTCAGAAGTTTGTATGGTATAGTTGTCATGTCTTCTTGATGTTTAATCCGTACTTATACATTTGCTCCAAGCTTTGATTTCTGCTCATTACTTGAAAATATTTATCAAAGGAAGTGGAGCAAACTAGCGTCTAGTCCCGAAAAACCAATTTTGACGAGACTCCACGTGGATGTTGGCAACAGCATCGAGCCAGGCCTAGATTCAATGTCGTCCAAATGAGAATTGATTCTCTGTCACAAAGGGAACAGAAATCGGCAAAATAGTTCGGCCAGGGCTTGCTTTCTCGACCTTTCGACGACCTGCCAGCTTGAGCACCCGACTTCACCAGACATATGTCGCTGGACCCATCTCAGCAGTGTGCTTCCAGAAACGAAGATAAGGATATAGGATCAAGATGAACGTGAGTACGGCATTGTTTTCTTCGTTTATTGAATCTTCTGCGTAGGTGAATGGACGAGCCTGTTGCCTACGCGTCGGAAGCGATACAGGACAGAGCTGGAACCTAGGAAATTTTTGAGAAGCCAACTTCAAACTTCTGTTGTTAAATGTTAAACGGCAATTGAAACCGAAGAATTTCAAGTAACGTGCATTTTTTGTTTCCATAGACTCGCAGCTTTGCGAAAGGTACAAGAGGTGGTGTCGACTGCAGGACTTTGAGACACGACACCCCCCGTCATGGAATTCTTGCTTTTATTCAGTAACATCGATATTGTCATCATACAAAACATTGCCTTTGGTAAAAATCGTCGAATTCCTGTTGTACTCAAATCCGTGATTATTTGTCATATTTATTTATTGTGAGTGTGCACACCTCTAGTACGTTGCTCCTATGACTCACTCTCGATGCTCCAAGGAGCATCGGTGTAGCTCATCACAGACGGCCTCCGGTTCCTACTACAGGAACGCATTGCTGTTGGAATTTGTTCCCTGTCCTCTTCCTCACGTCAACATCGTCGATGTGGGACCCGGCGAAACGTTTCGTCGGTGGAGCCTCTCTTGACCTTGTGGCTGTAATCACGCCACTAATTTGGGAATGATACGTAACTGCCTGTTGCGTAGATTAACCGCTTTTGACTCCAAAAATGGCCTGATGCTAGAGACCTGCGTGAGTTCTTCAATTCCTGTTGAATGCATTATGACGACCAGCTTCTGCCAGTTCTGCTATAGAAGCTAATTAAAACTGCTGCGCAGGTGACACATGGAGTCCGAGTCAGGAGATAAGTGGATAAAGCGCATTTATCGGAACTCACCTGGCAGAAAAGGACACCAAGTAGGACTTTCTTGTCGATGGACTGACGTAGAGTGCGGAAATGCAGCATGGAGTGAACGGCGCTTATCAATAGAAAACAACCGGCTTAGTGGCTACCTGATGACTGTCCATTGCGCTAGATGGTCTTCCGAATTCTTGGCCCACCTTCAACATGCGTCAGGTTATCACCTATGACGCTTGCAAATTTTGTGGAAACATGGCTGTATTATTGCTATCGTTCATCAGTCCTTCCTACTATATAAGGTCCTGGCTCGCTATGCACACTTGAGTCTGAGTATGCCTGATACTGCCCCAGACCCTCCTCCTGTAAGTGTTTTAGTTACCTCCATGGAGCTTTAATATACTGAATCTATGTCCTCGCAGTTCATTTTTCGAGTTCCCGGCGAACTCATGCGCAAGTTTTTCCAGTATCTTTTGCCAGGACTCCGTGATACAGGAACTCTCAGATATCCCTTTAACCAAGGTGATTCCTCTGATCTGCGCAGTTGTCGTTTAGTTTCCCGCAGGTTCTACGATATCGCAACACCCTTATTCTGGAGGCGAGTGAATCTCGTTCTTCCAGCTTTCAGGAACGAAAATACTACAACGATATCTCAGAGCAGGGCTCGGTTAACTAAAATTTCGGCATTAATGTCTTATATTGTGCAAGATCGTGAGGTTCACGAGAGTGTACGACTTTTGTCAATCGTCTCAAATGGAACATCCTACCAGGAAGATACTGCTCGCAGAGTGGCATTAGGTTTGTCGTCTCTTATTACACGTCTAACGAACCTTCGAGTACTCGGCTTGCACGATGCTGCAATGCTTCCTTCTACAGTGCTTGCGGATATTCTCCTATCTCCATCTTTGCGTGCTGTCCGACTACAAGGAATTGACTTTACGAATGTTAGTGCAGACAGGAGATTATCCAACCCCAATGTCAAGCAATTAGGGATCCATCGCTGCAGGAGAGCCGAACGACTTCACTCCTTAATGCCTTCTCTGCGGGTTTTTGACGGCCAAATGGATGATACGAGCGCTGCTATGCCCGCCTGGCCTTCTTTGGAGGAGGCTTCGTTTCAAGTGGACCATCCCGGGTGGGATCATGCTGCGCGGACATTCACGGTAAGCATGAGGGCCAAAACTTAAAGAGAGCCCTATGTCTCTTTCTCAAGCTTGCCCCCTATCGCATGCTTATGCTCTCCGGTTTATATAGGCGTGGCGGCATTCTCGACGAAATCTACCCCTTTCCTTGACGGAACTGATGATATGCCAGTGGCATTTTAATCCTAAAATACGGGATCTGGATGCGATTATACGACCCTTCATTGGAAACCCACTCACGAAATTAATTGTATTTTACTTGGAGGAGCCTACGACCGCGAGTCTTGAAAACATCGTGCGAGTATTCCCCAAACTGAAGGAGCTATCCTTGCTGAGCGACGAAGAACTTGCCCACTGGCCAAACGATCTTGTAAGAGCTTCTACCTCTATATGCGTGAAAGCAACTTATCTGGATACCTAGGAAACCTACGGCCGTACTCTAAGCCAGCTCCAGGACCTTCAGCTTCTTGAATGGAATTACTACGACGATGGAGACGGTAGTGTTGATGTTTTCGGAAGTTGGGATGTAGTCAGTGAGGAACGGCTTGGGGAAATAGTTCTCTCGCTGGCGGAAACCTGCAGTAACTTGCGCAAGGTCAACTTTTGCCTGGTCGTAGATGGCCTAATGGAGATCGCCGTGGCTAGAGATAGCGAGGGACACACGGGCACACTGCCGCCTGTCTATTGTGATTCTTGGGTCTACTGCACATCTGCCTGGAAGCCAGGAAATTTTTCAGACATATGATCTCCCTAGCTTCTTCCCTCTTTTGACGACCGTACGAACCAACCCTCATTCGGCTTCCTGAATGGGCTCCATAGATACACGTTTGGAGTCCGCGAAACCCCTATCACCGAGTTTCCCTTTCTTAATACCCAATCATCGGCTTCATATTCACGCCAGTAGCCTTCAACCTTTACCCCATTGCCCCAATCTTTTACCCCATTACCCCAACCATGTAGCAGCTTCATGCATCGATCTTTTTCGCTTTTCTGGACTGTAGCCTTATTTTCCGACCTAGAGATTCACGATGTCGGCTATCCTCTTCTTCTGCGCTTTGGATGACCCCTTTGACTCATGCACGTTATTAAAGTCGAGCCTAATAGGACGTATATTCCTTGGATAATAAAATGTTGAGATTTATGTATACGTAGATCCGTTCGGATCAGTCATACGAGCTGCGCTTGCTTCTATCAAAGCTTGCTTGTTCAAACAACCGTTCTACAGGTTACACCAAACGCGGAAATATGCAATCGGACGATGAAACAGCCGAATATATCTCGGGCCCGGGAAGTTACATGAGTAAGTATTATAACAAGAATATGACAATTATATAAACATACAAACTCATCGCCGCCGGAACCTGACTGTGCTAGTGGTTTGCTGGAATCTTGACGTTTCCCTGCGGAGTCGCCTAAAATTATAAAAGAGAGAATGATGAGCAAACGATAATTTTCTTTTCTGGTTGACGGGAAGTACCTTGCAGCCCTTTCACGTTCAATTTCTCTTCGCTCCACTTCTTCAGCTGTCAATTCTTCCAACTTCGTTCCCCATTCTTCCATATCACTCCAGTCCCTGAATACGCTTTTAAGCGGTCTGGGACCTCTTCCTTCTCCTCGTCTTCCAAATCCACTACCCATCCCCAAACCCGTCTTATCCTTAAGCAGACTCATTCCGCTTCGATCACGGGGCTTCTCCCTTTCTTCCTCGCCGTCGCCGGTAGACGCTTCTCCTACACTAATAACATTCCATTCAATCGCATCTCGTTTATGCCGTAATATCTCCTCATGAACGGCATGTGCTATGAGGGGAATCGATTCACCGCCTAAACCCAGGTCGCAGCATAGAGTACGCGCGAATTCTTCAGGAGTCAAAGGTGACAGGAGATCCCATTCGATGTGGTCTGATAGATGTTGGGTAGCTATTTGAACATCGATCTGAAGACGGGATATGAGTAAGTTCGACGAGAGAAGCATATTAGAACATATAAACATACTTCGAGGATAACTCGACAATCTGGGACTTCTTCACCTGCTACCGCACGATACTCTTCTCCTAGCAGTTCCCATTCCTCAATTTTAGGCTCGCCAGGATCCAAATTGGTCACACTAAAGAATGGTGCAGGATCTTCATTCGTTTTTGGTTGCGGAAGTGGCGGTCGAAGGTCCATGCTTGCAACTCCTTCCCATTCCTCTATCTGTGCTCGTATGGCTCCCTCAACCTGTTCAGCATAGGGGACAATGGGTAGATCAAGATCCGCGCAGAATATCTTGGCGAAGGTGGACGGAGAAATCAATTGTTCGTTGAGATTCCAGACAAAGGCGTCTCGTATACGGTGTGTCTCAGTCTCAAGTTCGACACGGATTGGTATGAGATTTGTGGGTTTTCGTGCTTGGCCTTGTAATGCATCCGCAGCACTATATTTCAAGGTTCAGTGAACGCGAAGCAACTAACAGGGGAAGATGCCTACAAGTATTCGTGCCGTGTCATGTGGGCGACTTTAAGAGGAATAAACCGCGACGGAGGGATCATCCCAAGATACGACTGATCTAGTCCGGCCCTTTGGAGTTGTTGAGGCTGAGGGGTATGATGGGTACCTAACGCTTTTGAACCTGCCCTCTTTGCACCACCGTAATCCGATTCATCTGAGCCTTCTTTCCCTTCAATGTCTACCTCCATATCTTCATCGCCAGATCCAGCTTCTGCATAATTGATACGCTTTCCAGCACGGCCAATCTTCATTGTAGAAGATGTTAGGGCGGTGACAGGCGCAGCAATAATTGGTTGCACGAGCAATGTCGCCCCTGTTCGTAATCGGGACGCATATGAGCTGTGCAGGGCTTGTGCTACAGATGGAATGGCCGTAGAATGCGTCGGTACTTGGGGAGCTATGACAGGAGGAGCCACTGCGGGCTGCTGGTACCCCGGGGCGTTTGGTTGGGCATACGAGGACGTAGCCACAGGCGTTGAAGTTCCAGTTCGGTTGGGACGACTGCGTGTTCTTGTAACAGGCTTGGGTGGCTGCCATGAGCTACTGCCTGAATAAAGGAACAATGTCTATAAGTATATCGTACTTCAATGAACATGCAGGCTCACCAGGCGTCGCTGGTGCCATTTGGTTTTGCCAGGTAGGGAATTTAGGAGTTGCGCCAGCTGAACTGTGAAGTTGGCTTATAGTCTGCTTCAGTTGCGAATCCGTCATTTGCGAATATTGGGACATTTTTCATGTAAGCGTGCGGCGCGCGTCGACGCGTTTGGAAGGTTGCGCACGGTTGATTTCAAGCTTGTCTTTTTGCAGAGGTCGCAAAGCCTGCAATTCCAAAGGACTTTTCGAAATAGTTTTGAAGGATAAAGAAACAGAATGAAGGTGGAAGATGCAGAATAGGGCTAACGCGTATACTTAGTTCGTTTCTACCGAGTTCGGTAGTTCGAGTGCACCACCGGCGGAGTTCAATTACACGTAAGCGCCCGTGGGCATTCTTGGTTCTGGAGATGATGTTCCCATCCGCTATTGAACGTTCGCGCCTACTCGAAATTGCAGAATCGAACATTCCTGGACTCACTACAGAAGATGTGGCTCCTATTGGCACAGTACATGCAGTGAAATCAGAATCAGCCAAGTTGGGATGGGAAGCCGTAGTCGTTCCTGGTCCCAATCCCGTTCAATCTTATATCAGTGGGCAATCGGTGATATTTAATTTCGAAAACCATTTTGTTGGATACCTATCGTTCGAAATCCTCGCTTGTCCTCGTGAGGGAGGACGTAATCCATGTCGTCCAGACAGCCCTGCTCGAATCCGTATTGTTTTTGGCGAAGTTCTCCCCGACGTTTGCGAGGATTTTGTACCTTTCACGTCGGTACTTTCTTCATTTGTTGACCTTATATACAGCTAAATATACGATATCTTGGATAGCGGGTGGTTAAGCCAGGCATGGTTACCCGAAGAAACTCTCATTATCGATCATTTTCCAACCTTCATAAACCATCCAAGAAGACATGCCTTCAGATATGTCAAATTTGAAGTCATAGCAACTTCTATACATTTCGCGGTCCAGTGAGTATTTATAAGTTGCATTCATTTACATCGGGATGACTCTACACTAAAGATTTCAGAACGTGAAGGCAAAATACGTTTCATCTGTCCCATCTTATGTTACCCCTTTACAATTCAATGATGTCTTGAGTCACGATCTTGGACTATCCCTTAAAGACAGATCCCTATTGCAAGTAAGTGACGGCCTTCCTGTGTTGCTTCTCCCAGTGGTTGAACATCAGTGTAGAGAATTGACGAGGTAGCTTTGCGTACACTTCGTAATTGCATGCAAACTGTATACGAAGATGGTCCTCGTCGCGATAGACGTCTATGGTGTGTTAAATTTTGCTTGAGAAACCAACTAATTCCACTGACGTCCATTAGGATTGGAGATGTTCGCCTGCAAGCCTTGGCTAACTATGAGACATTTAAAGATATAAAGCTGGCGAAAAGATGCTATTATCTCTTTGCCTCTCTGCCTGCAGATAATGATGGTCAGATTACGGCTTGTGTCTTCGAGAAACCTACCCCTGTGGATGGGGGAGATCAAATAGGTACGTCTTGTGGACATTCTTCTGCTTTCGATCAGTATATAACTATATCTCTTCAGTTGATTATAGTCTTCTTTTTGCAAATTGCGTATACGAATATGTTAAATTCTCCGAGGATTTAGAAGCAGGAAGAGACCTTTATCCTATGGCTCGTAAGCAGTACGTCGTTCACAGCTGCATTTGTGGCAATGCTTCCCAGTCTTGATAATAAATGGCTCAGGCTCGAATTTATTGTAAAGAATATTTCACTGGATGGCATATACAATATTCCAGATGATAAGTCATGGCATTTCATTGATTGTAATGTTTCCTTTCTGTGCTTACTGTTTACATCACTGAATATTTTTGGCAGGGTGTGATAAACTTGACCGGACGACTGCAGAACATTGCGTTCTCATTAGCTCTCTTAGAGCTCTCGTTTCACTTGAAGGTCTGCTCTCGTACCCACCGTCAACAATTACTATCCAGGCTTTCGGAACCTTATCCTTGTCAGCTTTTGCAGACCGACTTGTTGCAACAGCTCGTGAAAATTTATATGACAAAAACCTAGGAGTTTTCGTCAGCGGCGTAAATCGACAGATTAGCTGGGCCAGTAATACATGGGCCGTCCTTGCCGGATTGCACAGAAGTAAAGAGGAAGGATCAGAAATTATGAAGGGAGTGTATGTTAATGAGAATGCAGTAAAGGCTGTGACTCCGTATCTTCATCATTATGTGCACAATTTCTCTCCGTATCGGATGAATTATGGACTAACGAGCTTTAGCTTGTCGCCGCTTTCCTTGAAGTAGGACTCAGAAGTTTGGCCCTTGAACATATTAAAACCTATTGGGGGTACGTATTTAAAACAAAGTCTCTGCTTCAGTGCCAGAGCTGATTGACGACTTCCAGTTCCATGATTGCTGCAGGAGCGGACACTTTTTTTGAAGCATGGGACCCCGAACGTCCTCGTTTAGCCATTTATGAAGACTTCCACCTTCAATCGTACGCCAGAGCCTACTTAATACTATCCACTATGATCTACTTATATATTGCAGATTCTGTCATGCGTGGAGTTGTACTCCAGCTTTACTCTTTCGCCAGATGGGATTCACTTAGGATATAGTTGAGGAAGAGAGGCTCGATGTTAACTACTGTTCGATACCTGAAATATGAAGATACCTAACAATCGCGTGAAATATATATGCAGATGAAGATTATTGTACAGTATTTCGATCTTTGGAAAACCTGAAGGCAACCGGAAAACACTTTCTAGAAACAGTTTCAACTTAATCGTTCTAGCTCTATAACGCTCTTCTGGCGAGAGTCACGAGATACCCTCCTATATGGTCATCAGTATCCGCCCAAATAATCACAGGAAATAAATTACCAGTAATTCTGTATCACTCCGCTCTTGCCCAAAATTCTCAGGAAGTTTTCGTCGTGGGTGATGATAATAAGCTGGAAATTGGCGTGGTTTTTGCGCTGATTGATGATACTGTGGATATAAGGTATTTAAGACGGTAATTATACAAAAAAAATATAAATACTCACTCAACCAGACTTTCCGCTAATGCCTCGATATTCTCGGTATCGAGTGCATTTGTGGGCTCATCTAGAGCTAAGATACCACAGTTCTGACCGAAGGAATCTGCCAGGGCCAGCCGGATAATGATAGACGCAAGCATCTTCTGTCCTGCTGAGCAACGACCTCGCATATCCATCTCGACTTGATCCTTAGTCATGACCACCTGTAAAATAGATTAACGATGAGTCAATATAAATAACCAAATAATTTACTCGATAGTTATACGTCCGTTTGGCAGTACTCTCATTATCAGAAACAACCTTGATACCATCAATATCTGAAAGAATCACGTCAAGCGGTGATAATCTGGAGGAAAATTTTTACCTGTTCCCTGATATGTTCGGTTCCACAGATGCCGCATAGTATCGTTGACTTCCTGCATCTTAAGAGAATGGTATTTCATGATAGCACTTTGAACCTGTGTCAGAATAACGCGGTGAATATGTGATACGTGGCATTTCACTTATCAAGCGCCTTCGAATATTTCTCCAAATCTGCATTTGCCATATCCGCCATCTATTCCCAGAATAAGGGACGGCGTAATGAAAAAAATCGTTACACATACCTTTACTTTTACCAATTGGTCTGTATAGCGTTTCGTAATGCCCTTGAACTCAGTATGATCTGTCTTATATCCTTCCAACTGCCTCTTCATTGAAGAAATTTCACCGGCCATTTCAGAGTACTACAGGGCGAATAATTAGTCTAATGGGCATATGCATGAAATTGCCAATACCTTGGCCTTCATGTCTTCTTCCTTCTTCTTAAGTTTAGCCCACTTGGCGTCATACTCTTTCTTAGCGGCGCCCGCTTGCTCAAGGTTAAGTCCTTCTATTTCCTTCTCTACTTCTTCAAGCTGCCTCTTCAATCGACGGAACCGAGCGTTCTCACGAAGATTGGCTTGCAGAGCGCCACTAGAATTGATTTCCTTTTCGATATCACGAATTTCCTCTCGCATCGCATCAATCTTCTTGCTTATTGCAGTGACTTGCGCCTCAATCACGGCAATATCTTGATTGCAGGCTTCGAGTTTCCGATGTTTCTTCGCCCGTTGGTACCTGCGAGAAAAAGGAACCAGTTAACTTAAGCAAGAAACTGAATAAAGTTGGTTTCCTCACTCTCTAATCTTGTTATTCATTTGCTCCAGACGATCAACATTCCGATTGAGAGATTGAGAAGTTCTTTGGGCCTCATCGACCTTGGTCTTCTGGTCAGATTCGTATTGATGCATCTCTTCTTGCAAAGCCGCGATAGGTCCGTTTGCAGCTTGTAGTTTGGCTTCTAAATCCTGTATTATCATTATTAAGGACAAACCAATATAAACCGGGAGTAAATCCTATGCGAACCTTTACAGTATTCTGAACCTCGGTTAACCTTGTACGATTGGTTGCAAGGCGAGCCTCAACAAATTCTTTCTCCTTGAGCTGACCCCGTAACTTGCTTTCATCAACTTCCATGCGCATAGCCTCCGAATCTGCAGCCCTCTGAGCAGCTAACAATCTATCCCGCTCTTTTGTCAAACTACTCCTCTCTCGATCGGTACGGCGGCTGAAAGAACGACATTAGTTATAAGAAGTACGGTTAGAAATAATGTTTCGTACATCTGTTCAATTACTTCATTGATGTCCCTCTGAACATCATCAACTGTTCTTGTTGAACCAGTGGCAGATAATTCTTTCTCGAGACCTGCAATTTCCCGAGTCAGAGTGTCTATGTCTCTCTGAGAACGAGAGACGGAATTTGCATGCTGTTTTAGCATAGCGAGCTCCTTTTGCTCTCGCCGTAATGATTGCAAGCGCTCAGTCGACTGTTTAATTTATCATTAGTACGAGATGACCTCAGGTCTCAATAGGTGATTTACCTTGTCTACTGCGGCTGTCGCTTCCGGTAACAAAGCTTCTTGTTCCTTCACCTGGCGTTCTAGATTCGGAATTTCTGTCTTCTTCAGACGATCTCGTGCTGATTCCAAAGGTAAAAATCCTTGTAGCCGAGCCAATTCCCTTTCCCATTCTTCCAATTCCACAGCGATTTCTCCAACGTTAGTCTTCGTAGTCTTCTCGATTTGTTCCTGGAGCTATAAAATATGGTTGTTACAGAATATCTATCTAACGCAAACTTACAACGTACATATTTCTCAAAAACCCTCATTTCACTATCGGACATGTGGCGGTCGCAAACGGTGCATGACTTCTTGGCCTTGCCTTGCCTAAGCAGCAATTCATAGACCTTGCTTGATCCCGTCACGATTGAAGTCGCACTAAAGAAGAGTATGTCGGATTAAACTCAAGGGATCTTTGACAGAATAAATCGTGATAAACACACTCCTTTCGAAGATTAATCTCTTCCATAGCATCATTAATCGCACTCGTGATGGAATCACCGCCTTCAGCGAGCTCGTCTGAGATCTTTCTCTCCGTGGCTACACGAAGTCAGAATGTTGCCGGCGAATAAGAATAAAAGGTTCTTACTTTTCAACTCGGTCTGTTTCTCTGTCAGCTGTTTCTTGGCATTGGAAAGCGTAGCCTCGATCGTTTGCAATTTTCTATTCGCATTGGCCTGTTTCTCCTCAGCATCCTTGCATTCCTGTTCCTTCTGACTATAAAACAATATAAATATAAGATGTATTGCGAAAATGCGATACGTACGAGATGGCCTGATCTACATCACGCTCCATGTTTTCAGGGGTAGGATCAACGCCAACCTGGGAGCGGAATTTAGCAGTATGAATCTGCAGACTGAAAAATAAGTATAAATATTTAATTTTGCCATAAAGATCTTCATAACAAACGTGTTCTTGACTTCCTGGATTTTCCCGTCTAGTTCCCTCCGCTTGTGATCGAGTTTTGCACGACTATCTACTTGAAGGTTTAGGTCTCGGAAATCTCCACTGAGCTCATCTCTTCTTTCTTCCAGATTGCGCATAGCCTTAGATTTCTCTTCAATTCTGGCATCGAAGTTTCCCTCCGTGAGCTCATTTTCAATATTTGCAACACGATTCTTCTTATCCTGAATATCGGCAGCTACTCGTTGGAGTTCGATAGTAAAATCCAAGGCAGAATCGATTTTGCCCTCGTCGTTAGTAATGCCTTTCTGAAGTTCAGACTGCGTCGAGCTCAGTTAATATGATCATTTTATTTAGTGCAAGAAAGCTTACTATCTGACTACGTAGATTGCCCCGATGAGCGTGAACTTTCTCCGATTCGATACGCAGAGCCTCAAGTCTCTTCCGATAATCGTCAGACGTAGCACGACCTTTGGACAGTAACGCCTCCGTATCGTGATTTTGCTTCTTCTGAACCTCCCGGAGTCTGGTAAAGACTTGCTCCAATTCTTCAGGTCCAAGGGTCTCCGTGTTTAAGCCTATTTGGGGATGATTGGCTGCCAAATCACGGATGAAAGTTTCGCGATCCCTAATGTCCTCTTGGTGTACCTGGGCATTGTCAGACAAAGAGATATTATTATGAGGGAAAACATCACCTTATACTCAGTTTGCAGGGCGGCTTGTTTTGTCACTAAAATGATATGCTTGCTTCGAAGATCATTCACAGTATCCTCTTCATCCGCCAAGTCACGCTGCTTTTGTAACAACTTCTTTCTATTTGTCCCTATATTGTGATCAAAGTTGTTGATCCTAGCCTCTAATTCTTCGTCTGTCTCTGCCATAAAAGTCAACAGATATTCGGGAATAAGTTGCGGAAGTGGTACGAACCCGTGACTTCCTTCAATTCAGATCTCAGCTCATCAATATCGGCTCTCAGAATGTCACGGCGTTTCGTCAATTGTTCTTGCTGTAAAAATATAGCATTGAAGTTCCTCGCTTGGTCAGAGAATTTCGTATTGGATTCTGCCATAGCCGTATATTCTTTGTAGGCTGCTTCATGCTGGACCCCTTTCTCTGTTATAGATGCAGATAACTCATTGATACGTTCCAAGAGCTTATCGGCATGGGCCTTCTCCTTGGCAAGGGATTCAAGTCTTTCTTTCTCAGCCTTCTGATCTGCGATACGTTCTTTTCGTAAATTTTTGATGGAATCCAGAGCTTTAGTATATCTATCGTAAAACTTGCAGTCAGACATGGCGGTGAATTGAATCATTACACGGTTCTTAGTTCACCTGGTTGCTTCAAAAATGTCATCGAACTTCTTCTTAAGCACCGATCCTTCAGCCAACGGCCAGTAAGAGTCCTCTTGATGGCAAAATATGACGTTCTCGAGAACTGCTTTCGAGACACCAAGGAGATGCGGTAACTCAGCGTCCATCTCGGCACACTTGGTGGAAATAGTGCCACGCTAGATCAGTATATAATAAGCGATCATAATATATGTGGTCATCGACATAGCTACCTTGCCTGACTTGTCGGTATCTGCAGTACTGAGGATACCCTCAAGGGTCTTCATAGTCAATCCATTCTTCTTCTTCGTGACTGAAAGATTCCTCACGACCAGCATCCGAGTTCCGTTCGCAGCATGAAATCTCAACTTCACTTGTGCCTTGACCTCCTTCTCGTTGGCCATATTTGGATCATGTACGAACGCACCACCACGGGTGTTGGGTGGTTGGTCGCCAGTTGTGGAATATTTCAAACATTCAATAATAGTCTGATACGATAATAAGCAATAATCACTACAGAACTCAAAGATAACACACCGTTTTTCCACTACCATTATGGCCCACGATGACAGTCACTGGGCTGAAGAACTCGATTACGGAGATGTTCTTGTCGTCAAAAGAGCGTATACCACGAATCGCAAGCTTATTTAAGCAAGCCATCCTCGAAAAGAGATGGTACCAGGTTCCTACGATCGAGTTTGGAGATTGCTCGTTGCAAGGCCACACTCTTAAACGCGTGAAGTGAGGACACGATGGACAGCCACACGAGCGCGGAATGGACCACTGAAGGCGATTGTAGGGATCTTGTGGACGCTCCCAGATCATGCACACTCGATTGGCTCCGGCTATTCCAGCGTCGTGTCAGCCGGTTCCTGTGATGCGCGTCGCATATAAGACTGCCGGTCCATGAGAGACTGGCTTCGCCATCGTTCTTTCCCTCATATTCGTAGAGATGTCGGGTATGATATTCCATGAGTATTGTTTAAGTCTCATCTGAATTGATTCGCTACCTAGATCTTCTCATTTCTACTCTCTTCAATGTTAAAGATAAAGTCGGTGCGTCCAGTGCAACTATTGTCAATACTTCCATTATTAATATTTCGAATTCAAGCTGTTGTTACGGGCGGAGGTTCCGGTATTGGGAACATGATTGCCAGCGGACTGGTCCAAAATGGTGCCAAGGTATACATCGCTTCGCGCAAGGAGCCCCAGTTGAAAGAGGTACGTAAGAAAGTCTTAATGAATTTAATTATCATAGTAATAATTTCGATTTCATACAGGTTTCTGCTGCACTAAACAAACAAGGTCCTGGTTCTTGTCATTATATCGTTGCAGACCTCAGCGTAAGTAGAACTTGTGTAGTCGTGCTCATCCCCTATTGGCTCATTTATTTTATCACATGCAAATACAGTCGAAGGAAGGATGCTATAAGCTTGCAGATGACATTAAACAGAAAGAGAAGAAAATCCATATCCTCGTCAACAACTCAGGTGCTACCTGGGGAGCTTCATTTGATGAGTACGCTCATGGATTGTGTTTTTGCGTTGCGAGCATTTACCAATCTTCTCTGTACAGTTTCCCTGAGAAAGAGGGCTGGGATAGAATCATGGCTTTGAATGTGAAGGGAATTTTTTATTGTGAGTAACGAGTCAGCTCATTTAAGCTGAAGGGATCTGACTATTTGGTGTCACAGTAACTCAGGCGTATGTTCTAATTTGCTCTATTTGGAAGTATTTAAACTTAAATAACTAGCTTAACGGATTTATTAACTAAGGATTCGAACAATCACGATCCCGGCCGAGTTATTAACATCGCCTCTGTCGCTGCCTTCACTACCAGTGCAGACGGCGGTTCCATGACCGCGAAAGGTCATGGAACGTGGAGTTGTATGTTGTATTATTTATCTCTTAATTGCTCATATCTGATATAATTTTTAGATTCCACGAGCAAAGCTGCAGGTAGTTACCCGCTTACAATTAAGTACTAAATTTGACACCTTCTACCTAATAGTGGTTCAGCTGACAACGCTGCTTGCTACTACTTTGGCTTCTAAATTTGTCACGTAAGTTAAATTATTTGACGTTAAACGTGGACAATAGTCATATTTTCTCTTTCTTGAACAGCGTGAATGCTATTTGCCCAGGGTAAGCCCCCAACAAATAACCTCCCAATTATTACTCATTATTATTGTAGTGTTTTCCCTTCAAAAATGACTGCGTTCGCTATCAAGCAGGGGAAAGAAGCATTGGCAGAAGGACAGCCAATGGGTAAGCATCAATTTTTACCTTTTACAAGAGTGAAACTAATTTAACTTGCTCCAGGCCGCCTCGGAGAGCCCTCAGACATAGCAGGCGTAGGTGAGTTTAGATTTGCATTTATTTAGATGCTCTCAGTATAAACTAACTACTATGAAGCTCTCTTCCTTGTTAGCCCTGCCGCATCCCATGTAACCGGCGCTGCCATAAAAGTCGACGGAGGCGCGCTCATTATGAGGGGTGCACGTTTATAGTTTATATCCCCGGCTTCCCCTCTGAGTCGGAGTCTGTATTTCAATATAAAGAGGTATATCCACATAGTATTGTAAATAGTATGGGCTTCGTCATATCCCATACCTGAAACTGAACGAAGAGGAGATCCACTTACAAAGGACACGGGCAAAATGCTTAAATAACGACCATGGTCATATCGCATATATTTATCTCGGTTCAATTACGAGAGGTCATTACAAGCGTGGAATACGTTTGATCATGTGCGCACACATACTTTACGTGATGATAGGAGAGAGAGAGAGAGGAGGAGAAAGAGCTTAGTAAGAAACAGTGAAGTGGAAGAATAGAAAAAAACAACAAAATGAAATAAGTTTGATGATAATAACCGGGCTTGCCTGGTGAATGCCGTTTCAATACGGAACATGGGGGACACATAAGAGCCAAAATCAGAGAGTTTGAACACGAATGGGTGATTATGAGATTTGCGCCTGGCGCGCTATGACGAATGTGGTATGCATGCTAAGGTAGGATTCAATATGTGGTTTATATACGGACTCCCAAGGCTACTTACTTAGGACATAATATCAGTGATGGTCCTCCTACGTTCGCGACGTTCTGTAGGAGCAAAAGTAGTCTGTGTATGCTCCGGCGAGGTTGCCTCGAATGACGACTGATCTAGTGACATACGTCCGCGCGCTAATCGTAATGCGCGGGTACTAGAAGAGCTAGAAGAACTGTCACCAGCAGAAGTAGAGACTGCCGACAACGTTCGTGTTCGACCGTCTCGTTCTTGCAGACCACTGAGGGTGGAAGAGATATTGGAACGCAACGATGTGGATACTTCGCCTGTCACATTGACATTCTCCGCCGAGATTGCGGTTGTTGGATTAGTCGCTGTTACAGGCGAAAATATTGAGCCTGTCCCACGGACGGTTGTATTGGACGTATTAGAAAATTTTGAGCGACGGCGAGTTGAGCCTCTGCGGTCAAGCAACGACTCGGACGGAAGAGAAGGGAGAGGAGGAGGGAGACCACGAAGAGGCTCGCGATCACGATCAACCATATTGCGTGGTAGAGGACTCGGAGATGGCTGAGTTGCCGAGACAGGTGAATCCTGCGATATTGGCGAGGCTCGGGCAGAATCCCGTAATCGGGGTGTTAACATGCGACGAATAGTTAAACGATCCAAAGCAGATGAGCGGTTTTGTTCTCGAGCGGTTTCCTCCCCATCATCATCCAGTGGGAGACTAGGTGGGCGAACTGTATCCGTCGTCGACGTCGACATTCGCAATGTTCCAGCGCCATCTAGACTCCGCCTAGCTTCTCGATAACTCGCAAAGTCGGTACTTTGTCTTCCATCTAGTCCCGTACTTCTTCTTGCAGGCCTCGCTTTATCACTTCCTTCCAGACTTGACCGTGAACTTGTTACACTAACGTCCGGTGAATCCGTCCCCGTCCCCTGTCCCCTTCCTGCTTCTTTCACCAATCGTCCAACGCCTAATAATAACTGTGTCACGGTCCGTACCAGTTCATCACTCACCCTCAAGCTTTCCCGATACTCAGAGCCAACCGCTCGCCAGATTTCGGATGCTTCAACCATACGAGGAGCATCGCCCACTTCTGCCTCGATTTGCGACTCTAAAGCTTGAGTATTCCCTACACGTAACAGGTTGTTTAACCCATTCGCGCTCTGGACCACACTGTGAGCTATGCGTGTCAAATCAGGAGCAGTGGACGAGGTAGGTATTCGAGCCAACTGAGTCTCGAACATCGTAAGTGATTCCAGCATAAGTCGGGCATGTTCTGAAGATGGAATTTGTGTAGCGTTGGGGGCTCGTGCAAGAGGTGATGAACGTGAGCGTTCATGTTGAGTAGCACGGGAGGGGGCTCGTTCGGGAAGTACGCTCCGATATGTACGTGAACCGGATGCAGCATTCCTGGGCGAGTCGCCATCGTCGCCATATGTTGCTAGAGATGTGGCAGCTCGACTTGGCAGATTTGATAGAACAGAGTTGATATTTCTTGCAGTGCCAAACCGAGAGCCAACTCCTGTCGCAGGTGTTCGAGTGTCGCGATCACGATCATCGGCCTGTCCAATTCCGGCGCGTGCAATCCGTGTTCTTAGGTCCGCCACATCCGCATCTCGTGAGCCATTTAGTGTAGGTCTAGAACCGAGGCCACCACTGAGACGGATCCGTCGTTGAGGAACCCCTTCAGCGAAGATATCTTCGCCAGTAGGACGCCTCGTCAATCCAGCAGCACGTAATCCTTCACCGACCACACTGCGCCCTTCTCTTCCACCAAGCGGACTCTCAGCACTCCCTGTCTTACGCCACTGTCGGCGACTTGCATCTTGAACATCGCCATCATCCTCATTAACATTCCCATTCGATGACCCTTCATCGACGGAACTCCAACGCTGCGATCGTTTTGTAGATTCCCGTACAGTCGAGGCTCGCATTGGACGGCGAGGTGATGTGCGCATAGCACCATAGGTCCCTCCGACGCCATTTGTAGCCACTCCCCGACCCGCTAGTGCTGTCGATGGAGATGCGGTTTGAGCACGATCCTGCATGTTTTGAAATGACGACGTTGACCCTTCCCCAACGGACTGCAAACCAAAACCATAAGTGACTCGAAAACTTATATCAATGAAATCAACGAACCCTGCCGTCAAGGCTTCTACGATCACGGAATTCACGGGGTAAAGGCGCTCTTGACTTTTTATTAACGCTAGATGTTCGAGATAAAGTAGAGAAGGATTCATCGTCGTCATCTGGAATACCCTGTATTGATACTGTGCGTGTCCGTCTTCCCGACCCGATGACAGTAAAGTTGGCTGATGGTCTCTTGCGAGGGCTTCGAGGACTTGTCTCGGGGCCTATGTTTTTCGAGGGCTTTGACGGGGAAGGTGGATTGGATCTGCGTTCATTCCACATACTGCTAGAATCGATTGATTGCGTAAATTTGCGTCTTGTGGTGGTGGCGTCATCGATGTTTGAAAATTGTCTTGCTTGCGAAGGCGGGCGTTCGCGTTCGGTTTCAGAACCAGATCCATTGGGCAAAGATGATGGGCCAGGAAAAGAGATGCGAGAACTGGAGCTTGCAACAGAAGAAGAAGTTGAGGAAGAAAGATTTGGGTTTGGTAAATTAGGGGAACGAGAGCGGACGGAGGGTGTTTTTGGAACAGATAATGAAGTTAAAGGGGTTCGACTATGCGAATCAGGTGAAGTTATGAAAGAAACTCTGTCCAAAAGCTAAGGACCATTGTAAAATTCGGTACAACAGATATCGTGCGACATTCGTGTCACCCAGCGGAGTTGAGGCGTCCATAGTGAAAATTGTCGTTGACATAGTGAATTTCCGTATAATGAACGAGAGACGAAAATACCACGCATAGAATTAAAGAAAGATAATTGAGACGCAACAATGAGCCACTTTGATCCAAAATAGGAGTAATATAACCCACCTTTCGATTCCTCTCCGTCAAGCTGGAAACTCTCTGAAGGGTCGACGTTGAAGAAGAATTCAACTCCTTCTCCTTCCCTTTTCGTATATCTCCTGATAATCTTGCGGTAGTATCTTCGTCATAGTCCAGGCCAGCATCATCATCCTCGTCTGGGGATGAACGCTTGCTGCTCACCATGCGGTTCCGGCCAATGCTTCCCGCAGAGGTAGAATTGCTGTCTCCCGTGCTTCCAGAATTAGTTGCAGGGGGTGAAGGTAGTTGGGAATGGGGTGAAGAGGACACGATATCTGACGACGGTGGAGACGGTGGAGGAGGGAGACCACCGATGAAAATGGCACTTGAGGGACGTCGGGACGAAGAAAAGGAAGGTCGGTTTGAGGTCATCGGAAGTCGTATCAAAGCATTAAGGAGGAAAGAGATCCACCGCCGTCAGGGGCCTTGTGTCCTATAGGGCTGGGAGCAACGAGCAACTTGTTGTCCTTTGTTTGGCCACAACGCGCCTTCTATCTAACCGCTTTCAGTGAAGCGTCAGCCTCAACAAATTTAGCTTCGACCCTTGGCAATTGCCTCATTGATAGTTTCCACAAATGCGAATATTTATTATAACTACACCGCTCTTCAAAGTGTTGAATGTTAAGGATGTTTCCCATCTCGGACTCAGAGTAGGCATGGCAGTTCAACAGTTCCTCTCTTCATTTATTGCGGTTACTATGGTGCATTGACTACCATACTACGCCAGTGAAGCCATAAAGTTCTTTCTCAACTTCTCAATAAACAGAGCTCGAATCTGCTGTAACTAACGCCAAGACCCAACAAGCGGTTCGTCTATCAAGTTTGATTGTCCCGGAAATCATAGACCTCTTTGTCCAAGGTAATTTAAGTTTTGATCTATCTCTCAAATTGCAACAAGCATGACTCCGTATTCCTTTATCAGCCAAAGGTAAGTTTATTCATTAATTATAGTTCACAAATGAGAAAGAGTTTGACATCACTTTGCCAAACTCGGCAAGGTTCACCAAGAACAGTACAAAACAAAATTATTAGAAGGCAAATATTCCTATTTCATCAAGGGAAAGAGAATTTGAAGCTCTTTGCTGAATCAGGCAGCAGCCTCAGCAGGAGCGGGTGCAGGTGCAGTAGTAGTCGCCTGAGGTTTGGCCTCTTTACTTTTCTCTCCAGCCTCAAGATGCTTGCGCACAAATGCGACATGTTCGGTGAAGTTGAGGACCGAGCTTGAAACGTCTTTCACAATGCCCTGAGAATCAATGAAGAAAGTAACGCGTCCTAATGGAATAGTTAATTCCAAACAATAATAGAGTAAATGTTTCCGGAACGTACCTTCCGACAGACCCAAAAGTCCTTTCTTCACTTGGTACGCCTTCCTTGCCTCGCCATTAGCATCACTCAGGATGGGATAGGACAATCCATGCTGGTCGACGAATTGCTTCTGTTTCGACACAGCGTCACCACTAATACCGACGACTGAAACGCTTGAACGTTGGAAGACTTCGCCTGGGCACAAATCACGCAAGTCAACGGGAGTACAATCATTCCGCCTGAAGATGTACTCACTCTTCAACGCATCTCTGAAGCCACAGGCCTCTTTTGTACATCCGTAGGTACCTGAAGCGACGAGTAATTAAATGTTCAATACTGAAAGAACGTATGACACATACCTGAGGCCGGATAGAAGAAGATCGCAGTTGGAGTACCCGTGGAACCAGGCTTGATAGTGACCTCTTCTCCATCTTGGTTGGGGAGAGTGATGGTAGGTGCTTCTTTGCCTATGAGTGCGTGGGGAGCCATAGTGTCAACTCAATGAGATGTTAGGAAGGAGTAGATGGTTGTAGAAGTCAAAGAAAGCTAGGTAATATGGATTTCCCAAGCCCGAGATCGCACTGGGTAAGTTGGGTTCCACGTTTCCCATACTTCGACTAACCTTTATATGAGCGAACATGTGATACGCGAAAGGGTACACGCTTTGTAAATTCAAGGAAGTAGGAAGGTTAGGGAAGGTGGAACCATTCTTAACAATTTAAGTTTAGACTGCGGGTTTCATAGGGTGCACCGATGTATCCGAGTTATCTTGAACACTGTTTGAGCTGATTTCCGTCTTACTAATACAAGTTACTTCTATCATCTCCATTTAGCTTATTGCAAAAGTGTTTTATCCCCTTTAAGCCAGTTCAAGCCTGAAGGGCCCTGCGAGGCGATGTCTTTCACACACGGAATCAGCGTGGGAATTCTATCATGTTCCTAGTACACAGGACCCCTGAAAATACCAGTCAATGCCTGAGTCAAAATCGGCCCTTTTTTCCGGGACCCAAATTTCCCTTTTTGGACGTGATTTTCCGGGATTACCCTAGGCATTCCGCCATCGAGCCTCGTATTTCCGGGACTCAGACCTCAGGCCTATAAGATATTATAAAGTTTATTACAGCATTGTTATATAACGTATTAAAGCTATGTAATAGTCAAGAATGCACAGCGGGTCCTGCTTTAAGGCTGGACCGATGGCTGCAGAATAACCATGTTTGTTCATGGTGTTCCAGGTTGTATCCATCGTAGCTTGTACCAAAAGTTAGAGACTGTGTGTAAAGATAATGAATCTGTTGTAGAGCAAAAATTGCACGGCAGACACGACGTCAGTCCACAACAGCCCATGCACTAAAATGGCCAGCTTAAATTTCAATTGCGATCCCGCTATATCTCTAAATTTAAAAGACAGAAAAAAAAGTGAACAATAGAGGTTCCGGATGATAGTTATAAAAGTGAAACCTTAACCGCTGCGAGATAGCATCCTTATTTCTGGGACTCATCTTAGGCATTCTCAAATATCTTTTGTGTCCGGACGGCCGATCAAGCATAACGTCCAAAAAATGCCCTTAATTTCCGGGATTACTATATAATTACGACCGTAAGTTCACGTCACCCGTATGGTACCCCTTGAACTGAACTGAAAATACCCCACGTAACGCGTCACGCAGGCCTCTGAACTTCACTTCTGAGCATAATAAAATGCAAGTTTTTTTCCAAAAAATTCCTAATGTTTTAGCCAGAATGCGCCAGTATAAAGCTTACCAGGTTCACAGGCGGATCCTCGGGCCAGGTTTGGTTCTCCATGAGCCACTGCTCGAGACCGGTGCTAGAAGACATTTGGACTGCTACACGTCTACAACAAAAACGGGGGAAATCCGTCGGATTTTCAAGTATTTGTGTTTCCGCCGGTGGATCTGCGAAAATACGGGGGACTATCACCAGACGGAAAACTCAAGATTTAGTGGAATCGGCGGAAATCCGCAGAGTAGTTTGATGGGCGGGGGCTTCGCACCGACGCTTCCGGTTACTTTTGATTTCCTTTTGCAGATCATTTCACGGAGGCAAATACACACAATATTATATATAATATAGTCAAATCATATTCAAGTCATTTGGAGGGTAAATTACATATATTACAAGCCCAGAAGGAATGAGAACTTAATACTTTGGGACTAACCTTGTCAATAAAGTTTTATTGCTTCAGTTGTGAGTGATCACGACATGTATAGTCCATCCTGGCTTTGACCCATTTGCGGTGTTTTGCGGAGAATATGTATTCAAAAATACCTAAATGTAGCGGTTATCAAAATCTCAATGAATATAATGCTAAGATGCAAATACCTTGCTTGATTACTCCAAATGCGCTTTGTGGAGGTTGCCATCCGGGGTTTGGCGTAGCCAGCTCAACAAAGTAATTGGAAAATAACAAAGTTAGCCATGGTCATTTAAGCAGAGATTTGAACACCTACCGACTCTATAGGTCTTCATATTATCGAAGCTTCTTGAATATATGTTACCAGTAGGACCGTAACATGTTCCAGCAGAAAGCAGCAGCAGCACAAGACGAGAGGCGACAAAGAGGCGGCGAAAGCAAATTAGCCAGAGTGCGCACAGACCATACAAGCATAGATACAAGTATTAGAGCCACTAGAATTTTAGAATTAGCACATATTGAGTAGTTCTTCAGCAAAGACAACATCTAGCCATGCAGACACCAGCGAAAGGCTTGCGAGGTAGATTTACAGGATCAGTTGGTCCGCAGTACTTTTAAGGCATGCTATCCGATTCTCCCAGGAGCGTGAAAGGGATATCGAACATGGTTAGTGACGAACAAAGCGGACAGGAGGAGGGGAGAAAGACGATGGTGAAGACTCGAGCACAAGAGCTTTGAACAATTCTAGTTGTCACGTGACGTGAGGCGAGCGTGTACCCTGGGAAAGAACGCGGTCAGCGCGTCACGTGATGTGTTGTCAGCCTGCGGAAATCCGCAGAGCTAAGAGGCCACAGAGAAACATCAGAATCACACCTGCGGAAATCCGCAGGTTTTTTATTCGACAAAATTACTCTGGGTAAGTACATATTTTCCGACGCCTGAACTCGGCGGGTATTCTACGCTGACACACCCCACGGATTTTCGCAGTCATAGGTTTGGACGTGTAGAGAGGACTGTAAATGAGCAGTTCAGATACGTTGATGACGCTAACATTTGCAACTGTACAGCTATTTCCGATATGGGCATGCCCTGAATGGTTACAAGCATGAGAGTTACTATAAAAGTGTATGAGCTAGCTACGTATCATATGGCTGGAACCTCCGCCAAGCAGGGACACCTTGGCTAGGGTTGAACTTATATAGGTTCAGTAACCCCGGCTCTTGAACATGGTTCCCGACGGGATTGAAACGTCACGCAAGACCGGCCTGAACCTACGGTCGAAATTGTACAGTACCTCAAACTTGGCTTCCAAGATCCGGTTTTTTTCCGAGATGAATTGTCCCTATATTTTCAGGGGTCCTTAGTACACTCGTTGATTCATCGCCCGAATCTGAGGAGTCTCCATTCGGGTTCACTAAGAAAGTATCCGCTCGGATTGTGAGGAATACCCTCTGAATATGATCTTTTAATATCCTTGGCTAAGATATCTATCTATATGCACTAGATAATTACTTATCTCAATATATCCATGGCATCCCCTCGGAGTACATTCTTCGAAAGATGTCAATGCTCACTGAACTGCTAGATAGAGTACTTAAATCTTTGGAGTTATCATAACTACACTGGAACATTTAGAGCACCAAGCTGGTTCAAAGAGTATTAAGTATTGTCCTATGAACCGTAGGTATATGCGAACAACTGCAGTTGCTATCCCTAGCTACTAGCAGTGTACTGCATAGTACGCAGGTCCTATATGTGAACCAGTACTATACTGAGTTGTAAGTTGTTGGAGAGGCTATTATTAGGAAAACTTATTCCAATTTATATGGCCGGAAAATAAACGGTGAAATGAACGAGATCCATGTTATAATTAAATTATTAAAAAGTATTGGTTTTCGTTTTATTTGCGTGAAAATGTCTGAATAATTTGAGCAAGAAATAGTTGTTCTTAATTCTGAATCACTCGTTGTAAATGGGTAAATAATCATGTAAGTAGGGGACTTATGGAGGGAGGTAGGGGGAGAGGGCTCCATGACCGTTTTGCTGGCTTCCAGGTTTGTGCCATAAAATTGGAAAGCCGTGGTACCCTCAGAATCGATCCACCACGTCATATGGTCTAATGCTTCAGTTACATGAAGATTCGGACTAGAGGCTTGTTGTTATCACCGATCCGGATAAACCCTTCACATTACTTACTTTCCGCATATTCCGAGTCCAACTTCGCTAGAAGCCACAGTGGCCAGACTTATTGCTGTTTCGGGCACATTTTACGCATTGGTGGAAAATCCTATTCAGATTGAAGGGGGGCGATGACAATGTCCTATTACTTTTCAATAGTCGCCCCTCCCGCAAGCCAACGGGTCTGCCGGCAGGGCCCGCTCTAATCCGCATCATACCAGGAGTATCTACACTGGTTGTTCGTGTGGTCACAATTTTCTGAAGTCAGGATTGACACTACGTGAGACTATGTGCTACGATGAGAATGGCAGAGAAAGCCGTGGAATAAGAGTCAGTCCGAGGTTTCCGACCGCCAGAAAGGACTTGAGTAAGGTAAGTCAAAAGAACAGCTAACTCTTTTGCCCATACGTAGGCTAAACACCATTTTTGTGGGAGTCAAAACCGCGTGCAAAACTATTGCATTAAACAAGAACCAAACTCGCGGCTAGTCGATGGCAACGACCGAGGTTACCACTACCCCATCAATGCCTTTTCCTCGCCGAATTCGTCCTCATCCCCCCGGTGGTAGCCATCCTACCTTAAACGTAGTTAGGGATTATTTACACCTCCTTTGCGTATTTAAATTACTTCTAAAACATCGTCTATTTGTAATTCGCTTCAGTTAAGATACTGAAACATGGATCTTGTTGCTAGGATTTTCACGTGAAGGGAACAAATACTCAGTCTTTCATTATAACGAGCAAAAAGGAAAGGAAACTGCCTTCTAGCCGATTTGAACGACTGACCTCGTCATTACTAGTGACGCGCTCTACCAACTGAGCTAAGAAGGCAGATATAACAGGCAATCAAACCGCAACTACAAGTATGTGAGACCTAAGCTCGAAATCGGTCCAATCCTTGGCAATTACAGTGTAAGACCGGTCCTTGATACACTTTTAATAACACTGTAGTCGGGCCAATCCTTGGCAATTCTGTTCCGTGAACACCTGCAAATATTCTTGAAGAAGAAAAGCCATGTTCAACTCAAAGTGGTATGGGTCCCAGGGTATGAGGGCGTGGAGGGCAACGAGGTAGCAGACGAGGAAGCGAAGAAGGCAGTAACTCCAGATCTAAGATCTAAGCATCTGAAAGGCTGCCGTCAATAGTAACCTCACTGGTGTCTCGGTCCAAGGATTGATAGGACCGAAGTATATTCATCTAAGAACTAGAGACGGATATAACGGTATGACGGTAAGATAAACCGATAAGAGAAAAAGCTACGGGGCGTCGAGGCTATCTTATGTTAGAAAATGGCGGCTAAATGTAATGGTCCGTTATGGTGAGCCTGGCAGTTAGCCGAGTGAAGCTTCCTATCACCTTCCTACCCAGCATCGCAACGATTAAAGCACAATACAAGTCCTATGTGGCCAGACTGAGAGAGTGGGCTAAGCTTTGGTCGTCTTCGAAACGCGTGATAAGGATGAAGACATTCAACAAAAGACCACCATCCAAGCAAGTCTTGAAGTTCCACAAGGACATGCCCCGTCGTTCTTGTAGTCTGATAACTCAACTCAGATCAGGGTTTATAGGCCTCAATACCTTCACAAGATCAAAGTGGCCGAATCCCCTAACTGCGAGCACTGCGGTGAAGAGGAAACCGTTACACATTTTCTTTTACAGTGTCGTCGTTTCATCTCCCAACGACACGCACTGAGACTTGTAATAGGAAGGAAACACTCCATGAATTTCAATTCCTTGTTAGAAGACCCAAGATGCACCATCAGAATGCTCCGCTACGTTCATTCGACAGGAAAACTCAAGCAGTACATTGACTATGTGAGCACGGATGTGTCAGAAATATTGCCACGCCCGCCAACAGAAGCAAGCAGCCAAAACCACATAGCGACAGCGAACGGATGATTCTCTTTTTCCAACTACCTCTATGTCACTTCTTTTCATTTTAATTCCGTCTTAAACGGCTATTAAATTTCCTTTATTTAGGTCCCGGTTTATGTTCTCGTTTTCAATCTCGCTCTCGTCTCCGTTCTCGGTTTCGGTTCCTGGCTTCGACCTCATCCTCTAACACCCAAATGGGTATCATAAACTTTTTTCGTTAATCGACTTAAAATTACTTTCATTGCATGACCTAATTATATATTAGTATAAATTGTCGTAAGTTAGTTACCACGTAGGCTGAAAGTAACTATATATATAAAATGGATTTTATCATCATCAGCACGGGCAGACGCCGGATATTATCCTTCCCAATTTATATTCGCTGATATGTATAAAGAACTGCCTTTTGACTGGGCCTGCGCCTAAAATGAGAAGAGTGGATCAGTTGAGGGGGTAGTTCTAAATTCGGTTGGCCATGCATAGATATTCCCCGTCGAGTGCTCCAGCCTACGGGTCCATGGATAGACAGGAAGTATAGTGATAACGGTTCCGTGGCGTAAGTGGTAGGGTATCGTGGTTGCAGGAGAATGTCTGTTGAGTCCTCTCGAGTTCGAACTTGGCACATGTCGAACCGTTCGTCCCCTAGTCCGGCCATATTCTTAAATAACATAAGATTGAAAGATATACTTCGAGATGATATCTGCACAAATATCTAACCAATCGAATCAAATTGAACCCCCCAATTCCCTCGAACGTCGCTTCCTCACTTTTTTCCTTCTCCGGTCTCAAACTGAACCCTCTTCAAAAATCTAAGTAACGACCCCTTTGCCTAGTATGCATCTCTCATCTGAATTCGATTTAAATTTTATAGTGCACTTGCAACAATGTCATGGTTCAGAAACTCTTAGTGGTTTCAGGGTAAATATGAGATAGGCAAGAATATGCCTACACAACCCCTAGGGTTTCCGAAGATAACTAAAACCCTGTTAGTTGTGAGATGCTAGCCTGCTATCACCACATCAGTCAATAAATATACACATGTCGTCTACATTTGGCTCAGAGTGATAGGCTCGGAGTTGTTGGAGTGCTCAGTTTCATGATAGGATATCAGAAACTTGCACATCAAACGTATTCTACATACAACATGTCCTTTATACCACTGGCAGCGTGGTCAAATTCCACTCCTTCAACCATGCCTTAACAAACTCAACTTCCTCCTTGTGGATCTTCTGGATGAATTCAGGTTCCTCGTCAGGATTTGTCAGCCCATTCTCATCCCAATGATGAACTCCTCCTAAACAAATCAATGATTAAATGCACTAATGTATACTCATATAAATATTATACTAACCAGGTATCGTCTTGAAGGGTTGGTTAATAGTGTCGTCGCGGGGCTTTGCATAGTCACTATGAGGAGTAGCAGGCCGCCATGGATCGACTAGATAAATCCAGCCGTCAATTATAAAATCAAAACGAATAACGAGCTAGCTTACTTTCGCCATCAATGAACGCCAATCTATCCGCCGCGAGGTCAAAATCGCCCAAGGCGTTGACAGCTGTCACGTTAGGCCAGTTGGGAACGCTGAAGAAGTCACCTGGAGGGTATGCCTGGAAACAGCCGTCAACTCGGGCTACAATGGATTAAACTGGCGGGTTTCTAACCAATTTGCAAGTGCTTGATACATAATCAAGGGTGAGGCGACGGGATACGAAAGAGGGGTGTTTAGGATCTGGTGGAGCAGGCTGATATGTGGATGGTCAATAAGAAATTGACGGTAAAAAAAAAAAAAACTCTGGAACCTACCATAAAATATCCCCATTCTGTAATATAAATTTAAATATCAGTGAAATCTCCAGCTTTCGGTTGTCCTTTTCAAACATACCGGTGCAGACTTGGAAGGTCCAAAGTCTCCAGGTGGCATTCAAAGAGATATCCAAGAATTGCTTAGGATCACTACTTCCGAAACACTAGATTCATACGTAGTAAGCCTTCAGCAAAATCAGATAACCTGTTTTGAGTTTCTTACCTCTTCAACAGTCTTATCTTCGGGGCAACGCGAAGCGATGTTCTATAGGGATACTCAGTACGATCCAAAGTATCATCGTAAAAGAATCATAATACCTTTCTAACATAGCGAGCATATCCGAATAAAGGGAAGGCAACGCTAAAGTCTCCTAGAACATCTTCGAGGTTTTCTGAAGATATACCGTCCGACTGAAGGAGAGAAGATTCCATAGAGCTGGTAATCAGCTCCATAATTTCGGTAAATTCTTCGCCTTTCTTCCTTCCCAATAAAGAGTCACAAAATTCATCGAATCTCGTTGATCCAACCTCGGGATCCCAGTTCTTAGCTTGCCAGCTTCCAAGTGGAGACTGAAATAATTGGTAAAAAATAGTGACATAGAGAAAATATGTCTTACACTAAGTACCGAGACAAAATCCTCATCACTCTTCAGTCCGCGCAGACCAAAGAGGCCTTTAACCCAGTTCCGAGTGGCATGGCTGATAAGTAAATGGTCCACAGTAACAATAGAACGCTCAACTGCAGCACGACAATCAGGTTCAGTATAATTCCTGATCAAATCATAATATTCCCAGTATGAAATCGCCGCATGAGTGACTGCGCTGGACGCTATGGCTCCGAAAACTAGATTGGGATAAAGGACACGCATATGTGCGGCTCGTGCGCCTGCGTAAGATCCCTATAAACGATCAGTTAAGCCATAATACGTCAGAGCACGCGATACCTACTCCATAATAAATCCAGGGTCTCGTAGTGGCCGTGATATCCTCATTTATACCATCAATATGGAGGTTAGCCATGAAATAGGCCGAATCGGCGGCAGATTGGTCGTTGTTTAACCATCTAAAAACATCGTGCGTAAGCGGATTACTATCGACGTTGCAAGTCGAATAAGTTCAGCTCGCCTCAGGGAGTCAGTGCTCAGATTGGCAACCGGCACAGATGTTCCTAATTCACAGAAATCAGTGAGTTGTCAGAAATATAATATTGATACGCGAGCCTACCATAGTATCTATGTTCCAAGACTATTCCAATACCACCAGTCGCTTTAGGGAGAATATCCATGACACCGGTGTCCAAGAATGGCAATCGATCCTCCCCAGATGTCTCTCCTCCATCCAAAACGAACACTGGACCACCTTCCTTGTAGTGGCGCGTGTTGACCCAATATCTTTGGAGGAAAGTATGACCCGTCTTCGAGAAGTGATCTAGCGGCTGGCGGAAATACCGCGCTGGGAACTCTTCGGCTAGCTGGTAAGGCTGCTGAGTAGAATAATCACTGGAGCTATTGAGAATTTTCGCAAGTTATAGCTCAATATTGTGAGAATGTCAGATATGATGAACGCACGCGTAAGCTGCCTCGACCCCTTCCTGTAGATGTTGTTTCTCAAACAAGTGCATCTTGATCGCACTTGGTCCACCACGCGCAGCATGCTGAATTGACCAGGCCGACGTCGCAGCCAAGCTGCATCCGATGGCGAGAATGGATGTCAATCTCACCATGGTATGGAGTAGAGAGTCAATGCAAGCAACCTAAAGTATCCCAGGGTTGTTATCCGGTCATGTTTGGGTCATCGGCAAGAGCCGGCGGAATTGTGGCTGTGATCAATTTCCACATGGCTGTCATATTTTTAGACATGCACAGGACGATTTCTTCTTGTCAAGCTTTGTTAGGCATTTTATATCTATGCAGGCATGCAGTTACAAGAATAACAACAATTATAAATTATATTTTTATCGAACGTTATCCTAATCCCCTCCTACAATATTTCTAACGATAGAAAGCACAGACAAAGCTTCCTGAAAATCATCCTCATCAATACCTGATGAATTCTCCCCGGACCAAATACTCTGTTTCTTCAGCAACTTGATTGCACGAAACTGCGTTTCCAATTGTGATTCGTAGCCTGCTGCAGTTGCACAGAACAGATGGGTATTAAACTCCAGTTCTTTCGCTGCTGTGGACAAAATATCAAGTCTTTAAAAAGAAACAAAGAAAGTTTTAGTTTTAGACGGGCCGGGGAAAAAAGAGTACACGCCTGCGCTGAGCTTGCCATTCATCATCTATTCCTAACGATTTCCACCCGAACTCGACATTCTTCAGTGTCGTCTGCAAAGCATGTCGAATTGATTTGATGGTTCTTTCTCGTAAATCCTTCTAAAATATAATAAGAAACGATGTCTCTGGAGTGACAACTAGAAAAAGAAAAACTCACGGGAACTTTATGAGAATAAGATGCTTCGACTTCGATTTCGAAACCATCGTCTTCAAAGTTGCGCTCATCTGGCGAACCTAAATTGCAAAAATCAGAACACCTTAGTAGCGGACTTAATACCGTGCCACTTACACGATGAAGCCGTATTCAAGTT
Source organism: Sphaerobolus stellatus SS14 (assembly GCA_000827215.1). Taxonomy (NCBI): domain Eukaryota; kingdom Fungi; phylum Basidiomycota; class Agaricomycetes; order Geastrales; family Sphaerobolaceae; genus Sphaerobolus; species Sphaerobolus stellatus. The sequence continues at coordinate 1,321,878 of KN837080.1, forward strand.
CAGGCTCTCAGCAACCATTGGCATAACAGGCTGCTCCTCTTCATCGTCGTTTACGACAATCGGTTCATTTTCTTTTCCCGATAGTGGCTTTGAATTTTCCACATGATGGCGGGTCGGTCTACTATCCGAAGATCCATCATCCCCTGATATTACCGCAGGACTCGGAGGAGCCGGTGAAGTATTGGCATTCTTAAATGGTGTTTTGAACGGCTTCTTTACAAGGGCTGCAAGACGCTTCGATGAAGGGGGACCTATGAGCAATTTTGATGTAGCAAGGGATTTGGATTTCTTCAGAGGTTGACGATTGGCTTGTCCTGACGGATTGCTACGCTTCAGGCCACCTGCCAGAGGTCTGTTGGGAATGGCGTTCCGTAAGGAACTTCCCTGGTCTTTAGTATTCTTGGCTGTTGAAAATCTAGAAGAACTGATACGGCAGCTTGAGTCTTCATTGTCAGGATCTTCTGTCACGGCTATGCGCTCCAACCAGGGAAGTTGAGTGCTAATGAATTCCATCGATAAAAGCTCTCTATGCCGTTTCTTCACTTTCTCAGGATACTTGCATACCTTTGATTGAAAGCAATTAGAAGCAATTTGCATGATATCAAGTAGGACTTACATCACACATCTTTTGACAATATTGCTGCAACAATTCCGGATCATTTTCATCAATCGGCTCTCCGAAATATCTGCAAACAGTCTAACAATAATCAATGAGCTTGAAAATTTCGCAGAAATAACCATAAACTTACCACGTGTCGACAGGTCTTTGTCGATTCAGCCATATTAATCAACTAGTAAATAGCTCGTCAATCAGTCGTTGTGAAACTTGGAGGAAAGAACACACCGCTGTGAGACTGGATACCATTCTTTGAGTTGGTTCTGGACCACCAGAGGCCATAGCTTTCACCTGTCGCGTCTTATGGCTCATAGAGACCAGTTTCTGGACCTTGAAGGCGTCTTCCCGGGCTAAACATCGATTTATTATATCACCAAAACGCACGTCACGGTATTAGTACATACAATAGTATAAGATGCATTTCGAGGGCTATTAGGATTCTTAGTCATTTTCAGTTCCTCGCAGCAAATAAGAATGCTTACCGTTCCATCTCGACCTGCTCGACCTGAAAAGAGACGTCAATCAGAGGACTGAAAGAAGAATCTCCCCATACCAGTCTCTTGATAATATCCTAAAGGCGGAACTCCTTAGTAAGGGGTCAATATCATGTCAATCTGAGGAAACTCTTACCTTCCAGACTCTTGGGCAAATCATAATGGATCACATAACTAATCGGAGATAAGCAAGGATGAATACGGGACATAGGGGTTGGACCCACCGAACGTCGCTCTTATCTATTCCACACCCAAATGCAATTGTTGCCACGACGAGGTCAACGCCTTCTCCTGAACCACCTATCTGCCAGTCATTCAAAGTCTTATCTAGCGCTGCTGGTCTTCATACACCATACATAAGTTAGGCATAGAATACCTTGCAATATAAGGAATAACTCACTTAAGGCCTCGATGGTATGGTCTGCAATTTAACCCCTTGCCTCGCAAATATGACGCCAACGTATCACATGTTGCTCGCATTCGACAATATATTATCCCAGATGAAGGTCGTCCTCGTCTTTGGTAGAGCGAAGAGATATACTGGTAAATATCTTCCATTTGAGGACCTGACGCGGGGTTTTTGAGATACTTTATCTGTTTTATATTGAGGATTAGAGATAATGCTTCTTCCAAAAGGTCCTTTAGTGTACCTCATAATAGAGATTGGGTCGATTAAAGGGATGGAGAGCCTTATATAAATTGGTGGGCGACATTTTTAGTGAGGCAACGATGTCATTTTGAACACTAAATTGGTTTATAAGCCATATTGGGTCCCTATTATCCGATTATGGCTTACTGTTCTGTCGCACTGGCTGTCAGAGCCATGATAGGCACGTTGGGATAGCGATCTCGGAAGGAGCCCAAACGCCGATATTCTGTGCGGAAATCATGTCCCCATTCCTATTCAAAAGATAAGGCATTTGTTAGAAAGAAAAAGAGCTGTGATTTACAGATATACAATGCGCCTATTGAAATGCACGCGACAAACAATATCATCAAAGAGCTTCTCGTCGGATATTCAAATGTAACCATACCTCATCTACCACCATTCGATTGAGCTCATTATTTTCATATACAGTATCCAATACGTCGACAAAGTCATGACTGCACATCTTTTCGGGAGTAACTAAAGCCATTTTAGTCTAGAGCGACTGAGAGGAATTTATTTACCGTAGAGCAATCTATATGAAGGACGGCCCGATTGTAAATCCGATGCAACCTAATATACTCAGTATATGACATTATCTTTTCAAATGGAAACATTCCTACCTTCTGCTTCTCTTCATTTGACGTCTCCGACGTTAATGCAGCTACTTCGATGTCTAATTCCCGTAATTTCGCAACCTCTGAAATACGGTCAGTTAAACTAATGGAAACATAGAACGAAGCAAGATACCCACGATTTTTCATTAATGCTAATAGGTGAATGGGAAGGAAAAGAGGGCATGAGAATCTGTCAGCTTTCTGACGATAAAAAAGAAGTACCAAGAAGAGGGGAGATCACGATTGTAATGCCATGCTACAGAATTTCAGTAAGTTGAGATAATGTATACATTTAATGTCGCGCACCTCTTCTGCAATAGCGGGAATTTGAAAACACAAGCTCTGGTAGTACGACTTTTGTTCAGACGCGGCACCGAAATGGAATCAACCTTGAACAGACCTTTCCAAGGCCTGTGGGCGCGATCACCAGTACATCTTGACCTGCGATAGAAAAGTCAGATAAATATAATTTGACCAAATGAAGTCGGAAAAGACTCGTACCCTCGGTGGCAGCTTCGACAATATCCCTCTGCTTGCCTTTGTAGTCTGAATGTCCAAAAACTATACGATTTCCAGCAACATTAACAACCTATATCGGGTATAACAATACGTATCCACCTTCTATTAGAACTCTATAGTCAAAAAATTGGTTGAAACGTCAGCCAATACCCAGCAATCCAGTGAACATTCACGTCACCTCTGACACTTCACTGCCGCTTCAGACCTTGCATGACTATCCTTCTGCCTATCTGAAGATACCGGTAAGTTGTAATAATTTGGCGTTGCAGGTTTGACAAGTGAAGATTCAGAGAAGTTTGACATCCAGGCAGGTGAGGTGGAAGACACGGTTCACGCGTTTGACGCGTTGTCACAGACATATCACGTCACGCCACCATCATAGTGTGGTCTGGCAATAAATAGATACTTTAATAGTATGTGACATCCAATTGTAGATGATAGATATTAATCATTGATGCAAATTATGGTTGACAGACCGCTCATGACAGTAATGATGCTGAGAAACCGGCGGAATACTTACATCCCAGGGTAATGATATTGTAGCATATAGAAGACATGATAAAATAGTACTGAAAAAGAATGTGATCATGGTCTTACCACCATTCTGAGCTCCGATGGACCATGTAGAAAGGCTGCGCCTCATGGACCATCCTGGAGTACCGGCCAAGCATGGTCGTAGAGAGGAACGTTTTCGCCCCCTATGGTCAATTTGCAATCTCAGAGGATTGGAATAATGTATTCTACCAATAATACCCATCAGCATCCGACAGAGAGGTACATTTACACGTGTACTCAACTCCGGCAAAAAGAGTGGTATATAACCGAACAGCTTGCGAACCTGAACTATGAGTTTACACCCCTATAGAATGTGCATCCATACGCCGTTTCATGAGGAAGTCAGTGGCACCGCATGTAGCCTTTGAACGTGTAAATGCTTGGCTAAAGTGAATAAATTTTAGAAAGCATACTGAGTGTGCTGGGCAATATTCGGGACCAGAGAAGACATCGACTATGAATAAAATGTTAGAGACCATATGGCTGGGATGAAAATAACAGTACATCGATGAGAAGAGCATTCATTTCGCTCCCATCGATGGATGTGGCCAGTAGGAGTGAAGCATGACGCGACGCGTGAGTGCAGGGGCGACAGCGGGCGTCTGGTGTCTCATGACCTTTGCGGTATTCTTGCGGGTTGGTCGCAGAACCTCTGCCAAAGCTGCTCTCGGAATACTTGCTTTGGGTATCTCAGTTTCTATCCCGCCCTTCAGGCATTCTTCCTACAATCTATTACAACAATCACAACGGTCTTTCGCTAGCCTTACAACCTTTAGGACGATGTCGACTCCCCGTAAGTGTCTTGGTATTCTACGGTGGCGAAGGCGGATTCAGAGGACGCCGTAGCAGGCATTCAAGAGTATGCGTATACTGACACCATTTAATTTAATTACAGTCAAAGCTCCTCAAGCTCCTCCGTCGTGGACGCATACCCCGGAAGCCGTACTTTCAATCACAAAAGACACCATCGAGGACACCCGGGAAGTGCTTAACCGTATCGCCGCCGTACCTCCCACCGAACGCTCTTTTGCCACTGTCTTCCAACCCCTGGCCGACTCCGAAGCTAAACTTGAAACGATCACAGAACCACTCTCCTTCTACCAGAATGTCTCGCCATCGAAGGAGTTGAGGGACGCAAGTAACGAAGCCGAGGTCTTGCTGCGCGACTTCAATGTCGAATCTGTCATGAGGCTGGATATCTTTGAGGCAATTAAGGGTGCCGCCGAGAACATTGAGAAGAGTGGAGCCCAGTTGGATGCGGAGCAGAAGCGCTTGGTGGAAAAGATGCTTCTGGATGGCAAACGGGCTGGTTTGGATTTACCCGAGGGCAAGCGCACCGAGTTGACGAATGTGAGTCTTTCATTCTATACCTTTGAACACATTTTCTGATTGCTTTTATGTCTAGCTGAGAAAAGAGCTTTCTCAGACGAGCCTGGAATTCTCCAAGAACTTCAACGAAGAGAATGTCAGTTCCATTAGCCCATGACATGAATCTCCCATCTGATATTAATATCCAGGGACATATCTCCTTTACCCTGGAAGAACTCGAAGGCGTTCCCAGTGACGTTCTGTCTGGTTACAAGAAGCATCCAGCTGAAAAGGATACCCCGGAACTTTATGAAGTTACCTTCAAGACACCTGACATTATGCCCCTCGTAAGTTCCTTCTAAGCCCATACTAGACTTAAATTACAATTGTTGATTGGTCGAAATTAGTTCAAATTCGCAAGCAACCCCGAAACACGTCGTCGTGCCTCGTCTGCCTTCGAAGGACGGTTGGCTATTAATGAGCCCCTGTTGAAGAAGGGCCTGGCGATACGTGAGAAGATTGCCTCGTTATTAGGGTACAAGACATGGGCCGATTACAATACTGAAGTCAAAATGGCTAAGAATGCTGATAATGTCTTTGTGGTAAGCTTCTTTTCTTTCTGCTATGTTGTCTATCCAATATTTATTTCTTCTCTTTCTAGTTTTTGAACGACGTTCTGGAGAAACTCAAGCCAGTTGGTGCCAAGGACAGGGATGTTCTGTTAGCACTTAAGAAAGCCGAGCACGAGGCGAAAGGATATCCATTCGATAATGAATTCTACCTGTGGGACTACCGGTAAATATAATACTCCCGTTTGTTTTGGTTCATTCTATCTATAACCATACTATCAGGTATTATGATCGATTATTCGTCGAGAAAACATTATCTCTGGATGACTCTCTCGTCAAGGAATACTTCCCTGTCTCTGTTGTTGTTGGCAACATCATGAATATCTACCAGGACCTTCTAGGTGTCAACTTCCAAGAGATCAAAGGCGAAGCATGGCATCCTGGTAAGACCATCAAGCTATCCTTCAGTCTCTCGAATCTCTCAATTATTCATAATATTATACAGACGTCCAACAATTCGCTGTCTGGGGAAAAGACGCTAAAGACGAAAGTGGCTTCATCGGTTACTGTTATCTGGATCTTTTCCCTCGTGGTATGCAGTTTTTGAATCTTCGTTTCATCATTCGCTCTTACCCATTCATTCTTAGAAAACAAATACTCTCATGCCGCTGTCTGGGGTCTGATCCCTGGTTACGACCTCGGCCCCAACGGAGAACGTCAGTACCCCTTGACGGCTATGGTGGCAAACCTTGCCAAAGCGACACCTGAGAAACCTGCTTTGATGAGACACGATGATGTGGTTACGTTCTTCCATGAGATGGGACACGTATTCCATGGGTTGTTGAGTAAGACTAAGTATTCTAGGTTCCATGGGACAGCGTGACTAGCTTTTTTTATGATATTAGAGAGATCTTATTATTCATTTCGATTATTAGTGTCGCAAGGGATTTCGTTGAGGCACCTTCTCAAATGTTGGAGAATTGGTAGGTTGCCTTTTATTATTATTTTTGTTTTAACTCATTGACTGATAAATCTTTGAAACTTAGGTGTTGGGAGCCGAAGGTCCTGAAAAAGATGTCGTCGCATTATAAGACAGGCGAGCCGTTATCCGACGAACTCATTGTGAAGCTCATCAAGAGGTACTAAACAATATCCCTTAAAAAGTCTGTGATTCACACTAAATAATCTACTCATAAATTTAGCCGTTATACCAACGTCGGATTATTCTACCTTCGCCAAGCCTTCTTCGCGACGTTCGACATGAAAGTCCACACTGAGAAGCAATCGGAAGACCTTACCGCATTGTGGAATAACCTCCGGGAATCCATTTCCTTGGTTAAGAACGATAAAGAGTTCAAACCTGGTCAAGGCTCGTTTGGCCATTTGATGGGTGGATATGATGCAGGATATTATGGATATATGTATTCGCTTGTGTTTGCTGCGGATATGTATGCTACAGTATTCAAGAAGGACCCTTTGGATCCTGCGCTTGGTTTGTGACTTTCTATTCTTTTATTCTCTGCTTTGTCTAATTCCGAAAATTTTAGGTGCCTTATACCGTAAAGAAATCTTGTACCCGGGAGGAAGTAGGGATGAGTCTGATTCTCTAAGGGTATGTTTTATTTTATTTTATTTATTCTTCAGTAGTTCTAATTTCTTTTGGTTACGTAGGCTTTCCTTGGACGCGATCCGACATCCGATGCATTCTTACATGAACTCTTTGGAGATTCTTCTCCGAGCTCGAACTTGTGATGTGACGTCAAAGGTTTTGGGACTATTACCCGTGTAGCTTCTGGACTTGTATAGCCCCCTGTCTTTATGTATATTTTGTTAAATGATCATAATTTTTTGGGCCGTGAAGTATCGTCAAGTTCCACTCCGAGTAAACGCACTGCTCCGGGTGTATCTGGTGTGCACTGTTGTCAAATCGATTGCAGCATGTCAAATGGATCAGCTCAATAGTTAACAATACATACTATGAGTACGAACGTTCTATTGAGTCGTGATTGGACTTCTTTGTTCCTTGACATGGCACTCAATAGGAATTGATTCTTCACTCTCGTTCTCTCAAATAGACCATCGTGAAGGAAGGGATTGTGGCTCCATTTAAGTTTGAAAGGATCTGTGAGCGGAACCAGAGTTATATGCAATATATATGCGTCTTAACAGGCTAAATAAAGACTAGCAATCCGCTCATGACTGAAGGTCATAGGACTCAGATCTGCTTCACTCCAATGTCAGCCTGGTTGACACTCAATGAAATTAGGGTGTTTTCTCGAGATTCTTGAATTTAGCAGTGTGTAAAAGTCCCACTATCCAAGCTATATTCGAGATGTATAGGTACCAATGTGACAGGTTTGCAGATCGGATTGCAGGACTGGTGCGATTTGTTAATGCTATGTAATTAGAAATCTCGTGGACTTCTGATTGAATATCACGGGATTTGGTATTTAAATATAGAAAGGGCCGAGCTCTATAAAGGATGGACTGAGGTGAAGGATAACGTAGAGCTACGTGTCCCTTTCTCACTGAACATCGAAGCCGTTTTTAAAACCCCTGAAGTACTGGCTAGGTTTATCTCATGAATGATGATTTGGTCATATCACTAACATGCCAACAGCAGTTTCCAACCGCACATGTCTCATAATCCACAATCTCATGGTAGCAGAGATCACCACCACCATGTGTCCCACAGAACGTGGCTTCCAAAGAATCAAAAGGTTCTGGAAGATTGGATCAACGAAAGATTGAAGAGAATAGAACACCCGGATATTAAGAATCGTCCTCTCCATCCCGTAATCCAAGAATTCCAAACGGTCATCGAAGATGATCCCGAAATCTACATGGCTTTTCACATGATGTTCGAACAAGTCCCTAAGAAACCTCCCTATAATACCGATCCTGGTATGCATAAGCCGCAGGTACGCCATATCTCCTGAAAACTGCGTCAATTAAAGGCATAATTGAAATATATTGTATTTACCATTTAGGTTCGCGACTATAAAACCATGCTGAAGCTTTTCGATCTCATTATTGGGGAGACACCTGAATTCCAAGCTCACAACGATCTAGTCGGGTTTCCCATTAATGCCATTCTAGATTGGCCAATGGGAACGGACGCAGGAATGACTGCGTTCATGAACCCTAAAGTCAATGTTCAATTTAAAAAGATGTTCGATGTATGGGCCACCCTCCTCAGTTCTCCAGAGTCGCGTTCCGTCCTTACCACGGAAGAAAATGGTTGGTTCGGTCCTGCCGCTGCGGAGGAAATGCCCAATTTCGTACAGACTTTTGAATGTGATCCAGATGCGCCTTATTATGGATTCAAGTCCTGGGATGACTTCTTCACTCGAGTATTTCGTCCAGGCCTCCGCCCTGTCGAATTCGAGAATAACGACTCTATCGTTAATAGCGCGTGCGAGTCTACCGTATATTGCATAGCTTCTGGAGTTAAGGCTCGCGACAAATTCTGGCTCAAGGGCGAACCTTATTCGTTGTTCCATATGCTAAACAATCATTCTCTTGCGCCTCAATTTGTCGGAGGAACGATCTATCAGGCCTTCCTTAGCGCAGAAAAGTACCATCGCTGGCATGCTCCAGTGAACGGAACAATCAAGACAATAGAAATTGTCCCGGGAACCTATTATCTGGAATCCCCTGCGATGGGTTTTAAAAACCCTGACGGACCAGATCCTGCGGCTGAAAACCTTTCGCAGGCCTTCATAACTGCCGTTGCTGCTCGCACACTGGTATTCATAGAGGCCGACAATCCAGATATCGGTCTCATGTGCTTCATGGCTATCGGGATGGCGGAAGTATCCACTTGCGAGGTCACGGTCAACGAAGGAGACAGGATCACAAAAGGAGATCAACTTGGGATGTTCCATTTCGGTGGTTCTACCCATTGCTTGATTTTCCGTCCTGAAACCAAAGTAACCTTTGCGTCAGATTATCCTGTTGGAGCGGATGTCAAGCTCAATGCGGCCATAGCCAATGTATCTAGACAGTGATTCGTGAAGTGATGAATACCGAGAATCAGGTGTAACTGCGACGAAGTGAAGTGAGCAGACGTTACCGCTCATATGCTTCAAATTGTATAACAGGCTTCGTATTGATACATGTATGCCATCCGTTGTCTCAGTAGTACTCCGTTGAATAACACATTTGTTTTTGTCTCAGCTAAGTATTTTATTGTTTGAACGCCAAGTATCTGGATTCTTCGACGGTGTCTCAGCAATGGGCTGTGAAGTTCATGATCCTCGTATGTAGTCCATCCAAGAAGAATATACTCACATAATAAATCGTATGACCGGTACTCAAATGCAAAAAAAAAAAATAGACAACTTGGCAAAACTTCCATTTCGCCTACTTCTAGGCAAGCTCGGTTGACGATCTCTCCAAAGAGTGTCAGGGAGGTCTTCTCTCCATATCTAGCTTGGCAATGATGGTAGCCAGTCATCCGAGCTCGTGACAAGCTGTGACTCTTCCCGTCTCCTAGTGCAATGTCCACTTCCAAGTCATTACAAAAAGCAGGCTATGTACCAGCGTTAACTGAAAGAGAGACGAAAAAATGTGCTCACCGCGAGCCGAAGCCGGGGCTGTTCGGAATTTGTGAAACCACAACAAACTGATTTAACCACTAATTGATGGGCACTTGGTAATCACATTTTTTTTGCCTTAGGGAAAATGCATTATGCATGAAGGTTACACATTTATTTAGAGTAACCAACTATGTGAGGCCCACTTAGAAAGCATACTCACTAAAAACCCTAGCTTGTCCAGTTCATTGACTTAGGACGGCTATGCCTGAATCCTATAGGCTGTAGCTCTGGTCACTTGATAATCACAGTCATCAGGATATCATCCAGACGAGTAGCGAGGATTTTTTTTTATATGACGCAGACTTCTCCACTTCCTTTGATATGAAGCGGGTATTAACCTTTCATGACCAGTAGAACACCTAAAGATCCTACTACACTGTCGAGTTGTGAACTACTCAAATATTTACAGGATATCAATACTAAATTCTTAATATCAAAGAGAGAAGGAGAGAGAGAAAGAAAAGAGATGAAGTGAAGGAGGGGACAAAACGCAAGGCCCTTTTCAGCGTAAACGACTCAACACATACTAGATTCGAACCCGGAAGGATTCAACGGATATTCTCCTGCAACCGCGGTGCCCGACCACTTACGCCACGAAGCCATTATTATCAATATCTCTGTCAGACGTATTATTCGGTATCTGGACGCACTTCGCGGGAAGTAACTATGCATGCATGACCGACTGTAAATTTAAAACTAACTCCTCATCGGCAGGCAAAAGGCAATTCTTTAAGCATCTCGATTTCACCGTTCTGAATATAAATTGCGCAGGATACTATTCGGCCCCAGTTCGTTTCAATAATCCGCGAAATCCGTAGGCTTTCTACGCATAATACCTGTCTTCTTAGCTCAGTGGTAGAGTGCGTCACTAGTAATGACGAGGCCAGTTGTTCAAATCGGCTAGGAGGCACTTACTTTTGTTCCAGAAAAAGGAGTGAACGTCGCAGCTGATTCCTTCTTTTTATCGAGACAATCAATGCGTCAGGGACCAGCAGAGACCAACCATTGAACCAATTTGTATTACAATAGCGCCTAACCTTCTTTGTTCATCTACTGTCCTCAGCGCAGCTTGTCTGCGCATCCCGGATGTGCAGCCTAGAGACGGAAGATTTGCGATCGTGGCTTGACATAGTCCCTCATAGTCCTGACGAACTTATTCGCAGATCTTTATTTTCTGCGCCCTTAAGGTAAGCAAGCACCCAATTACTGTGCACTATTTGATTAATAGACGCGTTCGAGTCTCTACAAGAGGAACTGGCTGCGCCTACACTGCGACGTCAATGTTATAATCAAGCCGATGCTCCTTATAGGCATGGGTTTCATTCTATCATTCTGCTTCTGAGAAGATCGATACTATTTCACCTCTGACCTCAGTTGTTCCTAGACAGTTCCCGTCACCGCAGTGCTGCACAGTATGTTCTTGATGCTCGGCAGAACACAGCATGCGTCGGTAATGTGAATAATTAAAATGCGTAGTATCATTTCTCCATTCAATTGGGAGCTTTATTTACAGCTATCAGATTGGCACGCCTTGGGAATCCATGCAAGTGATATAGTTTCGACCCATTAATGAACAAATTAACTATTTAAGATGGCAATACTTAGTGAGTTGGGGTAAGTAACCTACATCCAATTTTGAAGGAGAATCTCATGCATCGTTCTTGTTTCTTAAGAGGTTTATCTATTATATTACCCGTCCTCAAGGTCATCAAGGCTTCTGTGCCTTCTGTGAGCAGCATACTCTCATCTACGCCAGGATACCTATTCACTTGGTCCTCTGACCTTAGACCTGCTTCGGACCTATTAACTGGGAAGAATGTGGGGACAATAGATCGAATCCGATCATCCAATGTGCTACTTACAAGGTATATGTGTGGTTAGAGTCACACCTTTATCATTATACATTTTATTAATTATCATTTCAGGTTCCTCTGGATTACGCACGCCCAAGCATTGGGTCGGCAAATTTAGCCCTCGCAAGAGTCAAAGCCTCGAAAGCTCCACGTATAGGTACACTTTTTGTTAATCCAGGTAAGAAGTGGTTGGGAGATGCAATGGCACGTCTTATACTAATCACGTCATAAGGTGGTCCTGGAGGCAGCGGCGTTCAATTGCTCATGGATATAGCCCCGGTGATTGATACCTTGACTAATGGGCAATATGATGTTGTGGGTATGTGCCTCTGATTCGGGTCTATTCGGCATACTTCAGCTAATTTATTTAGGTTGGGATCCGCGTGGTTTTAATCAAACTTCGTAGGCTCTGATTTTCTAATCTATAGAATGAAATGCAATGATTTATCTATTAGGCCAAAGCTTACCTGTGGCTTTCAATCTCTTGATGAACGAACGAACTTCTTTGATGGCACAATAATCAATAACGGCGTTGAAGCCCGTGGAAATTTCACAGACAAATTCGACCTGGATAATTTCTTCTCAACTTTGAATCAGACCGATGAAATACTCACGAAATTTGGGGAGAAGTGTCTTAAAGATAACGGGTCGTTTTTGAAGTATCTGGGAACTGTATGTGCACGACGTTAGATTTCTATGGTCTATTATCCCTTATCCATACTTCTAGACTGCTGTGGTTCGCGACATTGTGTCCATGGCCGACTGCCTAGATGGTCCTGGAAAGCCTATTAATTATTACGGAATTAGGTGGGAAGGCTCCATGTTATAGCTCTTTGCTTCTCATCTTACTGAGTACCTTGTTAGCTATGGGAGTGTGATTGGCACCTATTTGGTTAATAGTACGTTTAGTGTTTTCAGCTTACTGATGAATGACTGATCCTGAGCCATTTTACCAGTGTTTCCCAAGGTATATCTGAAAGCCTATTGAAGTTATAATTAATTGGACCTCGTATTGCCTTCCCAGAGCGTTGGACGCGTGATTATCGATGGAGTTGTGGATGCTATAGGGTGAGTCAGACTGCACTACGACTTTAATTTCATTCCTTGTCCTGATTTACCGATATACGGATAGATGGGCCACTGAACCGAGCTATAAGGCATGTAAACAGTTACATTGAGTTCTTTTAAGATCGACATCTTCTAACAGTGATCATGACAGCAATTTCCTTGTACGTGTGATAATGTGTGCACACTTCTGCACTGAGCTTGTAACTGAGATGTATTCTGTTCAGCTGTCATTCATGACGCAGATGCCGTTCTCGCAGGTTTTACGGATCTATGTGCTCAAGCTGGACCAGCAAATTGTTCGTTTGTAACAGACGGAGCAACCGGCAAATCATTGCTTCAAGATATAGAAAATATAATCAATGTAAGCTTTGACCGAGTGGTTTATTGCGAAAAGTTATACTTAATAATGTTCCTTTGTCAGACGGTATACGATGGACATAAAGTTGGTTTATTAAACCTAACTTCATTTGATGTGCGCTGTGAGCCTAAGCCCGCTTCATTTCCTGGCATTGTGAGATATTTAATATGACTCTTCAATAGCAGGGATATTTAGTACTTTAGCTGACCCCGTAATATGGGATCCGGAGCTTGTGCCCCAACTAGTAGCACTCAAGGACAGTCTCCTAGGAAACGGATCCGCGATTTCGCCTGTCTCTGTCAAGAAGGCGAGATCAGTCCAAAGCCTGTCAATGGAAAGAAGGTCGGATTCGATTGATCCTGACCTCCAAGAGTCTCTTGGGTAATATTTCCTTTTCTTGATCATTTCAGTGCATTTCTCATCCTTCTGTCAGGTCGGCCGTCATACCTTGTCTGGATAGTATTGATCAGGAAGAAATCACTACCAAGATGGTATATGACGAAGTAGTCACGGTTACTCAAACTATTGTACCATTCTGTAAGTCTACCCAGTTTTTATAATAATGATCATAGAATTGAAATTATCATCTCATAGTTGGAGAAGTCATACCATCTACGGTAATCACTTTCAAACCTGATGGATTGTCACCTTCTCTCATCTGTAATGTCTAGTTCCTCTTCAACTGCCATCGCTTTCCCGTCCGTGCAGTCGAGCGATTCACTGGCCCATTTAATGCAAAGCTTGCTAACCCAATTCTTATCATTGGAAACAAAGTAAGTATTGCATTCACCAGCATTACATACAAATCAATGTATCTAACTTTCCAACAGGCCGATCCTAAAACGCCATTCGGAAATGCAAGGAAGATCGCTGCTGCGCTCGGACCATCGGCTCGTCTGTTGGAACAAGATGGGTTCGGAGTAAGTATAAGATCAATAATCGGTCTGAAGAATTGTCTGAAAGCATCTAGCATACATCGTTTGCCGAGAATTCAGACTGTACCCTAAGCGTAGCTGCGAAATATCTTCTCACCGGCGAGGTGCGTTTGTTTCCAAAGGCTTCCATGCATTTCCATACATATATGCGTTGGAATTAACGCTTCATCCTTCTAGCTTCCTCCTAACGGTACGATTTGTCCAGTTAATCAAGCACTGTTCCCGCCAGATGCGCTTGAGTTCACGCTATGAGATTAGTTAGGGCTTAACGCCACATGATGGTTATGGACTTATGTTGAAGTGGAAGCATCATATCTGAGTTTATCTCGTTTATGACTCTGACATACTATATCATATATGCATTTCTATGTTCAATGAATGACCAGTCTTATGGCAATTCTTCACTTCAAACAATCTTATAAGATCTAGGTGTTGAATTGCTCCCTTTCCGCTAGACCCCTTCCCAGTTTCATCCCGCACTCCTTGACGAAATTTAAGCAGACAAATATTATTTCCTTTTCCGGAATGCCTCCGCTAGCGTCCGATAAATACTTGTCCCTTGAGAGCCGGAATGTGATCATATTAAGGTAGGCGAACGCTGGATCCGACACCTTTATGTAAGCGGGCGCTTAAATAAGCGATGCGCCAAATCTGGCCTTGGATAAAAAAAATAAAGTTTTCACTGCAGCATTTCATGTAATAACTACAAAAAAAAAAAAAAATCAAAATTTTTAGGAAGTCTTTGTCTGAGTGTCCTCCAATTCTGTGAAAATATCCTCAGGCAAAACATGATGACCATGGTATTTTTGAGCAGCCCATGCTGCCTGTGCTCCATTGAGACCTTTAACATATGCATCCATGAATTTGGCTGATCTATTTGCATATCTAAAATATCATATAAGTTCCTGAGATTCTTTAAATCACATTCAGAAAGCTACCTTCAAATTTGAGTCAAAGGAACATTATCCAAGGCAGCAATGACATTGGCCTGCATCTCTTATCTCTTCCATATTCTTGGTCTGAGGTGAAGCCTGATAGTGCAATTTTGCTGCTCCCCAATACTGCTCTATGAAGTTTAATTCACAGTGGAATTTTGGGTAGAAGTCACAAATATGATTTCTAGAAGTGATCAGTTCCTCAAGATGTGACTTTTGGTTAACAACGTCTGGCTGAGTGAAAAGGAGCCTTCTGCAGCAGCAATCTGTTCTTCCTGGGTCACACTTGAAACCTTCACATTGAGCCCTCTTTTAGTCTCTCTTCAGCTTGAGCTGCATTCTGTGCATCCTGCAGTGTCCTAATGAACAATTCTAGCTCTCCTTCACTTGCTATCTCTTCATCCATCCTGGTATCATCTCCAATCTCTTCCTCATCATCAGACCCCACCACAAAGTCAAACATGAACTCTGGCACATCCTCTTCAGCAGGAGCAACTTCTCCACCTCCTGAGATGTTATCACTGCCTTCAGTAACAGTCTGAGATGTCTCAGTGGGGATCTGGAGGCTTTCTGAGGCTTGCAGTGTGCTATGGGCCTTCTTCACAGGAGGCTGGTCAAAATTTTCCAGGTTGGAAAATGGTCTGGAAAATTCCAGGATTTGGTGTATTTTCCAGATACATTCCAGCCCTGGAAAATGTCTGGAATATAACTTTTTCCCATAATGTTTCTGACATAATCCAGCTTTGAAGGTATTTTCCAAACAACTTCCAGATATTTTCCAAGGTCTGGAAAATGTTTGGAAGATGCACTCAAATCCTGCCATTTTCCTGACCATTTTCCACTCTGGAAAATTTTGACCAGTCTGCAGTGCTTGAGGCTCTCTTCTTTCTGGAGCTGTGCTTTGGTTTTCCAAGGCATGTATTGAGTCCCTATACACCCTAACTTCATAAGTGTATCCAAAGTATATTGGAATAACAAATGTGCATGCGGACATTTATCTCTAAATCACAAGTAATGTTCTTATCTATTATTGTTCAACATGGTTTTACTTTATCTTCTGACTTTAGTGTGTCTGTTCATATGGGACACTCGATCACTTACTCCATTAAGTGTATTTTATCGCCATTTATTCCTTGATTGATTTCCTTATCTGATATCCTTACAATATAAATACTTGTAGATAGTTTACCTCTCCTCAGTTGTTTGGCTAATCCCACACAAATGCTGAGGTGAGCATTATTTCCCTTCTTAATTAGACACTTTGTGCAAGAGCCACAGTGCTTTGCTGTGGCTTTTTTTAGTTGTGCGCCTGTGGCTCCACCTTGTGGCTACCAAATGCAATGATATGATGTCCAAATCTGGAGCAATGAGGTGTGGAGCCACAGGTGCACAACTAAAAAAAGCCACAGCAAAGCGCTGTGGCTTTTGCACAAAGTGTCTATTATATTCATGTTATTCACATCTCATAGTTACTATTATTAGGTGAATACACAGTCATTTGGCTAATCCCACACAAACACTGAGTTACTATTATTAGTCATTGCTATACTTCTACAGGTTATTGAGCCCTGCACTGTGCTGTTCCACGTGCCATGTCTACCAACACTGCTCTTAATGATATGCTGCCCTCCAGTCTCCCCAGGCTTGACAAAACTGGTTTGAACTGGGCTGTCTTCTCTGTTCATTTTATGGATGCTGTTGATGCCAAGGGTTTTTGGGGTCACTTTGATGGATCTACGTCTAGACCTGTCATCCCTGATATCATTGTTACCAATGTGGAAGGCATCCAAAGCACTCAACCAGGTACCCTGACCCCTGAACAGCAAGCTGCACTTGACCAATGGGACAAGAACAAGAGGTCTTCTCACTTGTTGCTTACCCAGAAGCTTCCTGACTCCATTCTTATGTGAGTCTGCAGCTTGTCTACTGTCAAGGAATGCTGGGCTGCCATTGTCAAGGAGTACACCGAGAAGGGAGCATATGCTCAGACTGCTGCTCGCACCAGTTTTCTTGCTTCCAAATGTGGCAACAGGGAAAATGTCCGTGAATTCCTTGATAATTTATGTACAAAGTGAGAAGGGCTTGCTACAGCCGGCATTGACATAGAAGACCAAGACTATCAGTCTACCATTATCAATTCTCTCCCTCCCTTCCTCTCCAACTTCGCTTTGAGCCAGCTATCCTCAGCCCAAATGCTGTCCAATCAAATTGCTTCTCTGCTTCCCAGTACTGTCCCTATGCCATCAATCAAGATCTCCAATGATGCCTTGATCTCTCTGATTTCCGAGGAGTATGACCACCAATCTCGTCAACAGTTTTCTTGAAAAGGAAAGTTGGCTGAAAAGGATGAGGCCTTGGTTGCTGCTTCCTCTAGCAGCAAATGGAAGAAGAAGCCACATGGTGTTTGCTGGACTTGTGGAGAGAAGGGACACTTTAAGGACAAATGTCCGAAAGGTGCTGATGATAAAGGCAAAGGGAAGGATTTGGCCAATGCTGCTTTTGACTCAGATGGCAAAGATGGTGGCATATATGCTGCTACTGCTGAAAGAAGCTCAGATGAAGAATCTATGCCTGGCTTGGCAACACTTAGTGACACGGAGGATGAGTGGTTCAGTGACAACGACTCAAATGGAAGTGTGCTTCCTGAATATGATAGTGATGTGGATGATTGGTTCTCTGTTGGTGGTGATGATCTTCATTCATCATGTGGCAGTTCCTGGAGTAGCAGGTTGGACACTGATGGTGCCTTGGACAGTGGGAATGACTCACCCACTGAGGCTAGTGAATCTATTGCTGCCTTGGTTAATAACAGTGACTGTGACACACATACCACACTTATGGATTCAGGATGCTCCAACTGCATGACCCCTCAACGAGATGCCCTCAAGAATTTTACCAAGATACCTCCCAAGCTGTTCTGTGCTGCTAACAAGCAAAGCTTTCAAGCTATCGGAAAGGGAGAGATGGTCATTGAGGTACCAAATGGGGTGAAGACTTCAGACTTGTGACTCACCGAAGTTCTTTATTCACCAGATGTGGGCTATACCCTCATCTTGGTGGGCCGACTTGATGAATGCGGGTTTGAGATCAAATTTGGCGGCGACAAATGCCGCATCATAGGTCATGATGGGCAGAAGGTTGGTGAGATCCCAAAGAACTCTTGCAGGCTCTACAAACATGTTAGCGAAGTCGGATCTATCAATGTGGCTGTGGAGCTGCTTACCCTGGATCAGTTTCACCGCCAATGGGGCATATATCCCATGATGTTGTGAAGTGGCTCATTTCTAAAGGCTTTGTAACTGGTGTCCAGCTCAAAACATCACCTTCTGGTGATCCATTCCTCTGCAAGTCTTTTGTTTATGTGAAAGCAACGCGCAAGCCAATTCCAAAGGCCCAACAAGATGAGAGGGCGAAGGAGTTGGGTGGTGAAGTGCGCATGGATTTGTGGGGACCTTCACCTGTTGAAATGAAAGGTGGAAGGTGTTATTACATCACCTTCACCGATGACAAGACTCAACTCACTAATATTCATTTATTGAGAGCCAAAGACGAAGCTTTTGATGCATACAAGAACTTCGAAGCTTGGATTA